>CM052649.1:18823537-18875951 GCA_028533165.1 Leontopithecus rosalia
ATTTTATATTCAATATATAATAATTGAATAATTATATTATTCAATAATTCAAAATTTATTTGAATATTATAAATAAATATTCAATTATAAATAAATATTTGAATATTATAAATTATTTAATTGAATAATTATATTATTCAATAATTCAAAAATTATTCAATAATTGAATAATTGAATAATTATATTCAATATATATTCAATATATATATATATTGAAAATACTATATATATATATTGAAAATACTAACAGTTTTATTCAGAACAGTTAAAAACTGGAAACAAAAGATCATTCCATCAACTGTCTTATAAATTTAAAAGAATGGTTCATGTATGTATACAAGAGAGTGATAATTTATAAGTACCTATGGATACAGTGGCATGAACAAGTATCTAACATATAAGCTACCTGAAGAGAGTGACTCAAAGGAGTCCACAGCATCTACTTGTCATTCTCATTACATTTGAAAGAGGCAAAATTGTAGGTGGTTTCCAGGACTTGCAGGTGAGGGAAGAGAAATCACTTCAAATTTAACTTTTGTGAATGGTTGTGGTAAGTGACTAGATGCCTCTGCAAAATTCATTATACTTTACACGTAAAAATGGTAATTTTACCATGTAAATCGCTCCCTATGAAACCTGACTTGTTAACAGAGTGAGGTATTCTGAGGCATTAAATTTGTAGCCAGTGTCTCTCTTTTTTTCTGCCATTTAAAAAAATCTTATATTTTCCTTTGACAAAATTTTTCTAATGCGTCATACTAACAAATTTCTTTTCAATGAACCTTGTATAACAACACAACTTTATCAATGTATTGTTTCGCTTGAAATACTAAATATTATAAATTATTGAAAATATTTCTTATTTATGCTTGTCACTGGGTTGTTGACACCCAGATGATCTGAAGTGATAGTTAAGAAGGGACTTAGACATAATTTCTGATGATTCATGTTTTTATATTTTCGTTTTCTCTACCTAGAACTAAGGTAAAAACAATAGATATCCTTTGTCTTTAACCTTTGACAAGATATTTCTATATGTGTGAGTGTGTGTGTTTGTATCTTGGTTCTATCATTATAAGTGTCATATTTTCATTTATTTGGTAGTATTTGATTTGACTTAGCAGTATGTGGTATCACGATGTAAAAGGCACATTCTGACAGCTAGCTGAATAGCAGATTAAAGAAGCCTAAGATTAAGACCTAAAGAGCCCAAAGGAAGCTAAGGTTAGGACCCAAAGAAAGCTATTAAAATACCCAGGTAAGGGGTGAAGGTTGTTCAAAGTTGGGTGGAAGTGAGACCAATGATAAGAAATGGTTGACCTATAGATAGTTTTTAAATGTATAGCTGATAAAAGTTTCCAATGGATGTGGAATACAAGAGGAGACAAATGACTGCATGGTTTATATAAGCACCTGGAAGATTATAGTCATCAATCCAAAGATAGGTAAGACATCTGAAGAAAACTGAGGGAGAAATCAGATTTTACAGAGATTTACTTGGACCATGTCAGGTTTTAGAACTCCAGGAAGAGATATTAAAGTGGCTATTATGGAATTCAGGGGGAAAATAACATTACAGCTACAGATTAAAATTTGAGAGTTATTAAATCCTTGAGAATGAATGAAATCACCTTTGCAACAACCCAAGATACATTTGAAGTCTAAAAATTGGTGCCCCACAATTCAATAAATAGAGAAGTGTGAAGGAACTATACAGCATGCAGAAAGAGGAGTCAATGAAGGATGGAGTTAATCAAAGGGGTGTTATGCCCTTAAGCCAAAGAAAGAGGCTTTTTCTTGAAAGAGTTGTTAATCGTACAAAATGTTGATGCTTTGTTGAGCAGAAGAATGAGAATTAGGCACTGGATTTTGTGATATGGAGGATGAGAATGATTGTGTTGATGTAGCGAAGTCAAGAGTCTTGTTAGAGAGACTGTAAAACAGCATGGAAGAAAAGAAAGTATAAATTGTGAACAGAGTAAATTATTTCAAAAAGGTTTTCAGTAAAAGGAATGAGATAATAGAGTTGTACCTGGAGGACAATATTAGATAAAGAGATATTTTCAGGTTTTGTTTGCTTTGCATGAATTAATTTTATTTACGGATAGGAAATAAAGCATGTTTTTGAAGGGAACCATGCATTAGACAGTGAAATATGAGAATTCAGAAAAGAGAATAAAATAGAACATTGTCTCACAGCGAACAAAAACAGCATAAGGTAACGTGAAGGAGTGTTCATAGACTTGGCATGGACAGTATATTTCAGGAACCTAAAGGAAGCCATATTTACAGATACAATATCCACTGGCTAGGCTGGTAGATAAGATGGCAGAGGAATATGGAAACCCTTTCTGATTGCTCTTATTTTATAAGTCTCTGGAGAAGCAATGTTATCTGATACAATACACGTAAGGAAACTGGGAGAGGTTTTGGAAATTTAAAGAGAGGAAACATAAAATAAATATCTAGGAATGCTGTATAAAATTCAGCAATTAGAAAGTTCTTTGGAGGCCGGGCGTGGTGGCTCACGCCTGTAATCCCAGCACTTTGGGAAGCCAAGGCGGGTGGACCACGAGGTCAAGAGATTGAGACCATCCTGGTCAACATGGTGAAACCCCATCTCTACTAAAAATACAAAAAAATTAGCTGGGCATGGTGGCACATGCCTGTAATCCCAGCTACTCAGGAGGCTGAGGGAGGAGAATTGCCTGAACCCAAGAGGCAGAGATTGCAGTGAGCCGAGATTGTGCCATTGCACTCCAGCCTTTGTAACAAGAGTGAAACTCCGTCTCAAAAAATAATAATAATAATAGTAATAATAAAGAAAGTTCTTTGGAATAAAGAAACTTGTTCTAATTGTCTTACAATATGATACACTGAGATTTTGCAAGTAATAAGGCATCAAATATATTGGCATATTAAGTAAATGTGGTGGCTATTGTGATTGTCTCAACAAATTGCTCCTTATTGTGTAGAATATATAAGGTTTGAAAGGAGTTAACCATGAGTAATAACAAAAATATAGACCTGATGGTCCTGCATCAGTGTCCATATGCCTTATATTTGTCACAATAATTTATCCCTTATGGGAAAATTTCATATATTAAATACATGTTTTAAATCAGTGAAAGGAGATTAATACAAAAAATAAACTAAAGCAGCAACATTTTTAACAGCTATGTAAAATGACAATCTGTCTCTCCAGGTGGTGAATGAGGAAGCATGAACCCCAACTTTGGCATGACTCATTACCGTGTTACAAGTTAACATAGTATTTGTTACTTGTTACTATAATATATGACATTAAGGCTGGGCGCTGTGGCTCAAGCCTGTAATCCCAGCACTTTGGGAGCCCGAGGCGGATGGATCACGAGGTCAAGAGATAGAGACCATCCTGGTCAACATGGTGAAACCCCGTCTCTGCTAAAAATACAAAAAATTAGCTGGGCATGGTGGTGCGTGCCTGTAATCCCAGCTACTCAGGAGGCTGAGGCAGGAGAATTGCCTGAACCCAGGAGGCGGAGGCTGCGGTGAGCCGAGATCGCGCCATTGCACTCTCGCCTGGCTAACAAGAGCGAAACTCTGTCTCAAAAAAAAAATATATATATATGTATATATATGACATTAAAAAAATCAGAAAATAAAAAATCAGAGAGAAATGAAGATAGCGACTTGATTAAAGCAAACTCAAAGCCTAATTTACCTATGAACTTTACAAATACATGAGCCAATAATTCTCTTAAATTTGAGAACAAATTGAATTATTTTTACTTGTGTGCTTTTTATATATAAATGAAAACATTCTAATGAATTCTGTAGCCACCTCCAATATGAAACCAATTATTCCATCCTGGTATTCATATCCTTGTATAATGGCTTTCCATATTTAATAAGGTTGGCCAATTTAAATACAATATTGCAGAAATAACAATGTATAATTTCTGAGGTTAGGTAGTAAAGAAGATGGTTACCTCCAGGTCACTCATTCTTGGATAACTCACTCTGAGTTGGCCAGGTGCCATGACAACAAAGACACTCAGCAATCCTATGAAGGAGTCCATGATGAGAAAAACTGACTTTTTTGCCAAAACCCAGCACCAACTTGCTAGCTGTGTGAGACATGTAGGAAGTGTTTCCCCCAGACCTAGTCATATTTTGAAATGATTACAGCCCTAATCAAAATCTTGGTGGCAACCTCTTGAATACCTCTGAACCTGAATCACCCATGTAAGCTGTTCCTTTATTACTGACCCAAAGAAACTGCATAACACACTATTGTCTATCGATGTTTTCTGTTACTACATTATGAAGTAATCTGTCACATGGCAATAGGTAACTAACACATTGATACATACATGTGTTCACATTTCTGAAAAGTATTTTTTTTGATTACTTTTGACCATTGTTTAAGGCAATACTGATTTCTTTCTGTGCCATTCCCCTTGTGTGCTAAGAAAAAGTGCCAAGTAGGATCTCTTTGTGTGCTAAGGGAAATTGCTAACACAAACACATTTGTGGAAGACAAATTACACATATCAAAATAAGCACACTGTTAATAACAAACTAATGTTTAGAAGCTACAGGGACTTAAAAATACTCACTCTGAGGTAATGGGTTTTTATATTGTTAGATACAGCTGCTAAGAAAAAATAATTTCAAATTAAAAGGCAACAAGGAATACGCTCACAAAGTCTAAATTTCATTTCATTCATCTGACATTAACAGTTGGATTACATTCAAAATTTGTGGATTCTAATCTTTGCATATGTTTCCAAGAGAGTTGAGAAAAAATAAATGAGTCAATGAATAAAGAAGACACAAACACTGGTTTGTGGACAACTGCTATGCATACAACCTTTATGAAGAAAAAGTGAAACAGTGAGCTGAAGCAAGGCATACAATATGCAACTTCTGTTGTTTCATTTGTAAATTCTGGTAACAGCAGAAGCTTTCAGACACATTGAAAGTTTTAATAAAGTGTTATCTACCCAACTTTGGCTCTTTTGGAAGTATATGTGTTCTACAAGCAATGAATGATTAGTTTCCTTTTGCTGAGAATCAGACTCTGTGGTTGAGGCCCAGCAACCCCGGTTTTCTCAGGCCTTCCATGTGTTTCTTATGCATGCCAAGGAACCATTCACAGCCCATTGCCCTATGTGAATCTAATGTAAAGTTACGGTTAAGGTTAAGAAACATTGTTTTTAACCACTATTTGATTTAAATCAGAGCTCCATTTAGTTCTAATCCTATGACAAACACATGCCCAGAGATACATGCACATTTATTTATTTGATCAGGTCAAATAAAATTTTACATTTAGTACACAGAACAAGGCAAAATAGAATATTTGCATTAAATGAAGAATAAATTGTGTAGTGAATCATGAAGTTGTTGAGCAGGTATGATGGGTGAAGAAATTAGGAACAAAATATATTTATGTGTTTAACAAAATTTACGAACCATGTTCTATGTAGCAAGACTTTCACTAATTATTTGACAATACTATAATGCACAAAGCTAAGTTAAACCTGGTTTCTAAACTGGAGATGGTTATAAATAGACAGAGGTGAAAAAATACAACAGTGAAATGTGATAAGTGCTATGCTTAATGCACAATTACAATGTTTAACTGTGGAAGAAAAGAACTGCATTCTGGTCTAAGATGTTGCAAAAAAAACTTACAGATGTGACACTGGAAACAGTTCTTACAAGTAAATAACTCTGTAAAGCAGAGCAAAATGAAAACAGGTCGCTGAAAGATGAAAGGATTATGAAATTGTTGAAAAAACCTGGCCTGCCTGGGGTCTATGACTAAAAGCGTAATACACATTTTTCAGAGGGTTAAGCTAAAAACAGAGAGGGCTGAGTTTTTGTTTGTTTTGTTTTGTTTTGTTTTGTTTCGGGGGGCGCTGAGTTTTGTGAAGAAAATCCATACATGTGTTGTTTATTTCTTAAACAATTAGGAAACCTATGTGTATCTCTGTGCATGTGTTTGTCATAGGACTACAACTAAATGGAGCTGCGATTTAACTAAAATTGTGGTTAGAAACAATGCTTCTTCTTTTTTTTTGAGATGGAGTTTCGCTCTTGTTACCCAGGCTGGAGTGCAATGGCGCCATCTCGGCTCACTGCAACCTCCGTCTCCTGGGTTCAGGCAATTCTCCTGCTTCAGCCTCCTGAGTAGCTGGGATTACAGGCACGCGCCACCATACCCAGCTAATTTTTGGTATTTTTAGTAGAGACGGTGGCGGGGGTGGGTTTCACCATGTTGACCAGGATGGTCTCAATCTGTTGACCTCGTGATCCGCCCACCTCGGCCTCCCAAAGTGCTGGGATTACAGGCTTGAGCCACCGCGCCCAGCCGAAACAGTGTTTCTTAACCTTAACCTTAACTTTACATTAGATTCACACAGGGCAATGGTCCGTAAATAGTTCCTTAGCATGAATGAGAAACACATGGAAGGCCTGAGATAACTCGGGTTGGTGGGCCTCAACCACAGGGTGTTCGATTCACTAGATCTGGGCTGAGGTCTGAGGACCTTCATTAAGTTCCCAATGAACACACTTTGAGAGCATGCACACACTACACACACACACACTACACACACACACACACACATACACACACACACACACTCCCTATTGCTTTGTTTCTTTGGAGAATCCTAATAAATGAATTCAGGCACATTTGGAATCAGAAGAGAATAAATGCAGGCAACCTTTACTCATCTTTCACCTCATGTCTGAATCCATGCATTATTCCCTCTATGAAACGTTCGCTGATCCTCTTAGAGTGATTAAACTACCAGTTTTGTAGTCCCTAAAAATATCCCTCATCCCTAAAAAATCCTGTTGCTACAATAATTTTCCATGATGCAATTATCTGCTTACCTTGTCTTATGAATTACATTTAAATGCCTCAAAGGCAAAATAACCTTCTCAATATCCATAGTGTCTACAGTACCACCTGCCTAGTAGGTATCATTTATTAATATATTCTGCATGAGTTAATTAAAAGATACTTTAAAATAGAGATGATAAATTCCACAATACCAAAATACTGAAATGGTAGCTAAAATACAGAAACTTTTAAGAGGGGTTGGGCGCAGTGGCTCGGGCCTGTAATCCCAGCACTTTGGGAGGCCGAGGCAGGTGGAGCACGAGGTCAAGAAATTGAGACCATCCTGGTCAACATGGTGAAACCTCGTCTCTACTAAACATGCAAAAAATTAGCTAGGCATGGTCGTGTGTGCCTGTAATCCCAGCCACTCGGGAGGCTGAGGCAGGAGAACTGCCTGAACCCAGGAGGTGGAGGTTGCGGTGAGCCAAGATCGCGCCATTGCACTCCAGCCTGGGTAACAAGAGTGAAACTCCATCTCAAAAAAAAAAAAAAGAAAATTTTAAGAGGTAAAAGAATGATGAATATGGTCAAATGTCACAAACAAATGAGGGAAAGATAAAAGGTAAAAAGTACTGATTGGTTTTTGTTACTAGGCAGTCAGTAATGCCATATTTATTGTAAGTCCTAACAAAGTATTAGGATGAAAATATGCATAATATGTGTAATACCTGGGATACATAAAGGGAAAATTGAGTGACAGCATATAAGTTTGAAGAAAAGTTTATTATTCAGTAAGAATCTCATAGCCATTGGAGAAGAGCCCACCCAGCTGCCACATGATCCCAGCCTTCCAAGACCTTGGGTAGAGAACCCAGTTGAGCCAACCTTGGCTTCTGACCTACAGAAACCATATTATTATCTGTTACAGAACAACAGAAAATAATTCAAATTACCAAATAGCTGTATTATACATTGCATAGTGGGAAAACTGTATTACTCACAGAGAAATATTCTATAGGTCTTTACTTAGAAAGTACTTTTCCCCCAAAATTGTGATATATGATGAGAATAAAACACCTTCTAGGTCACTAATCATAGACAACATCTTGAATTGATCATACTCATAATGCCATCTTTACAATTGTAAAAGCCAATTTATATCATAATATGAATTTCAAAAATAAATAACAAAATAAATCTTAGGGAGCTAAAATAACCTGACCAATGATTGAGCTCAACAAACATCAGCTTCCCTAGAGTCATATTAGAATAAGCACAGATTTAGTAACCAGAATATTTATGTTGATATCTTGTACGACCCTGAAACGTGGCCTACTCATAATGAAGAAGGAGCACTGGTTTCCCCTTACCCTCATTCATTCCTAAATTCTGCTGCAATGCCTCACCCGCCCAGAGGAGGCACCTTTCCCTGGCTGGTATAAACTCCCAGTTAGGCTAAAACACTACTTACAAACATTCACTAGTAAATACCATTTCACAAAATAACTGGCTCTTCAGAAACTGTACATTAAGAAGATTTTTTTTTTTGAGACAGAGTCTCACTCTGTTGCCAGGCACCAGGCACCAGGCTGGAGTGCAGTGGCACAATCTTGGCTCGCTGCAACCTCTGCCTCCCGGGTTCAAGCAATTCTCTTGCCTCAGTCTCCCAAGTAGCTGGGACTACAGGCATATGCCACCACACCCAGCTAATTTTTGTATTTTTAGTAGAGATGGGGTTTCACCATGTTGGCCAGGATGGTCTCCATCTCTTGACCTCGTGATCTGCCCACCTCGACCTCCCAAAGTGCTGGGATTACAGGCTTGAGCCACTGCACCTGGCCAAGAAGATAGATTTTTAAAAAAACAACTTGAAAAATTATCAGCTACCCTTCCAAAACAGAATATATCAGAAAAACTTAGGGTAACACGACTGATGTTGAGGTTAAGTTTGACAAACAATTGTACGTGGAAGTGTTCCTGATGACATTAACAGGCAATTAAGCCAAACAATCAGTGCACACATTCCATTTCTAAATAGTTTCCCAAAATGGCTATAAAATCTTTACTAGTGCTCATTCTTTCTATACACCAGTTTATGATTAGAATTAAATTATGTTTTAGTAATGCTCACTGAGGTGTTCTCCAAGGTTGTTTTATTATCACCTAAAAATTCAGAAAGTTACGATTTACGGTGCTGCTTTACTTTGTAGATACAGATGAACTCAATCCCCATATGAAGTATTAGCCAATAATAAAAATATACCTATATTTAACTAAGTAAGTATATAATTAGGATGTTACTCAGTAAAAACAGGCATTTATTTTGGTGATGATTGCAAATAACATAATTTTCATGAATGCATGAGCTCACATATATTCATAAATTACTTTCTATTTAATGTAAATATTATTTGGAGTGAGGCAATGAATAAAAACTAATGTAAAGCATGGCTTCTGTTTGAAATGCTTCTAGAGTTGATTCTCTTTTCTGAAGAATGAGCTAAATGCCCTATTAGGCTTTTCTCACACTGCTAATAAAGACTTAACTGAGGTTGGGGAGGCCTCACAGTCATGGCAGAAGGCAAAGGAGAAGCAAAGTCACATCTCACATGGCAGCAGGCAAGAGAAAGCCTGTGTAGACCTCCTCTTTATGAAATTATCAGATCTTATGAGACTTATTCACTATCACCAAAACAGCATGGAAAAAGATGCACTCCATGATTGAGTTACCTCCCACCAGTCCCCACTTACAACATGTGGGAATCATGAGAGCTTAATTCAAGATGAGATTTGGGTGGGGACAGAGCCAAACCATATCATTCCACCCTTGGCCCCTCCCACAACTCATGTTATAATATTTCAAAACCAATCACGCCTTCCTAACAGTCTGCTGAAGTCTTAACTCATTTCAGCATTAACTCAAAAGTCTACAGTTCAAAGTCTCACTTGAGACAAAGCAAGTCCCTTCTGCCTGTAAGCCTGGGAAATCGAAAGCAAATTAGTTATTTCCTAAACAAAATGGGGATACAGGCATTAAGTAAACATAGACATTTCAAATGGGAGAAATTGGCCAAAGCGAAGGGGCTACAGGCTCCATGCAAATCTGAAATCTAGTGGGACAGTCAAACCTTAAAGTTCCAAATGATCTCCTTTGACTCTATGTCTCACATCTGGGTTATGCTTATATAAGAGGTGGGCTCCCACGGCCTTGTGCAGGTTCACCCCTGTGGCTCTGCAGGGTACAAGACCCCTCCTAGCTGCTTTCATGGCTGGCTTTGAGTGTTTGTGGCTTTTTCAGGTGCACAGGGCAACCTGTCAGTGGATCTAGCATTCTGGGGTCTGGAGGACACTGACGCTCTTCTCACAGCTCCACTACAAAGTGCCCCAGTGGAAATTCTGTGTGGGGGCTAGCACCCCATATTTCCCTTCTGTACTGCTCTAGCACAGGTTCTCCATGTGCTAGAGGGACCCATCCCTGAAGCAAACTTCTGCCTGGATGTCCATGGGTTACCATACATTCTCTGAAATCTAGGAGGAGATTCCCAAACCTCAATTCTTGACTGCTATGTACCCACAAGCTCAACCCCATGTGTAAGCTGCCAAGGCTTAGGGCTTGCACCCTCTGAAGCCACTGCCTGAGCATACCATGGCCCCTTATAGCCACAGCTGGTGTGATTGGGATGCAGGGCACCAAGTACCTAGACTGCAGACAGCAATGGGGCCCTGGGCCCAACCCATGCAACAGTATTTCCCTCCTTGGCCTCTGGGTCTGTGATGGGAGGGTCAGCTGTGAGGGTCTCTGACATGCCCTGAAGACATTTCCTCTCATTGTCTAAGTGTTCAACATTTGGCTACTTGTTACTTATGCAAATTTCTTCAGCAGGCTTGAATTTCTCCCCAGTAAATGGGTTTTTCTTTTCTATCTTATTATCAGGCTGTAAATTTTCCAAACATTTATGCTCTGCTTCCTCTCGAACTCTTTGTGGCATAGAGATTTCTTTCACCAGACACTCCAAATCAACTCTCAAGTTCAAAGTTCCACAGACCTCCAGGCAGTGACAAAAACTCCCAGTCTCTGCTAAAGCACAAGAGTCAAGTTTGCTCCAGTTCCCAACAGGGTCCTCATCTCCATCTGGGATCCCATCCGCCTGGACTTTATTGTTTATATCATTTTGGTCCAAGCCATTCAACACGTGTCTGGGAAGTTCCAAACATTCCAACATCTTCCTGTCTTCTGAGCCTTCCAAGTCTCTAGGAAGTTACATACTTTCCCATATTTTCTTATCTTCTTCTGAGCCATCCAAACTGTTTCAACCTCCGCATATTACCCGATTCCAAAGTCACTTCCACATTTTCAAGTATCTTTACAGCAGTATCCCACTCTACTGGTATCAATTTACTGTATTGGTCTATTCTCACACTGTTGATAAAGACATACCTGAGACTGGGTAATTTATAAAGAGGGTGGGTTAATGGACTCATAGTTTCACATGTCTGGGAAGGCTCACAATCGTGAAAGTAGGCAAAGGAGAAGGAAAATCACATATTACACAGCGGCAGGCAAGAGAGAGTGTGTGTGCGGGAGAAATCCCTTTTATAAATCCATCAGATCGCCTCAGACTTATTCACTGTCATGAAAGCAGCATGGGAAAGACCCACTCCCATGATTCAATTTCATCCCATTAGGTCCCTCCAGTGACATGTGGGAATTATACGAACTAAAATTCAAGATGAGATATGGGTGAGGACACAACCAAATCATATCAGCATTAAAATTTTTTTTGGCTATATAATTCCATTCATTCCTTTATTTCTTTACTGATTTTTAATGAGCCATTATTATTTAACCACCGTTTGTTCTTCTGCTACTAAGGATTCACAATTGCTAACCTAGTCTGGCTATTTTGAAGAAATAAACAGAAATGATCACAAATAAATTAAATCATGGATTCTTTATAACACCTCTTTAAAAGTAATTAGTGAAAGCTTATTTTTACAGAGATATTATGTTGAAAAACTAATCCAAATGGAAGCCACGTGAGCTAATTTTGTAGACACCAAAACCCAAGTAAAAAGACTGGAGTAGCCTGATGATTGCGACATAATTAAGGGCAATAGAAGCTTGCATAAACTACAGTGTGAGGATACTACCTCACACCAACTAGAATGGCTATAAAAAGACAGATAGCAATAAATGTTGTTGGAAATATGAAGAAACTGGAAACCATATTGCTGTCAGGAATGTAAAACAGTGTATCCACTTTGGAAAACAATCTGGCAGTTCATCAAGTGGTTACACATAGGGTTACCATATGAGTTACCGGCAATTTCACTTCAAGGCAAATATGCAAGAGAAATAAAAACATTTTCAAGAAGACTTTTACAACCACCTATAAATAGTATTATATTAGGAAAATAATGGAAACCAGATGAAAGCTTGTCAAATAAAGAATGGATAGATATGTGGTATATCCATACATTAGAACAGCTTTTGACAATAAAACAATGAAATACCGAGGACACATACTATAATATGTATAAACATTTAACACATGATGCTAAATGACATAAACCTTTCACAAAGGACTACATATTATATATGCCTTTATATAATAGATCAATAGCAGGCAAATTTATAGAGACAGAAAGTAGATTAATGGCTTCCTGAATTAAGGGGAGAGAGTGTGTCGTATTATGACTAAGCAATGCAGAATTTCTTTTTGGAGTAATACAAGTGCTCTGAAATTGGTTGTGGTAATGGATGTACAACTCTGTGAATAGAAAGCATTGAATTATACACCTTAAAGGGGTGCATTTATGCCATGTGAACTATATATCAATGAATCTGTTAAAATTTTTAATGTTTTAGACCCTCTGGAGGAAATAACAAAACACGATTTTATTTTACATGGAACTATTTTCAAATGTAAAGTATTTTTGTTTGTTGGTTTTCTTGAGACAGAGTCTTGTTGTGTTGCCCAGGCTGGAGTTCAGTGGCATGATCTCGGCTCACTGCAACCTCCCTCTCCTGGGTTCAAACTATTCTCCTGCCTCAGCATCCTGAGTAACTGGGATTACAGGCACCCACCGCCACCCACCTGGCTGATTTTTGTATTTTTAGTAGAGACAGGTTTTCACCAAGTTGGCCAGCCTAGTCTACAACTCCTGACCTCGTGATCCGCCCACCTCAGCCTCCCAAAATGCTGGGATTACAGGTGCAAGCCACTGCACATTGCCAAAAAGGGAAGTATCCTTAATTTCTAATATATTCATAGTTTTCTTATGAATACATCAAAACATTTCCTAAATGTATGTATAACCTCTGCGTACAGTTTTAAAGTGAGGATAATTGGTACATTTGGTCTACTACGAATGTGTTAAAAAAAACTTTATTGTCATGACGATGGATTCATTTTCTTAGAGTTATATTCTAATTTCATTTAACACAGTCATATCTACCTTTATGACCCCCGAAGTATTACTGATAAGTATGTTTTTTGTTTCCTGAGCTTAGGTGTTTATAACAATGCAATATTCTGGGTGGAGGTAGAACAAGAGTCACCCTCAGCTTTAGATCATATACTTTACCTGAAAGCAGCCTAGACCTGGCTGTTGCAATTCCAAGAATTATTCTTTTACTGTAAGTTCTATAAGTGTTTTTGAAACATGAGGAGAGGTTTTATATTGATAAAATAATCAGTATGCAATTCGATATTTTTATTTATTTCTTTTTTCCTAAACTACCACACAAATGAGGTACTCTTCTTCCAATGAATTGATAGCTTAAGTAGAGCAAAAACAAATGAAAAAGTACTTCTCACTATTAGAAGGAGAACCAAATGCCCTTACCTCAAGAATGAAGCATAAGTGTTCTGTGATACCAGTTTTCCGTCACCATGCCAGAATTACAGTAAGGAGGAAGAAATAAGACTTATTCACTCTATCAGATAATGAGAAATTATATCTAATATCTCTATTTACTCTCCTAGGTCCTCATATCAAAATTAAAGATTGTGAGAGCGCTGCTCTTAAAGAAATTTCAGTATGTCTTCTTGTAAAGGGACATCTTTTACTGTGAAATATGAAACAGTTACCATTTTCCGAAGCAGTGACTGTGATATTGTACCATGGAGTGTCTTCTCTGTCAAGAACCTTGGTAGTCTTGATGGTTCCAGTATTGGCATCAATGTTGAAAAATCGGTCTTCTTCAGCATTGTAGTTAATGAAGTATCTAGAGAAAAAAAAGATTTTTTTTTTTTTACTTGATGCTAAATTGAAGAAAATACAACTGAACCAAGGGAAGAATTATATGCAAATACATTGAAATATCCAAATATATTTTTAAATTCTGTATTTGATTTACATGACTTTACATTTTTGTAGAATTTATATCAATTATTCTTATCTGTCAGCCTTTAATTCTAATTTCAATTACGAAGCCCAAAAATAATTTTATAAGATCTTACCAAACTTTGTGAAAAGTAGATAATAGAAACACAATGATTAATGAAGGAAAGAACAAAAGAACTCACCTCTTGGAAGCCTGTAATACACTTAATGAAAAAAATTAAACCTATAATAAAAATTCTCATTGCTCTTATCTGAAAAAATTTGAATCCTTGGAGAAGTCAGAGATTAATTTGTCTTGAAATTTCATTGTAGCTAAGGTTTAAAGATAAATATAAAATAAAAACAAAACACTTATATTTATTAACATTGTACCTCTATCACAGTTCAACTAAGCCCTTGTTTAGCCCAAGAATGAGATAAAAAAGTAAAGATAGTATAGGAAACACATTTTTCCCCTGTTCAATTCATCCAGTTTTGCAGGATTCTCTCATATTGGGTTAGATTTCAGCAAATTTTGTGATCAAATGAGCTGAAGTGATGATGTCTGTCTTCTTTCTGGGCGTAGCTTTCATGAGACTTTGTCTGTTTCCTGGTATGCTATGCCACTGCCACAAGACTAGCACACTTGGATTAATTAACTTGTCCTAGAACGAGGAAGGGAAACCCATGGGGAAAGTCGTTCAAATTAAGGTTCTCAACCTAGTGTAGATCAACCTAGTAAATGTGCAGATGCATGATTGAGTGTCTCAGAGATTAAACAGAGCTGGCTTCAAAAACTAGTCTAATTCAGCTAGCCCTCAGCTAATCCACTGACACATACAGTATAGTTAGACATAGTTTTTTTTTAAGACCGCTGAGTTTTGGAGTTATGTGTTATTTAGCAATAGCTGATTAACATGTCTGAGAATAAATACTATTAAACAATTATCATATGTTCTAGAAAAGCTTCAGACTACTCATACAACTTTTTAAGGAGAGAAATATTCTTTTATCTCCTAAAGCCTCTAATGCTTTTTTCTCTTTTCAATTCTAAGCTTAAGTAATATTTTATCTAGACCTGAAAGATGAAATGGACTGACTAATTATGTGAAAAGTGCTAGGGAAGAACATATGATACAGAGAAAACCAAGGTAAAAAGATCCAGATTAAAGAAAAAGTTCAAATTGGTTAGAAAACAAATCTATGTCAATGTGGCTATGCAGACTGAATGACATGAATGTCCAAGTGTCAGGACAAGATAAAGAGTTTTTTACTCTTTTGTGAAAGCAATGGGAAGAATTTCAAATTCAAGGAAAAAAAAGAACTTATTTACTTAGATTTATTTATGTTCTGAAAAATGACAGTGGCTACTTTTTATTGTAGATTATAGAAAGTTGAAAACCATTTATTAAAAAAATTCTTTGTCAACTTGGACAAAGATGGAAAGACAGAAGATAATGGAAAGAAGTGTGTAACATGCTGTTATATATGATATATAATTCATCGACTTTTCCTTGAAGTGGCATTAGTAAAGTAATTAAATCGCAATTGACTCCATTTGTAGGTGTGTGTTTAACCTGCCAGTTGATTGAGAGACCCTTTCACTGAGGTGGTTAAAAAAAGTTAGAGAAAGATAGTTTAGGAAAAATTAATGATTATGCCTTAGATGCCCATTAGATACACATGTGGAATAAAAAGCCAAAGTCAAATATGGGTATGGAGTTCAACTGTCCTTTCTAAACAGGAAATATAACTTGAAGACAATATATGAGCATAAATGTAAGGTAATGGGAATGGATAATCTTATCTGGAACAGAATTGTAAGAGAAAAGAAATAAAAGATTGAACACTAAAGTATACAACCTATTGACTCTAGAGTAGGCCTACTGACCTCTATACAAACTATTGACTCTAGATTATCTGTTCAGAGATGGTGACAGCAAAAGAGAGAGGGAAAATTTGCAGAGTGAGTGGCAGGCAGCCAAGAAATGGCTTACCAGGAAGGAAGGAGCTAACAACTCTAGTGAGTTCTGTTAAGAGATTGATTGAGGTTCGTGAGGGTTAATTGGATTTGGTAAGATAAGCAGTATTATTAATAGTTAACTTGTCAAGAATACCATCAGAAAAATACCAAAGGATTGGAGATTTATTATAGTGGCTTCAAGAGTATAGTGAATGTGAAGATACAAAGACCATGAGTCAAGACAATTGATGGATATCTTTTCCTGAATGAACAACAGAAAGAAAAAATATTTTATGTTGTCGGAAAAGTTGGTTCAACAAATTATTTTATTTTATATGGGAAATAAGCAGTATCCTCTTTGCTAAAAGAAATGATGCTTTTGAAAAAGGGGACTATCAAAAATGATAAAACTCATGAGAAGGTGAAAAGGCTTGGATTCCAGGGCACAGATGTACAAATTTACCATGAAAAGTAACAGGAATGCTTCTTCCACTTTAGCATGAGGAGAAGATGAAAAGCTGGGTAGAAATATAGGATAGGTGTAGTGATGGACATACTACAAAATTCATCATACTTTCTAGAACAGCGTGTAAGGGGAATTGCAATACAACCCAAACCTCTCATAGGCATAAATTTTGAGAAGGGGGTGCAGAACATATTGCCAAGATGTGAAATCTTCTAATCTCCTGCGGATAGGCATGAACACACGTGGCAGAAGATATTCATAGCAGCATGGAAAATGAGACTACAGAGCAAGGAACATGCCAAGAAATGCAACTCATAGTAAAAAACACATAAAAAGAGACAGATTGCATCACTTGTAACTGTGTGATCAAAACAAGGAGTTGAACATTGTACATCGAATGTTCTAATAATCATTATACGTTCATTGAAAAAAATTAAAAAGAAATTTCAACAAGAAAAGGTACAATTATAAGGTAAATCTTATTCTGAGACACAAAAACCAGATGCTACGGAATGGTGGGAAATCTATTCATCATTGGGCTTCCCAGAGCATAAAGCCATGCTGTATGATAAAACCATTGTACTTTCTTTGAATTGAGTAGGAAAAAAAAAAAACCTTCGTTATAAAATCCCTTTCCCGGAATCCCTTTCCCAGAGGATAGACACTGAGGGTGAGGGTTGAACTGGTTAGAAAATGACAGAAGTCTTGTCACACAGAAAGGACAGCATCCTTTAAAATGTAATATCTTTCTGGCTACTTTATTATCTAAAATTAACATGTCTTTAAGAAATTGTCCATTTTGGTTTACTGTAAGAAAATCAACTTATATATCTGAAATTTGGGGCACTCAAATTTGGAATGTATTATTCAACTTCAAAGTTTCCTGCAGCAACTATCAGAAAAGCTCAGATTATTTTGTTACACATCCCTATGAATATGGCAGAGCACATCTCATTTTAGAAATCTGATCACCTTAGAACTATCAGTCTGGAGGAAAATAGGTTTTGTTTTGTTTCGCATACTGAAATCATGTAGTCTTTTTGCCAGAACAATGTCCTCTTTTTAGCCACTTCACACTGGGCTTTCTAACATAAGTGCTAAATATCAGTGGTTTAATACTTTTAGAGTTAAAATATATTTTAATTCATACAGTTTTCAATTATGTTTATATATTAGAAAAATGGCAGGCATAATTCTAGGCGTGCATCTCCAGACTCTTGTTATTTGCTTCTGAGTTTCCTAAGCTATCTAGCTCTCTAGGGAAATCAACATCCTAAGGGCTAGATTTTGGGCGATGCTTTGTTCTAAAGAGTTTTATCCATGATTGCAATTGAATTTTGACTCAAGTAGAACTAAATAGTTCTGCCTAACCACCTTTGGATTTCTGCCCAGACATGAAAATAAAAACATAGAAGTAAGGAAAGTGGAAATGTGAGAAAGAGAAACTATTCAAGACTATTATCAAGATTAAATATAGAATCATTTAATGCTAATTATTTAGAGTTAAGAAGTGACATGGGTCCATAAAACAGTTAATCAAACAATTAAAAGGAGATGAGAATATTCTCAGTAAATTACTTTTCAAACAATTTTTTTTTTTGAGACGGAGTTTCGCTTTTGTTACCCAGGCTGGAGTGCAATGGTGCAATCTCGGCTCACCGCAACCTCCGCCTCCTGGGTTCAGGCAATTCTCCTGCCTCAGCCTCCCGAGTAGCTGGGATTACAGGCGCATGCCACCATGCCCAGCTAATTTTTTGTATTTTTAGTAGAGATGGAGTTTCACCATGTTGACCAGGATGGTCTCACTCTCTGGACCTCGTGATCCACCCACCTCAGCCTCCCAAAGTGCTGGGATTACAGGCTTGAGCCACCGCGCCCGGCCCAAATAATTTTTATAATAAAATGTTTCATTAGCCTTCAGAAAGTAAAAAAACAACAACTTATTTTATGAATGTATATGTCAATATTTAGATTATTTTCTTTTATAAATAATTAATTTGACATTCTCAGGAATATTTAGAAAGTACAAAATCAAGTCATCATTTGCCTAGGTCACATAGGTCCTAAAAGAGGACCAAGAAAACCCATGGAAGTGGGGTTTTAAATATTTTAAAAAATTCTAGGATATAGCTATCAAAAATTAACCTGAATAAATTGAAGCTGGAAGATTTATGGCCAGATAAGACATTTTAAATACTTTCTTAAAAGTCTAATCTACCCCTTAGTATAAACCTTTGAGTATTGGCATATGCGTGAGGCAGAGAGGAAATACTTAAATACATATATGAGTTATTTAACAAAGCTACCTAATAAGAGGTACAAAAAACTAGCATTTATTGAGCCCGTGCAATATACTAGATGGAGTTCTAAGTGCTTTATAAATATTACTTCATTAAACACTCATAACAGCTGCATGAGGTAGGTACGATTACTAGGTTCCTTTTATAAATGAAGAAACCAAGGGACGTATAATGGAGATTTTGTCTAACATTAAAAAGATAGTTAGTGCAAGAGATTAAAATACGATTTAAATATTTATTAGCTCATTTTTTAAGGATAAAATTTCGAAGGGTGCATGATAGTGTTTGAATGTTTTTCCCTTCTGAATCTTACATTAAAAGGTAATTCCCAATGCTGGAGGTGAGGCCTGGTGGGAGGTGACTGGATTATGGGGGTGGATCCCTCACGAATGTTTGGCCCCATCCACTTGGTGAGAAGTGAGTTCTCACTCAGTTAGTTCACTCAAGATCTAAATGTTTAAAAGCCTGGGGCCTCCTCCTCTCACTCTTGCTTCCACTTTCACCATGTGACATTCTGGCTCCACTTCACCTCCTGCCATGACTGTAAGTTCTCTGAGGCCAGAAGCAGATGCTGGCACTACACTTCCTGTACACCCTGCAGAACCATGAGCCAATTAAACCACTTTTCTTTATAAATGACCCAGCTTCAGGTATTTTTTTACAGCAACACAAGCACAAACTAACACAATCTTTATCCATTCATTCAAAAATACTCCCATTTGAAAGAGTACAGACAAGGAACAAGGGATATATATTAAAAAAAGAGAGAATACATCTAGTAGTTTACTTTGGGGAAAGAAGGAAATAAAGAAAGAAAAAAGGGAGGAAAGAAGGAGATGGAGGGAAGGAAAGAAGAGAGGAAGGAAAGAAGGGAGGGAAGGAGGGAGGGACAGGCAATTGATTATAATGCTGGATGTCAGAGCGTTAGAGATCAGAGTATAAAGTTACAAGGCATAAAGGCTTCATGGAGGACATGGTATTATATCAGTCTTGAAAGATGAATTACAGTTAAATAGAGACATATGCACCAGAGATCATCTGGAGAGTATGGAATTTCATGACTTCATATGATATATTAGAGAAAAACAGAGAGAAAGAAAAATTTAGATCTGATTTCGTGTTCCTTCAGAGGTGAGATAGCATTTTGCAGATTACTGCTCTCTGGTATTGGCTGCTAGACTGGAAAGCGAGAAAGAAAAAGAAAAAAAAAAGCTTCATGTTGTAGATGGGAAACAAACAGCAATTTCCTCCCTCCCACACATCAGCATTCCGGTTACTATGAACGCCCTTGTACACCCTGTTAGACTTGAGTAGTAAACTCTCTTTTGAAAATAAAATATTCTTAGGTAGGAGATACAGGACTGACTAAACTTTAGCACCTAGTATAGCAAATGAAGGAATATAACGATTCTCTTTGTAGATGAAAGGAGTACAGGTACTTACTTGGCAGGAAAAGATAATCTCTGTAAAATTTTGAAGATGACAATGTATAGATTGGAAAAAAAAAGTCAAGAGTGTTTCGACTATAAGAGCACAGATTTTAAAAGATACATGAAAAAGCAGGAAAATAGGATGAGAAATGGACTGCTTACCAAGGACAAATTTCCCAATTTCAGATACCGGGAGGTATGAACCTAGTTGAGGACAATTTAAAACATCTCCATTCTTTCTCCCTGTGTACAGTAAATGATAGATTCTTAGCCCTGTTTATTTAGAATGTAAATATCAATTCTAGAAAAAATTATTTCTGAAATAGACCCAGAATATGTGTGAAAATTATATGGAGCCATAGTAAGATAATAAATAGAGGTTTGAAACCTTGTAAACCTATTAATCACTGTTGTATCACTTAGCTCTGTGACCTTAAGAGATTTAGTCTCTCTGAGCTGTCTCTGTGAGCAAAATGGAGAACCACTTACATACTAATTTTCCTGTGAGGATTAACTGAAATCGTATGTGAAAATAATATATGCTTGATGTTTAAATGATAGGCCTTCATGGAAAATAGCTATTACTTGTTTAAAGGTTTCTCAGGAAGAATTTTTTCTCTTTCTCTCTTGGGAAGCTTCAGTCTATTTTGATAAGACAGTTCATAAGTTCTAGGTACTGGTTGTTTCTTTCTCCTACGACTGTGCTATAAACCCAGTGGATGTGAATAAGTATTACTACTGAATAAACAAGTGTTTTATACAAACAGTCTGACCTTCAGCTTGGTCCTGAAAATTTTCTGTCAGAAAATTAATTTTTAATTTCCTGCCTAGTGCACATAGAGCAATTTTTATTTGGACAGTGTATGAGACTAAAGCTCTTTAATGTCAACCAATGATAACATGCATGTATTGCTTGGCCTGACAAATGAATGAATAAGCCAACCAATCAATCAACAAGTATAAGGGAGACTCTGATAATATTTCATGCAGCTTATAGCAGTCGTTCACTTCTTTTGTAAATATTTTGGTAGAACTAATCATGACAATAAATCATGTCTTACCTATCCAGGCCAGCACATTTTCACGTCTAGATAAAATATTTATAGATTCTTAATGTCATCCTTAATATGGATTTCTAATATTATGTTTAAAATTGGTCAGATTAATTCAGGAAATAATTTTTTTCTCTTTATGGTGGTTGGCTTATTTCCTTTCATTGAGTAATATCTAAACATTGAGTGCAGAACAAATAAATTTGCACTTCACATAAAATTTCACGGAACCATAGTTCTGGAAATAACTTTAAGATGTAATACAATTATTGAGTGTAAAAGCTCATCTTTTAGTCTTCAGTTTAAATCTAAGGAAAAAAAGCAAAGCAACTACTTCGTGGCGTATCTTGTTAATATCCTGTACTGATCTACAAGCAAATGTGGCCAAAAAGGTTAACACTGAGATAGACTCGAAGGCTACTCTTATGTGATAATTGTGACACATCATTAGAACCCCATCACCACTACATATTCACTATATTATGTGTGAAATAAGCATCAAAATGGTATCTACACTAAATGCTACTGTGGAAGTTGTATGATCAATGATCAATTAGATGTCTCCTATATATAGACTAGAGAAAGTGCGATTAAATTAGTGGCAGCTCCAATTTGCTCAGTAGTCTTTATTAGCCCTCTAACTGGACAGGTCACACAGGCAAACCTTAACCAGTTTCACACTGGCAGATAATTGGACCCATTCATGCTTCACCTAGTACAGGAGATATTGCCAAGTTCTCAATATAACTTACAAATACTGGTTTCAATTTTTTAATTCTACACTGCTCTTTGTTCTATCATTCAATTTATGCACCATTTCATATCTGTAGTAAATAGGTTTTAAAGCAATGAGGAAAGTAAAAAACATGCATTATATTGAAATGATATGAAAATTTATTATTCAAATTCAAATTAGTATTTCAGGGACCAACAAACAGAAAATTTATGACCATAGTGAAAATTCAATCTCAATAATGATTACCTTTACTCATGTAATTTCTTCCAAAGAAACTACTTTAAACAAACTATGCAGGTCATCATTTGGCACTTAACTTCCCTTTGATTATACAGGCATACATTGCTTATAATTAGTACTTGTATTAAAGTTCATTAGAAATGTTATTTTTCCTTTCAATAACACACTATTCAGTCCTCAGTGGCACTTACTTTCATTATATTTTGTCCATTTCACTACAAGAAATTAAGTTAAAACTTATATAAAAGAAATCTATTTTTACAGTGACTTACTTAGGGTAATATCATCTGGTTTAAAGTATAGAAGACCTCTTTCAGTTGTCACTTTGTAAATATTTGCAGGTAAAAGACGTGAGTGGTAAAGCAATTTTCTTTAAGATCTGTGCCCCCCACCCCGCTGACAAGTAGTTGTTTTGTAAGTTTTACTGAGAACAATCCATAGTTGGGATAAACTTTAATCAATACATGCCCTGTGAGATATTACCACAACTTGGTCTCATACTTTTTTTTTAAGAGACAGACTGTTACCCAGTATGGAGTGCAGCAGCAGGCGCATGGCTAATTGCAACCTTTGCCTCCTGGGTTCGAGTGATCCTCGAACCTCAGTTTCTGAAGTAGCTGGCACTACAGGTGTATGCCACCCTAATTTTTGTTTGTCGAGACAGTGTTTTGTCATGTTGCAGTGAGATTGAAATAGTAATTAAAAAGTTACCAACAAAAAAAAATCTAGGATCAGACAGAGTCATGGCTGAATTCTATAAGACATTCAAGGAAAGTCCCAATCCTATTGACACTATTCCACAAGATAGAGGAGAGAATCTTCTCTCAGACATTCCAAGAAGCCAGTACTTCAAAATCAGAAGAGGACATAACAGAAAAAGAAAACCACAGACCAATATCTCTGATTAAGATATATGCAAAAATCCTCAACAAAATACTAACAGAATTTGACAGCATAACAAAAAGATAATCCATGACGATCAAGTAGTTTTCATACCAAAGATGCAGGTATTGTTTAACATCCGCAAGTCAATAAATTTGGTACACCACATAAAGAGAATCAAAAACAAAAATAACATGATTATCTGAATAGATGCAGAAAAAGCATTTAAACAAAATCCAGCATCCCTTTATGAATGAAACACTGAGCAAAATCACCATCAAAGGGACATACCTTAAAGTAATAAAAGCCGTCTATGACAAACCCATAGCCAACAGGGAAAAGTTGAAGCATTCCCCCTGAGAACTGGAACAAGACAAGGATACCTACTCTTGCCACTTCTATTCAAGTCCTATAGAAGTCCTATAGAAGTCCTAGCCAGGCAGTCAGACAAAAGAAAGAAATAAAGGGCATCCAATTGGTAATGATGAAGTCAGATTGTTGCTGTTTGGTGATGACATTATCCTATACCTAGAAAATCCTAAAAAAATATGCAAAAAGCTCCAAGAACTGGTAAATGAATTAAGCAAAGTTTCAGGATACAAAAATAATGTGCACAAATCAGTAGCTCAGCGATGCACCAATAGTGAACAAGCTGAAACTCAAATCAAGAACTCAACCCCTTTTACAAGAGCTGCAATAACAATAATAAAAATAATAATACTTAGGAATATGTTTAACCAAGAAGGAGAAAAATCTCTACAAGGAAAACTATAAAACACTGCTGAAATAAATTATAGACAACATAAACAAATGGAAACATATCCCATGCTTATAGATGAATTAAATCAGTATTATAAAAATGACCAGACTCTCAAAAGCAATACACAAATTCAATGCAATTTTTATCAAAATACCACCGTCATTCTTCACAGGACTAGAAAAAGCAATCCTAAAATTCATATGGAACCCAAAAAGAGCCTGCATAGTAAGACTAAGCAAAAAGAACAATTCTGTAGGCATCACATTACCTGACTTCAAACTACATTATAAGGCCAATAGCCACCAAACCAGCATGGTACTGCTATAAAAATAGGCACATAGACCAATGGAATAGAAAAGAGAATCCAGAAATAAATCCAAATACAAACAACTGAAACATAAAGTGGGGAAAAGATACCCAATTCAACAAATTGTGCTGGGATAACTGGAAACCACATGTACAAGAATCAAACTGGATCTTCATCTCTCACCCTTATACAAAAATCACCTCAAGATGGATCAAAGACTTAAATCTGAAATCTGAAACCATAAAAATTCTAGAATATAACATTGAAAAAAATCCTTCTAGACACTGGATTAGACCAAGACTTCATGACCGTGAATCCAAAAGCAAACACAACAAAAACAGATGGGACTTAATTAAAGTCAAAAGCTTCTACACAGTTAAAGAAATAATCAGTAGCTTAAACAGACAACCCACACAGTGGGTGAAAATCTTCACAGTCTATGCCTCTGATAAAGGACAAATATCCACCATCTACAAGAAACCTAAACAAATTATCAAAAAAAAAAATCTCATCAAAAAGCAGGCTAAGGACATGAATAAAAATTCTCAAAAGAAGATATTCAAATGGCCAACAAACATACAAAAAATGCAACATCATTAATTATTAGTGAAATGCAAATCAAAATCAAAATGTGATACCATCTCACTCCTGCAAGAATGGCCATAATCAAAAAATAAAATAATAATAGCTGTTGGCATGGATGTGTTGGAAAGAGAACACTTTTACATTGTTGGTGGGGGTGCAAACTAGTACAACCACTATGGAAAACAGTGTGGAGATTCCTTAAAGCACTAGAAGTAGATCTACCATTTGAAACAGCAATCCCACTCCTGGGTATCTATCCATAGGAAAAGAAGTCATTATACAAAAATGATATCTGCACAGGTATATTTGTAGCAGCACAATTAGTAATGGCAAAAATAAGGAACCAGCCCAAATGCCCATCCATCAAAGTGTGGCTAAAGAAGAGGTGGTATAAATAGACCATGGGATACTAGTTAGCCATAAAAATGAATGAAATAACGGCATTCACAGCAGTCTGCATGGAATTGGAGACTATCATTCGAAGTGTAGTAACTCAGGAACAGAAAACCTAATGAAAACCTAACATCGTACATTCTCACTCACTAGTGGGAGTTAAGCTATGAGGATGCAAAGGCATAAGAATGATACAGTGGACTTTGAGGAGTTCAAGTAAAGGGTATGAGGATGAGGTATAAAGATTACACATTGAGTTCAGTGTATACTGCTTGAGTGATGGGTGCACCAAAATATCCGAAATCACCACTAAATAACCTATAAATGTAACCAAACACCACCTGTTTCCAAAACATTTTGGAAAAATGTAGTTGTATGACTAAATTTGTTATAATTAACTTTGGCCTATGGAAAAAAACATTTTATATCAGATAATATCTTTAGCTGGGTGCTTTTGGATCATTCAGCTTTCAAAGGCTACAGATACATTCATCTATGAAAGAATAGAGTTGTCTTAGTCATCTTTATGCCTCCTTGAGTTCTCAAGTTTCATGTGCTTATGACATTGAACAACAAAATCGTTAATCAATCTCGGTGTTCTAATATCAGCAATATGTAATGTGATACAATTTCAAAACACAGGTTATAGACAAAGACTTTCGGTTTTAAGCATGAGTTTGCTTTCTGTTTGTCCCTATTCGATTTGCATTAAATATCCGTAATGGACTGTTTTCTTTAGATCAGAATACAATGGCTGAGTTTTGCTGATGGTATATTGAGGATTGTCATGAAGGAAGTATTGACATAATTTTATATTATCAGTAAGATAATATTTTATAACTAAGTATGCTCTATAGAAAAAAGTTATTGTATATTAGATATCTTTAACATGAACACGTTTTGAAACATTTACTGGTTATTTTTCATCTTTCTTTTCAAAAGTTTAAATCCTACATTCAAACTCTTAATAATTTATTGTCACTTTTCCTCTTGAACTTTGACAAAAGATCTTATAATTATTTTGAAATCTCCTTTTTACTGTTATAACATCCAAAATAATTTGGTATTTCTAATGCAACCGATCATCGATTATGTGAAAATTTCAAAAGTATAAAAGCAAACAAAAAACAAAAAGAAGTGAATGCTCCCACTACAGTCACTGGATCATTATTTACCAATAAATTCACCTTTGTCTACCACAGTCACAATAAATCTCAGAACAAGGTGAGAAAATACTTCTAATTTTCTGCATCTGTTTCTATATAGGGGCCTTCCCCTTTATGGGTTTACTCCACACATTTAAAAAGGGGATGCTAAAAACTGGCAAGTCTTTTAATAACTTTAGCATCTTAGTAATAAACTTGTTATTAATTTTATAGTTTCTCCACATTGTAGTTAAAGATATATATTACTTGAGTTAGTATATTTTATGTTCCAATTTTTTTTTCTTTTTTTTTAGATGGAGTCTCACTCTGTCATCAGGCTGGAGTGCAGTGGCACAATCTCAGTTGACTGCAACCTCCACCTCCCAGGTTCAAGGGATTCTCCTGCCTCATCCTCCCGAGAAGCTGGGACTACAGGTGCGCATCACCATGCCCAGCTAACTTTTGTATATTTAGTAGAAATGGGGTTTTACCATGTTGGCCAGGACGGTCTCAATCTCTTGACCTCATGATCCACCCACCTCAGCCTCCCGAAGTGCTGGGATTATAGGCGTGAACCACTGTGCCCAGCCCCAAAAATATTTTTAAATCTGGCTAAGGGTTTCCAATATGATCACAATACCTTTGGTCTATAGTTTATTTAATAGTGTTGTCACAAGCATTTGAAAGAATTATGCAAAATATTTAATTATTTGTTGCTTTAAAGTTATTACAGGAAGAAAACATTCAAATTCTCAACAAGAGGTAAATGTATAGATAAATTCAGGTTATAAATCAAGATGCAAAAGAAGGAAAAATGGGGCATATACTCATTCACATAAATTCAACTGCTAAAGCTTTTAATCATATGAGGAATGTTGATTCAGAAACTGACTTTTTAAAAATATTAACTCAAGTAATATACATCTTTAACTACAATGTGGAGAAACTATAAAATTAATAACAAGGTTTTTTTTTTTTTTGAGATGGAATTTTGCTCTTATTACCCAGACTGGAGTGCAATGGCACGGTCTCGGCTCACCGCAACCTCTGCCTTCTGGGTTCAAGCAATTCTCCTGCCTCAGCCTCCCGAGTAGCTGGGACTACAGGCGCTCACCACCATGCCCAGCTAATTTTTCTATTTTTAGTAGAGACGGGGTTTCACCTTGTTGACCAGGATGGTCTCTATTTGTTGACCTCGTGATCCACCCACCTCGGCCTCCCAAAGTGCTGGGATTATAGGCGTGAGCCACCGTGCCCGGCTTAATAACAAGTTTATTACTAAGATGCTAAAGTTTTTAAAAGACTTGCCAGTTTTTAGCATCCCCTTTTCCAATGTGTGGAGTAAACCCATAAAGGGGAAGGCCCCAGGTAGTGGCATTTGATTAATGGCTCTCTGAGCAAATATAAGATACATTTGTTTCTAAGTTTTGATATTTGATTTTTGTAAATGCAGTCATTCTGTTTGTTTGTGTTCATTTTTTATTCGCTATAGTATATAAAAGGGAGCATATTGGGTTACAAAAACAAAGGTTTCAGAGTAAAGCCAAACTGGGTTTGCATTCTGAATGTCATGTTATCACTCTGTAAACAGAATCAAATTAGTTACTTTTTTGAACTTCAGTTTTTTCATCTATAGTATGAAATCATTAATTCAGACAGCATCAGTGTTGTAAAACATTTTATGGAATGATATATAAAGTCCATAGCCAACAGATAGAAGGCAATGATGGGCAACTATTTAATAGTCATGTGATATAAGGTCACATTTCCTAAAGCTCTCTAGCTTCTTGGTTTCAGCATGAGATTGTTCAACTCTCAGTAGCTAATCTGTGAAATTCATGAAATCTATTTGTAACTTATGAGCAAATGGTGTAGCCTGTTTAAGTGAAAGACTTCACCGCTGATAAAGAGCCAGCTTCTAATTTTATTTTTTCAAAAAGGTGATGATCAGAGAAGATGGTAGAGCAATATGTTCGTATAGAACCCTACAATGATCGTCAACCCTGCAGGAATGCTGAATTAGAGAACTTTCCAGAAAACACCTTCATAAGGAGTGAAAATTAAGTGACTGATCTCATTGTTAATACTTGATATTAACATTATATTAATGAATGGGCACTGAAGAGCATAGGAGAAAGACAATCTTGAATCACTTACACAACCCTTCCCTCAATCCCTGGTAGTGGCAGCAGAGCACAAAGAGAGAATCTGTGCACTTTGGGGAAGGAGAACACAATGATTATGAGACTTTCCATTGGAACTCAGTACTTCCCTGTTACAGCAGAAAGCAAAAGGGGACAGAATACAGCCTGCACCTATGGAGCGAGCCTTTACACAAGCATGGGATAGAGAGAAATAATTCAACCCAGTGGTCAAAACCTATGTTCTGGCTAGCCCCACCACAGTGGGCTAAAGTACTCTGGGGTCCTGAATGAACTTGAAAGGCAATTTGGGCCAGAAGTACTGCAATTCCTGGGTAAATCTTGGTGCTGTGCTGGGCTTAGAGCCTGTGGACCTGGAGTGCATGCAACATGGTGAGAAATCAGATGCAGCGGTCAAGGGAATGCTTCTGTTCCCACCCCCAACCCCAAAGAGTGCAGCGTGCAGCTCTGGGAGAGATCCCTTCTCTCCACTAGAGTAGAAGTGAGGGAAGAGTAAAAAGGACTTCATCAGCTGGAAACAATCATTCTCATGACAAAAGAACAGAAAACCAAACACTGCATATTCCCACTCACAAGTGGGTGTTGAACTATCAGAACACATGGACACAGGGAGGAAAACATTATACACCAGGGCCTGTTGAGGTGTAGGGTTGGTAGGGGAGGAATAGCAGGGGTCAGGGGATTGAGGAGGGATAACATTAGGATAAATACCTAATGTAGATGATCGGGGATGGATGCAGCAAACCACTATGGCATGTGTGCCATGTAACAATCCTGCAAGATCTGCATGTGTACCCCAGAACTTAAAATATAATAATAAAAAATACTCAAACCATATCAAGATCGCCTTCAGTTTCTAATGATGTATGTCACTGAATCCTCCCCACACCCAGACTCTTTTTCTCTAATGCATATATTGTTCACATATCCTCTTTTGTATGCATTGGTTAGTTTATATCACTACTAGGTATTTTTTCTTATGTGCCATGCATCATGGCAATAGGACACTAGACAGAGAGAATAAATAATCCAGATAATTTCGGGTTAAGAAGGGAGCAAAACAACATGAACGATTTTACAGACATAACATTGAATGAAAAAAGTAGATACAAAAATAAAGTATGTTTTTCATTTATAAAATTGAAAAGGACTTCATCTTGCAACTTGGATACAAGTTCAACCATAGTAGAATAGGGCAGCAGACAAAATCCTGAGGTCCTAGCTCTCAGACAACATTTGTAGCCACACCTGGGCCAGAAGGGAACCTGCTGCCTTGAAGGGAAGAACCCGGTCCTGGTGGAATTCAGGACCTTCTTACCAAAGGTCCCTTGGAGCTTGAGTAAGTATCAACTGTAGCCAGGCATTACTCATGGGCTTTTGATGAGAATGAAACTGAGGTGTAACCCAGGGTATTACGAGATCTAGAGGCTAAGGGGAGAGACTCCTTCTACTCGAGGAAGGAAAAGAAAAGTATAAAGGACAGTTTGTCTTGCAGCTTGGATACCAGCTTGACCACAGTGGGATGGAGCACCAAGCAAGCTCCTGGGGTCCCTGATTCCAGGTGCTGGCTGAAGGAGAGCATTTCTAAACCTGCCCTGGGTTAGAGTGGAGCTAACTGCCCTGGAAAAGACTCAGTCCAGGCAGTGTTCAGCACGACCCAACTGAAGAGCCCATGGTCCTTAAGTGAAGACGGGTAGTACCCAGGCAGTACATACTACAGGGGAAGAAACTCTTCCTGCTTGAGAAAAGAAGAGGGAAGAGTGGGAAGAACTTTATCTTGTGGTTTGGGTGTTAGCTCAGTCACAGTAGAGTGAGCACCAAGTAGATGCCTAAGGTTCCCTAATCCAAGCTGTGGTTCCTGGATAGCATTTCTAGACCTGCCCTGGGCTGCGGAACATGGGAACTAACAGCACTGAAGGGAAGGACACAATCCTGGCTGGATTTGCTGCCTGCTAACTGCAGAGCCCCGGGCCTTGAGGGAATGTCGGTAGCAGCCAGACAATAGTAATCAGGGGCCTTGGGTGAGACCCAGTGATATGCTAATTTTAGGTCTGACCCAGTTCAGTCTTGGTATGGGTTGCTATAGTGGTGCTTATGTCACTCCTCTGCTGAGTTCCAGGCAGATCAACATGGACAGAGAAACTCCATTTGTTTAGAGGAAAGTAAGGGAAGAGAACAAGAGTGTTAGCCTAATAATCCAGGAAATTATCTTAGATTTTACACAAGACCACTGCAGCAGTACCTCCACAAGTCTGCAGAGTCACAGCACTACTGGAATTGGGGTACCCCCTCATACAGATATAGCTGCAATGACCAAAGACTTAGATCACAACACTCAGTTATTCCCCTTTGAGTACATAGAAGAGTCTCCAAGAATGACAGACACAAACAAGCCCAGTTATAAAAATTCCAACAAGTGACTCTTCAATGGTGCTGGGAAAACTGGAGAGCCATATACAGCAAATTGAAACTAGACCCCCATCTCTCAATATATACAAAAATCAATTCAAATATATTAAAGACTTAAGTCTATGAACTCACGCTGTGAAACTTCAAAAAGTGTACATTGGGAAAACTCTTGTGGACACTCATCTGAACAAAGATTTCTTGAGTAATACAGTGTAAGCACAATTAACCAAAGAAAAACTAGGTATATGGGATCACATCAAGTTAAAAAGCTTCTGCACATCAAAGAAAACAATCAACAATGGGAAAAGACAACCCAGAGAATCAAAAAAATATTTTCAAACTACTTATATGACAAGGGACTAATAAACAGAATGTATAAGGAGCTCAAATCGATACAAAAAATCTAATAATCTGGTTAAAAAATGGGCAAAAGATCTGAATAGATATTTCCCAAAAGGAGACATACAAATATCAAACTGACTTATAAAAGTGCTCAACATCACTGATCATCAGAGAAATGCCAATCAAAACTACAAAGAGAAATCATCTCATGCCAATTATAATGGCTTATATCACAATGATAGGCAATAACTAATGATGGCAAAGGGTGTGGAGAAAATGGAACCCTCATATCCTATTGGTTGGAATATAAATTAGTACAACCACTATGGAGAACAGTTTGGCCATTTCTTAAAATCTAAACGTAGAGCTACCACATGATCCAGCAATACTGCTGCTATGTATATATGAAAAAGAAAGTGTATTAGTCCATTTTTATGCTGCTGATAAAGACATCTTTGAAACTGGGTAATTTATAAAGAAAAGAGGTTTAATGGACTCACAGTTCCACATAGTTGGGAAGGCCTCTCAACCATGGTGAAAGGCAAAGGGCACATCTTATATGGCGGCAGATGAGAGAGAATGAGAGCCAAGTGAAAGGTGAAACCCCTTATAAAACCATCAGATTTTGTGAGACTTATTCACAACCATGAGAACACTGTGGGGGAAACTGTTCCCATGATTCAATTAGTTCCCACTAGGTCCCTCCCACAACATGTGGGTACTATGGGAGCTACAATTCAAGATGAGATTTGGGTGGGGACACAGCCAAACCATACCAAAAAGGAAATTGGTACGCTGAAGATATAACTGCACTCCCATATTCACTGCAGCACACAGCAACCAAGATTTGAAAGCAATCTAAGTGTCCATCAATAGGTGAATGGATAAAGAAAATGTGGTACATACACACAATACAGTAATTCATCCATAAATTAGAATAAGGTCCTGTCATTTTCAACATAGGCAGAACTGCAGGACATTATGTTAAGTTAAATAAACCAGGCATAAAAAGACACACTTCACATGTTCTTATGCATTTGTGGGAATTAAAAATTACAGCAATTGAACCCAAGGAGATAAAGAGTAGAATAATGGTTATCAAAGGCTGGGAAAGGTAGTGGGGGTGGAGTGGGTAATTGGGGATGATTACTGGGTAAAAAAATACATAGTTAGACAAAAGGAAGAACAGCTGGTATTTGATAGCTTGACATGGTGATTACACTCAACAATAATTCATTTTACATTTTACATATATTTTATATTGCTGCAAATTATACATCTTGTTTAGAGTTAAAACAGACAAAACCTAGACATTATATCCTCTATGAAATCTGAAGAGTCTTACTAATAATTCATGAAAGTATAACAGTAAAATACAAACGACTTAAGTATAAATGTACTACAGTAAAATACAAAAGACTGAAGTCAGGAAGCTTTTCACAGATGCTTGCAAAACTTAAACTCCCTTTCATTACCAACTTCACAAACTTGGAGTTAATTGCATTTCAGGGCACATTGCAAAGTACATGTTTTCAATGTGCTTTTCCTTAATTAGTAAAAACACTTGGTCCCTGAGAAAGGTGGAAGAAGGCTTCCTTTTGTTTCTGTTAATGTTTTCTGTTTTTTTATTCGCTATTCGTACCCAGGGCCCCATGTGAATGACACATTTTTATTAAAATCAAGAATAAATATTACATAAATTGTGTCCCCAAACAGCAGCTATGGAGTCTAATTATTTTAAGGCAGCTTTAGCAGCATTCATTTTAGCTCTCTAATCAAAACAAAGCAGAAAGAATAATGCATATGCTAATAGATTTATGCTTCCCTTCTTAGCATTTGGAAACAATGTACCAATTGTCTTTGCCTCAACAACCAGGAGAGTGCATGTTTCATAGTGAGTGTTTACTGACGTGCTCCCAATGATATAAGGGAAATTACTGAGACAATTAATGGCATCATATTTTAATTGATTGAAAGTATACACTGAAACATCCACATGGCTATTCATGTATATGATTTGTATATATAGACAGATATCTCCGAAAAATATCTTTTCAAAATTTCCTCCCATGAATACAATTAGTATTCCAGTTTTACAAATTTATCTTTCAGTTTGTTTTACTCTGTGTCAGCTTTTCTCAACCTTAGCACTACTGACTTGGGGCCAGATAATTTCTTTAGGAGCTGCTCCTGTGAGTTACAGAATGTTTAGCACCATCCCTGACTTCACCACCCCTAGACACCAGTAACACCCTACTTGCTATAAGCTGAATGCTTTTATCTCCCTCCCCCAAATTCATATATTAAACCCTAATCCATAATGTAATGTCCTGTGGAGGTACAAACTTCTGGAGGTGATGATGAGGTCATGAGAATGGAACTCTCATGAATGGGATTAGTGCCCTTACAAGAAGAGCTTGGAGCTAGTTACCTCTTTCCAACAAGTGAGGATATGAGACGTTAGCAGTCTGCAATCCAGAAGGGGTCCTTACCACACCCCAAAATTCTGGCAACCTAATCTCAGACTGTCAGCCTTGAGAACTGTGAGAAATAAATTTCAGTTGTTTATAAGCCACCAAGACTATGGTAATTCTTAGCAGCCAAACTAACTAAGGCAGAAAATTGGTGGAGCATTCATTATGTGATGTGTGCTCTCATAAAAACAAATGGAAGAGTTTGTGTCCTTTCTCCCTTTCTGCTCTTCACCACGTGAAATGTAGGAAGAAGAGGGCTCTCTGCAAATCAGGAAGCAGGCACTCACTAGACACCAGATAGGCTGGCACTTTGATTTTGGACTTCCCAGTCTCTAGAACTGTCAGAAATAAATGTTTCCTGTTTATACCACACAGTCAAAGGTAATTGTTATAGCAGTCTGAAGTTACTAAGACACTATCTCAAGCTGTAATAACTAGAAATGTCTCCAGACATTTCCAACTGTCCCTGGTGGGGGGGTGGATTCTGTTCCCACGTGGGAATCACAGTCCTATGTGAAAAAGGGTGTTTTCGTATATGTTGGAACATATAGAATAATCTTAAAATGGCTGGGTGCGGTGGCTCACGCATGTAAATCCCAGCACTTTGGGAGGCTGAGATGAGCAGATCACGAGGTCAGGTGATCAAGACCATCCTGGCCAACATGGTGAAACCCCATCTCTACTAAAATGGAAAAATTAGCTGGGCGTGGCAGTGCACATCTGAAGTCCCAGCTACTCAGGAGGCTGAGGCTGGTGAAATTGCTTGAACCCGGGAGGTGGAGGTTGCAGTGAGCTGAGACAGCACCATTGCACTTCAGCCTGGTGACAGAGCAAACTCTGTCTCAAAAAAAAAAAAAGAATAATGCTAAAACATATTTGTCCTTGACCTCAATTCCTCCCCATTGGCCTGCATTTTATCACATATAGTTGACCTTTCACATTATTCTAAATGTTGTTATTGTTTATTTTGAAATGCAAATTTTCCTGTCATCATTTTGGTTATAATTATCAAAATTCCTCTCATTTCTCCCCCTACTGGCATTGCTACCAGGATTAATTTCAAAGACCTTACCATTGCAGAAAGCCTCTTTAGGATCTGTATCTAACCTATCTCTCCTATCTCATTACTGCTATTCCCACAGGTAACTCAAGCTCCTCATGTAAAACAAACTACAATTCTTTCCTTCATTCTTCATCTCTCTAATTTCTAATCAGATTATGAGCCTCAATTTAATTTTCCTCAGCTCATTGCCTCCAGAACGTTTGGAAGTATAGTCTCCATACACACCTCCCTCAGACCATTATTACTCTAACACAGTGTGATGGTTAATTGTACACATCAACTTGGCTGGGCCACAGGCATAATTTTTTCCAAGGGAGTCAAGATAATGTGTGTGTGTCTCTCTCTCTCTGTGTGTGTGTGCATGCACATGCATAATTCTTTACCCTGAGAACCACTGTAATATTGTACATTACAAGTGATTAAAACATAGTCTAAAAGTGATTGCTATAGTCACTCTACTGATCTATTAAGCCCTAGATTCAATTTCTTCCATCTAAATGTATATATTTGTAGCCATTCAACTGTATCTTTTAAAACAATTAGAAGATAATGATTTGAATGATTTGATAAATATTTAAGGTGATGAATTTCACAACTATCCTGATTTGATTATATGAATGTGTCAAATTTTCACATGTATCTCCTAAAATGTACAGCTTTTTTATTAATAAAAATAAATTAAACATAAATGGCTGCACTGCCTTTTTAAATTAAGAATTACAATAAGAATCAGTAGTATCAAATTTAATTTTCAAAAAAATCTTGTCAATGTTTATTTAATATTTTCACAGCAAACTTATATCCTGAACTATCTCTAATCCCAAAAGATATTGACTGCTTTTGGTAAAGAAATCCTAATTTGTACAGATCTTTTATGGTGCTACATTTTTTAAAAACCTAAACAAATTATGCTTATTGTTTGGAGTCAAAAGTATAATTAAAAACATAGCATTCTATGGAATATTGAAGCAAAATGGGCTTTCCACTGTTTGAGCAATTAAACGTGTTAACTTTGATTTCTATTCCTCAGTCAGAGATTGATTTCTGTTTGGTTTCGGATTGGTTTATGCATATCATTTTGCATAGTTTACTGATCCTCCTTCTTCAAGCATTATCTTGCTCTTGCTGTTAGTGTGATAGGATACAGTTTCTGCACTTGCAGATGGAGTAGGATTGTTGAATACATACATTTGTGCCCAGAAAATTGTTTGGCTACATGCATGGGTACTGTGGGCATTGTTTTTAACTTGAAACAATCATGCTTATGAAACAGGAAACTCGGAACTTTTACAATCATTCCATAGATGCCCAGGAGACTATTTAGTATATTAGCTTTTGCTAAGTGAATGAAAATCAAGGACTTCATGGGAGAAAGCAGAAAGATTGTTAAGGATTTTAACTTTTCTAGAGACAGAATTTCCATGCCTTTAAACACGGGATATCAAAGGGGTTTCACACATGTACACCACCTTTCCGATTTTGTTGTAAATGAGCCACACAAAAAATTTTTGATAATACAAAAAAGCTTTAATTATACCTCCAGAATGATGTACTAAAAATAAAAAATGTTACTTAATGAGCACTGATTATGTGCTAGGCAATGTGCTAAGTCCTTCATTTTAATCTAACTGAATCATATCAACATATTTATGTAGCATGCAGCATTATTATTCTTTGTTCACATATTTGGAATTTGAGATTCCATAAATGACTGTAAAAGATCACTCAGCTAGTAGGTGTACACAATAGCATTCCCACACTTGCATTTAGAGGATTTTACACTTGATATTGTCTTTGACAAGTTAGCATTTATTGAGTGACTACTAGGTGCAGGCCGCTTTGCTGGGTGCTTTATGCATATTGCTTCATGCATCTTCACAATAGCTTTGAGACACAGACATTATTTTTCCACTTTAACATATAAAGAGAAAGCCACACAGCTAGTCTGACCATAGGAACCAGAGTCAGTTAGAGATGCGTGTTATCCCCAGTTCATCACGATTTCTGTTATATCTGTACTTCCTATCATGAAGGGACCAGTGGATTCTCTAGTTTGTAATTAAATAGCTCTGCAACAATTTTCTCAATCAATTATGCCTACATCCATTAAGTCAAATGGAAAAATTAATGTGTGGTCAATAAGACATTCACAGAGATAGTAAATATGTTCTTAATATGACAAAAATCCATCCGCGAAGCTACTCAATTAAAAATCAATTAATATTAAAATTGAATTATATTCATAGAAAACAATGTGGAAGTAAAACATGTTAAGTGTAATTTTATTCATGTTTAATTAATGTGAGAGGCAATAAAAATCTTTAAATGTATAAACGATTGAAGCATACCATACCTTATTAAGCTGTTAGCACTGTCAGGATCTTGTGCCAAAACTGTACCAACGACAGTCCCGATCTTGGCATTTTCATAGACTTCCATGATGTAGGAAGGCATGGAAAATAGCGGCGGTTCATCTACATCCCCAACAATGATCTTTAGCGTGGTAGCATCTTTAAAAGGACCCAAGTGAGAAAAGCGAAAATCAAGATGTGTATTTGCTCCTTCTATGTTGAGGGTATATGACTTCTTTTTCTCATAGTTCAGTGGCTGTGGGGAAAAAAAAAAGATTTCCAGTATTATGACTTCCATTACTTTTCAAATATACATTATATTTTTTCCTTTTTGGAAAGAAATCATTGAGATAAGCCATTCTAGCTTTGCTTTAAGATAAACTATGAAAATCATTTTAATGATAACATCTACAGCATAAATGGAACCTCCATGTTTTGTATTTAGCGCAATATGTATTCGGTACTAGGTACATCAATAGAAAGAATACAAACTCAGATATAGGAGTGTGTGAGGACTGCTAGGTAGTGTTTTCAAGATGAAGTGCTTTTTTCAGATAAGAACTAAACATCTGGAAAGCATTTAGCATGATGGATGTACAAGGCTGTGTGAACCCAAGATGAACAGATGTCGTTTTGAAAGTTAAAAGTTCCCATGGTGAGGTGAGTGAAGGGGATTCAGAGACCAGTCTTCCATTCTAAACTGGGTGAAATATCCACTGATGCTGGTCTTCCTGTTAAAGTTCGATGAGAAGCAGCAGACTAGAAAATTTTCATTTTTATTTATCCCACTAATTTTGCACAAGCCTGCTTCAATCTCAAAGTTTCTTTTCTTGGCAGGAACAGAATGATCATTCTCTGTGAAGAAATTCAGGTGTTTTCCTCTACATTAAGGGTCAACATCATAGTCAATTCAGGTTGCTATAACAGAATACCATATACTGGGTGGCTTAAACATTTATTTTTAACACTTCTGAAGGCTGGGAAGTCCATCAACGTGCCTTCAGAACTGGTGTCTGGCAGGGGTCCGCTTTGGGGTTTGCAGACAGCCTCTTACTTGCTGTATCCTCACGTAACAGGAAACTATCTCTCCTTTGTCCGTTCTTACAAAGACACAAATTCCATTCATGAAGGTCTCACCCAAATTACCTAATTATGTCGTAAAAATCTCACCTCCAAATACCATCACATCACAGTAGGGATTAGACTTCAACATATGGATTTTGAGGGCAGAAGCAAACCTTTAGTTCATAGCAACCAAGAAATAGCTAACTAGAAAGAGGATCTTTATCAGGATCCTGTAAACAGAATGATCACTACTATAATACTTATAATAAGTTCCCCATTGTTTCCTAATTCCCTTGGAAAATTCACCACTCCAGGGGTTATAGATTACACAAGAGGCAAAATATCATTTAATTTCCAAACCATATATTGAGAACCTAGAAAACTCAGGTCACAGGGACGTTGATAAGGATAAGCCACTACAATATTATACCAGTTTTCAAAAAAAAAAGTATGTATCCTTATATCTTAAAAACACAAATTCTCAGAAGTTGACCATATATACAATACACCTGCCTTTATTTATATATGACATAAATACTATGAATTTCAGCTTATATATTTTTTCAAGGAGTTAATTGCTTCTAAGATTACAACCTATCAATTGGAAGCCATATTTTCCCTAAGGTATACACACTAGCAATGAATTGCCAAAATAACTAATACCTATTTTGTTTGAGGTGTTGCATACTCTTAGGATCCACACATTAAATTTTTCTTTCTTTGACTCCTTCCTTCTTTATAAAAATAAGTCAGAATTTATCTTTGACTAATTTATCAATAAGCCCCATCAAAATTTCAATAAATCATCTAGAAATGGTACATACTTGCTGTCTATCAGCAATTGCATGAACAAAAATGGTCCCTCTTGGCTTATAGGAGCTGGACAGTCAGAATCCTTCATGCTGCTCATGGAAAGATGAATATCTGGCAGGTTTACTGTTAGTTTTAGATCAATGTCTGTAATTTTTGGAGTTAACTTGCTGCATATGGTAGGCTTGATGATGTCTAAATTTCTTCTCATTGAATATGAGTATTTAAGACCTTAGAACTAAAAGTCAGAGTTGTATACTCTACTAGGAATGCTTAACATTTCTTTCTCACAATAACACTGGATTTTAAAACAATTACCTCCACTCATTTATTATTGTGGGCTTTTACATCTGTTGGATTTTTCAATGAAATCTGTGGAGGGATTTTGGCAACCTCCAGTCCTATCTGATTTTATTATCAAGCTGTGCATTCAAGATGACACACACAACTCTTGTTCCATTTCTTAGCAGGTCCCCTGGCAAGTTAGGTATCATTTGCCTCAGTACTAACCTACCTACTGCTAGGGTGCAGGTTGTTTCTGTGGACATATGGCTTCATGTTGATGATCATCTAATATGTATTTTACTACTCTAGGGTGGGGGTAATCATTTTGAGGGACTTTTTTTGCCGGAACTGACAGATGGATGGATGGGAACCATGTGGAGCCATGAAGAAATGAGTGGATTATTTTAGGTTGGGCCAGGAATTTAGAAGCAGTTGAATTAATGCATTGGAAATATTTTAACAACCTGATTTGTAAATAAAAGCTGGTGAGGCTGAATAACCAGTACAGGGAAATTGAGAAAAAAAATATACTCATTTATTTATGCCTGGATATTTTAGAGTTTTATATATATATATTATTTTATTCTTGCTTTTATCCAACAAAAATGGCATAGTGTTAATATAATTATTATTTTTCTATTACTGTAACTCTGGGAAAGCTACTCAAGAACCCATCTTACACACCTTTTAAAAAAGTTGCATAAACTATTAAAGCTGTCTTCCACACTCTGTGAGTTTAAAAAATTTCCCATATCATTGATGCTCATATTTAATGAGTGCTATTTTCAGTGTTGCCAAATTTGATCACTTAAACTACTGGATGTCCAATTATTTAAATTTAGGATAAACTGTTGGGTTTTTTAGTATAGTAATGTCAATTATCACAAATAACATAGTTGTAGAAAAATTTATTGGTTATTTATTTAAAATTATAATTTAAGTAGATGTCCTATATTTTATTTGACAGTACTAATTAGGATGCATTCATATTCCAATATTCAAAATGGTGATGATCATGGTGGGTCTCAATCTGAGCATTCTTGGAATCATCCCACTAGCAATGTGTTGTTTTACTGGAATGGTGCTTAGAATTGTCCTGTGGGTACTGATAAATAAAGCTGCTTAATGTTGCTTCACATTTGCACTGGCTTATTATTTTGTGTTAGTTCTACCATATTAGTTTCATAGGGTTGACATAACAAATTGCCGCAAACAGTTTGGGGTATAACAACAGATATTTTCTTGAAGTTCTGAAGTCAGTAAGTCAGAAATTTGGTAGAAGCATACTGACTCTCGGAGCTCTAGAATCTATTCCTCACCTTTTCCAGTTTTTATGGCTGCCCCAGTCTTCCCCAGTAGAAAGATACCCTACATGTTTGGACACTCAGTTTGTATTCTAATTCAACCACTTGCAGGATGGAACTCCAGGTTTAGTGTCCAGAAATCTTAACTTTGCAGTTATAGTGACAAAGATTTCTTTCATAGGAAACAGAAGATTTCGGGTACTTTATGTACAATGTAGAGGCAATGGCAAGCAAAGCTACAGATGCAGAGAGCAAAGTATTGAGCCATAAAAGAATTAACTCAAAATGGATTAAAGACTAAATTTAAGGCCTACATGGATTAAAAGGATCAAAGACAAAACTTAAGACCTAAAACAAAAAAGCTACTTGAAGAAGACATTGAGGGGATCCTTCATGACACTGTCTTAGGCAGAGATTACTTGCCTATGACCCAAAAAACAAAAGTAAAGCAAAAATAAGCAAAAAGGAAGCAAAAATAGACAAATGGGATTGCATCAAACTAAAGAGCCTCTTCATAGCAAAGAAAACAAGTGAAGAGAGTGAAGAGATAATACATGATTTGGAGAAAATATTTGAAAACTGTACATCAGATAAGGGCCAATATTCAAAATAATGAAGGAATTCAAACTACTCGATAACAAAAGACAAATCATTCTATTTTCAAAATGGGCAAAGCACTTAACAGACATTTCTCAGAAGATGACATATGACTGGGCAACACATATATGAAAAATTCCTCAACATCTCTAAACATCAGAGGAGTGCAAATTAAGACCACAGTGAAACATCATCTCATGCCTTTCACAGTGGCTATTATCAAAAACATGGAAGATAACAAGTATTGAGAAGGATGTAGAGGAAAGGAAACATAGCATTTGTGGTGTTGTACGTTAGCACAGCAATTTTGGAAAAAATATATGAAGGTTCCCCAAAAAACCAAAAGTAGAATTACCATAGGTTCCAGAAATTCCTCTACTGGGTATATAGCCAAAGGAATTGAAATCAGTATGCCAAAGACATAGCTGCACCTTCTATTAATTGCAGCATTACTCACAGCAGACGAGATATGGAAAATACCAAAGTATCCAACAACAAATAAAAGAATTTTAAAAATTGTGGTGTAGATACACAGTGGAATACTATTTAGTCTGTAATGGAAAACAAAACAAAAACAAAATTCTGTCATTTGTAACAACGTGTATGAACATAGAGAATATGCTAAGTGAAATAAGCCAGACAAAAATACCATACAATCAAAGTTAAATATGGAATCAAAAGTCAAACTAATTGAATTAGAAAGTAGAATGGTGGTTACCAGAGGCTAGGAATAGATAAGTGAGTGGGAAAAGGGGAGGCATTGGTTAATGCATACAATGCTACAGTTAGGTAGGAGGAATCAGTTCTGGTGTTCCATATGCAGAACAGTGATTGTAGTCAATAATAATAATATCTAATAGAGAGGATTTTGAATGTTCTCACCAAAAATAATGATAAATATTTGAAGTAACAGATATGTACCAATCACATTTACATCATAAATATATACAATTATTATTTGCTAATTAAAGATTAAATAAAACTTTTGAAAAAAAGAAACCTAATAGAGTTTTCCATGCTGGGTTTTAAACATGTTTGGAACTTGTTATTTTATTTCTTCCTTTTTCCCTTGTAGGAATGTCAGTGTCTATAACTTATCTTATGTGTCTCTTACCACTGTCTTTTACATAAGGATAAGTTGTTTTCTAATTTCACAGGTCAGCAGATGAAGATTTTTGCCTTAGGATGGAAACTACCTAGAGTTTACCTAGACCTGATTAAGATAATGAGATTTAAATTGAGGTTAGTTTACAAATGTTGACCTGATGATAAGTAGATAAGATTTTGGACTTAGAATTGATTTTGTAATAGATTGAGACTTCAGGGATATTGGGATGGGGTAAATCGACTGAATACATTGAAAGAATATGGCTTTTGTGGAGCTAAGCTATAGTGGCCTAATGGCAATCTTGCAAAAAATATGAATATGGCAAGCCATGCAATTAATTATACAGTAAAATATAAGAAGAGGTGATAATCCTGGATTATTTATGTTGGTGTTAAATTTAATAACAAGTGTCCTTATAAGAGTGGCCAAGGGAGATTTGGCAGAGAAACTGTGATGAGCTCATATGACCACAGAGGCAGAGAGAGGAGTGATGTGGCCACGAGTTGAGGAACAGCTGGAGCCTTCAGAAGCTAGAAGAAGCCAGGAATGGTTGCTTCTTTACAGTTTACCAAGGAAAAAGGACGTGTAGCCCAATCAACACCTGATTGCAGATTTCTGGCCTCCAGGACTGTGAGATAGCACATGGGTTGCTCTAGTTCCTCAGTTTACGGTCATTTAAACTCACATAAATTTGTCTGCTTCCTATAGAAACATAGCAGAAATGTTCTTTTTAGTGTGTTGAAAGCTTTAAATAGTATTGAAATTGTCTGCTTTTTCAGGTTTGATAGAATTCCTTAGTGAATTATTGGGTCTGATGTATTTAGGGAAAATTTACAAGTTTCTCATTTTCTTATTCAGAAATCAGTTTATATGCGTTGCTTTTAGCAATCTTTCCCCAACATTCTACATATTAAATTTATGTTTCTAGAATTAAGAAAATATTGTGATCATGTTTCCAAGCTGCTTATTTTCTATGTCTGTCACGTTTCTTAATAATATAAGTTTAGGTTTATTTTTCAAATTTTCCTTCTCAAAAATCGGGTTTTTAAAATTGAATATATATTTTTACTTTCTAGTCTTTATTTTCTTCTTTTATTCTCCATTATTTGTTATATATTTCATTCATCTAATATTATTCCTTTTAGTCTATGTCTTTGATATGTTTAGAATTACAAATATACTTTCAGAAGTACTTGATGTATATCCCATAATTTCCATATATATATGTTTGTGGTTTTTTTGTTTGTCTGTTTGTTTTGAGACTAAGTCTCGCTCTGTTGCCAGGCTGGAGTACAGTGGTGCAATCTTGGCTCACTGCAACGTCTGCCTCCTGGGTTCAAGTGATTCTCCTGCATCAGCCTCCTGAGTAGCTGGGACTACAGGCAAGAGTCACCAAGGCCAGCTAATTTTTTTATTTTTAGTAGAGACAGGATTTTAACACGCTGGCCAGGATGACCTCCATCCTTTGACCTCATGACCCATCTGCCTCAGCCTCCCAAAGTACTAGGATTAGAGATGTGAGCCACTGCCCTGACCCCACATATGTTCTTTCTTATTATAGTTTTTTTCCTAGAAATTCTGCAATTTGTTGTGAATTATTCTTTTTTGTGATTTGAGAATTCCTGAAATGGAAGGTTGTGGTTGCTGCAGTTAATAAATCTTCAGATCGTATTTGGAAAAGAGCATTGTATTGATATTATTTTAACTTTGGTTCCTTTAATGAGATAGTCTTGAAGACTAATACATGGTTTTACTAAACATTCTGTAGGCACTTGAATTAAATAATATAACATAAGAATGCAGAGATTGATTTACTAAATATACCTCCTTATTAATTATATGATTCAATTATTCATATTTTAAAATACTTTATCTGTCATGGACTGAAATTTGTGAGCTACAACCTTCTAGTATTCTTTTATAGACATAGCTCTTTGTACATATTGTGATTTCTGATTTGTGAATGTTGGTAACCTGAATGTTGGTAACCACAGATATTTATACTCACAGTGATGACTCACTTTAGGATTGTAAACTGTTTTTCTGTTCTTTCTTTTTATAATTTCAGTTTGGATCTCATCATTGTAGGCATTGAAATCATACCTCTTACTTTCTTTTTTATGTATGTGGGTTTTTTATTATAATCTTTTTTAAATTTTTGTATTGTACTTTAGGTTCTGGGGTACATGTTCAGATCATGCAGGACTGCTGCATAGGTACATACATGATAATGTGCTTTGCTGCCTCCATTCCCCTGTCACCTATACCTGGCATTTCTCTCCATGTCAACCCTGCCCAACCTCCCCATTCCCTACTGTCTCTCCTCTATCCTCTCACAACAAACCCCAGTGTGTGAAGCTCCCTCCCTGTGTCCATGTGTTCTCACTATTCAACACCCACCTATGAGTGAGAATATGTGGTGTCTGATTTTCTGTTCTAGTGTCATTTTGCTGAGAATGATGGTTTCCAGATTCATCCATGTCCCTACAAAGGACATGAGCTCATCATTTTTATGGCTGCATAGTATTCCATGGTGTATCTGTGCCACATTTTCTTTTTCCAGTCTATCACTGATGGGTATTTGGGTTGGTTCCAGGTCTTTGTTATTATAAGTAGTGCCTCATTGAATGTATGTGTGCATGTGTCTTTATAATAGAACAATATACCCAGTAATGGGATTGCTGGGTAAAATGGAATTTCTGTTTCTAGGTCCTGAGGATACATCTGGTTTCCTTGTGTGAAGTTTCGTATTTGTTTATTTTTTTTCTAGTGACTATCTCCATTCTTATAAATTTAGGTAATATTGTTTTATCACCATACAGTAAACAGCAATTAAAATAAAATACACCATTTCCAACTCCTCCCATTTCTCTTACATATTTATAACTTATATTGTTTTTTGCTTTTGTACACTTGCTAATGCTAATAGATCTAATATTTGACTTATTAGCTCTGACTTACATTTTTTCATTCTTAGTTATTACTAACAGAAATTTTTTAACCTAAAATCTTATTTTCTTAGGAAAGGAAGTATTGTTTCTACAGTTTCAAGGCATAAGCTAATATTCCAAACAACTACCCTGATCCTGATATTGACCACAGTCAGTGTTCCTGCCTGTCATTACCCATTAGTACCCATAAGTATTACTTGGTGAGATACATTTTTTGCTAAGAAAATATCATTCATTCCACCTCCCCAAGAAATATAATTATTAATTGTTTCTAAATATAAGATTTTACACTGATCTCAATTAAATGTGTTAATTTATATTTAGGTATGTTATTCCATCTGGTCAGAATATTTTTTTAGTTTCATTTTATTTTGAATTGACACAAGAATTACAGATATTTTTGGGGTACAATGTAACATATCGACACATGCAATTAGCATATTGTAATGTTCAAAACTTTGTGCCTGTAATCTCCATACTTGAAGGACAATGTGGCTGGATATGAAACCATTGACTGAATTTATTATCTTGAGTATCCAAAGTTCACACATGTTTAAAAATAATTTCCCATGTAAATATTTCTCTTCCCATCTTTGAAACGTTCGTTCTTTTTTTTCTGAGACGGAGTTTCGCTCTCCTTACCCAGGCTGGAGTGCAATGGCGCAATCTCGGCTCACCGCAACCTCTGCCTCCTGGGTTAAGGCAATTCTCCTGCCTCAGCCTCCTGAGTAGCTGGGATGACAGGCACGCGCCACTGTGCCCAGCTAATTTTTGTATTTTTAGTAGAGACGGGGTTTCACCATGTTGACCAGGATAGTCTCAGTCTCTTGACCTCGTGACCCACCCGCCTCTGCCTCCCAAAGTGCTGGGTTACAGGCTTGAGCCACTGTGCATGGCCAAGTTCGTTCCTTTTAATCTCTAAACTCATAACAATTTAAGCAAACCTATATCATTAAAAGTTGGTATAGGTTGACATCATGTATTATAACAATGCATCATATCTACTCAGTTTTCCCTAAGAGAAAGAATATCAGATTCTAATTCATTTCCTAGCATGTATCTAAAATAATTCCTAGCATATGGAATTTGATTAATAGCTATTTCTCCATCTAATACAGCTGTTTTCAGAGTTCAGAAAGGTGCTATTACATGGTTTAGATTTGATGGATAAAAAATTTAACACTATTTTTGAAAATGACATGATTATATATTTAGAAGACACTATCATCTCACACCAAAATCTTCTTAAACTGATAAGCAACTTCAGCAAAGTCTCAGGATACAAAATCAATGTGCAAAAATCATAAGCATTCCTATACACCAATAACAGACTTAAAGAGAGCCAAATCAAGAATGAACTGCCATTCACAATTGCTACAAAGAAAATAAAATACCTAAGAATACAACTAACAAAGGAGTAAAAGACCTCTTCACAGAGAACTACAAACCACTGCTAAACGAAATAAGAGAGGACACAAACAGATGGAGAAACATTCCATGCTCATGGTTAGGAAGAATCAATATCGTGAAAATGGCTATACTACCCAAAGTAATTTATAGATTCAATGCTATCCCTAGCAAACTACCAATGACCTTCTACACAGACCTGGAATAAACCACTTTAAAATTCATATGAAACCAAAAGAGAGCCCACGTAGGCAAGTCAATTTTAAGCAAAAAGACAAAGCTGGAGGCATCACACTACCTGACTTCAAACTATACAGCAAGGCTATAGTAATCAAAACAGCATGATACTGGTACCAAAACAGAGATACAGACCAATGGAATGGAACAGAGGCCTCAGAGGCCACTCTACAACCATCTACAACCATCTGATCTTTGACAGACCTTACAAAAACAAGCAATGGGGAAACAATTCCCTGTTTAATAAATGGTGTTGGGAAAACTGGCTGGCCATATGCAGAAAGCAGAAACTGGGCCCCTTCCTGACACCTTACACTAAAATTAACTCCAGATGGATTGAAGACTTAAACATAAGACCTAACACCATAAAAACCTCAGAAGAAAACCTAGGCAAAATCATTCAGGACATAGGCATAGGCAAGGACTTCATGACTAAAACACCAAAAGCATTTGCAACAAAAACCAATATAAACAAATGGGACCTAATTAAACTCCAGAGCTTCTGCACAGCAAAAGAAACAATTGTTAGAGTGAACCAGCAACCAACAGAATGGAAAAACATTTTTGCAATCTACCCATCTGACAAAGGATGGTATATCTAAAATCTACAAAGAACTAAAACAGATTTATAAAAAAAAACAAACAAACCCATTCAAAAGTGGGCAAAGGATATGAACAGATACTTTTTTAAAAGAAGACATATATGAAGCCAACAAACACATGCTTATCATCACTGGTCATTAGAGAAATGCAAATCAAAATTACATTGAAATACCATCTCATGACAGTTAGAATGGTGATCATTAAAAAATCTGGAGAAAACAAATGCTGGAGAGGATGTGGAGAAATAGGAACACCTTTACCCTGTTGGTGGGAGTGTAAATTAGTTCAACCATTGCAGAAGACAGTGTGATGATTTCTCAAGGACCTAGAAATAGAAATTCCATTTGACCCAGTAATCCCATTACTGGGCATATATCCAAAGGATTATAAATTGTTCTATTATTAGGACATATGCACATGAATGTTTATTGCAGCACTGTTCACAATAGCAAAGACTTGGAACCAACCCAAATGCCCATCGATGATAGACTGGACCGCGAAAATGTGGCACATACGGCACATATACACCATGGAATATTACACAGCCATAAAAAATGATGAGTTTGTGTCCTTTGTGGGGACATGGATAAAGCTGGAAACCATCATTCTCAGCAAACTGACACAGGAACAGAATATCAAGCACCACATGTTCTCACTCATAGGTGAGTCTTCAACAATGATAATACATAAACACAGGGAGGGGAGCTTTGCACACTGATATCTATGGGGCGGACTAGGGGAGGGACAGTAGGGGGTGGGGAGTTGGGGAGGGATAACATGGGGAGAAATGCTAGATATGGGTGGTGGGGATGGAGGCAGCAAACCACATTACCACGTGTACACCTATGCAACAATCCTGCATGTTCTTCACATGTACCCCAGAACCTAAAATACAATAATATATATATTTAAAAAAATACCGTACTTAACAACCAACCATGCCCTAATCATTTAACATATAATAACTTATTTAATCTTCATAACACTGCTGTAAGGTATAATTGCTCTCATCTACAAATGAAGAAACTGAGGCATAGGAAAGTTAAGACATTCCTTATGGACAACAGTGTGTACATTATATACTTGAGCTTTAAACTCAAACAGACAAAGTGTACAAGTTGTGTCCTTAACCACTATGGTATCCTGCTGGAAATCTAAATAGCAAATAAGTAGTGTAACACAATGTTTCATTTTGATGAAAAAGATAAAATGTTTAGTGGAATAGTCCTCTTCATTAAATGATACCTTCATCATCATCTTTTCAAGTATTTACTATTAAGTTTAAAATGAATTGATAAGCTCATTCAATCTAACTACCAGAACTCTGTGTACCTTTTTAATTTCTTTAATTCACAGATGCATAAGCTAAGAAACTAATATGTAATTGAGGCAAAATCCTTAATCTTCTTAGCCCCTGCTAGAAATGTTTATTCTAGCATAATTTTTACTTCTCTAGGCAATTGTTCTGCTCTTACTTTTCTTTAGTTACTGCTCAATATCCTAATTTAACAGCTCACTGTCAATGAGTTGACTCTGATTTCCATTTTAATTTTTAGTTCCTTAATTTAATCCTATAACTCCTAGTAATTACTTTTACATATCATTGGTCTTTCCAACTTGTAAAGTAGTACTTTCTCCTTTAATATTAATCCATCTCATAATACTGTACATAGTTATCATTTTTCCCCATCAATTGTTTTCCAGCCTGATTTACATATTCAGGACTTTTTCATTGTTTCTCATTAATCACTTCTCTTATTCCTCAAATCACCCTATTATAGTCTTCTCTGGAACTACATTACCATTATAAATACAAGGATATTGAAAATACTGTTAGCCAAGTTGCTGTATGAATCAATTCTTCTTAGAGTTCAGAGCGGTTCTACAATTCTATTCTCCAACGTAATAAGAGAAGAGACTTTATGACCTCTTCTTTGTCTGATTTCTAGGCTGCACTAGCATCCAGATTTTTAGTTTCAAGAGTAGGTAGATAATGATAGGGTCAACATCAACATTTTCACACATAAAATTGTCATATTAATCATTAAATAAAATGGCTTAGACCTGTAATAGTGACTGACATTATTATTAATTCTTTGTTTTCTGAAAAAGCATTTAATTTATGCTATGGAATTTTGTCAAAACTAGGAAAAACACTGTAGGAATTTAAGTAGTGTTTCTCCAGCTAGCCTTTTGTATTATGATATGGTTTGTGGTCCTTGCCAGAGGTCTGTCCTGGATGATGGACAGTCTGTGGAGATCAGAGTACATGCATAAGCTTTCTCATTATATATTTCTCTATACAGAAGAAACTAATTCTTATTCATTGTGCATAATTCATTTATAAAATAAATATTACATGTTTGCTTTCTGTTGTTTGAACACTGGATAAATAAATGCAAAGGTCTTTCATTTCAAATAATTATACATTATATTATATAGAAGTTATGATTATATATTATTTATATATAATTATACACATGCTCATATACATGTATGTATATCTACATGCCTGTGTGTATGTAATATATGACATATGTAAAATAATTAAATATAGACAAACATATACAAACTTACCAATAGCCCATGTATGTATACAGCTTAATTCATTAGGGTGTTTAATCAGATCATTAGTTTCCAAATGCTACACTACATTGTATTTTAGAAATATATGTATCAAAACAATCAATTAACTTTCAATGAAGTTTAAAATGATTTATTACTCCAGACCCATGTCATGTCTATAGGTGAACACCATGAAAAAAACTGTACTCAATAACATTTCTGTGTTAAAGTCATCAGAACTATAGTAATAGATTTTATTGAATTGAAGTTTGGATTCCTCTATCAGCTGTAGCTGAAAAGAATAAATGTTCAGACTTTAGAACTTTAGGAGAATATAAAACGGAAATTAACTTGAGCTTTTTTTGATAAAGAAATCCCTAAGGAATGTTCTTATTTTGTAAGCAGTTCTTATTTTATAAGTAGTTCATTTTCTTGTAAGTAGAATGAGAAATCTACTCTTTTCTATTTACAAAGTATGGTCATGTGTTTGCCTATCTGTGATTATTTGCAATGTGTTGGGATGAGTTATTTATTACTCTTTGTTATTTGAAGTCTAAAAGTGTTAAATCTGTTAGTAAACAACATTCGACCTTTATTCTGTTACTAAATGCAAGTCAAAGAAATGACAATGTGATCCCCAATGAACACAATCCACTAAAATACCAAAAATATAGTATGAGAATAAATCTAGTACAATTGTAGTTGAATATATTTCATGTTTTTATCTTATAATTTACTTAAACTTTAAAAAAGAAATTTGTAACTTTGCATGTTTACCCTTAAGACCAATCTCAAATCATATGTTAAATAAAAGGGTATAGTAATCTTTTATCTACTGTGGGGTAGGTATGGAAATCTTAAAAATACACAGTACTTGGTTACAAAGTGTTTTACATGTCTTATAGGCAGGATATACTTGTAGTACACATAGATACACATTCAAGAAAACTATCAGTTACATTCACAATAATTAATTTTTGAAATATCTTATCAGAAGCAACAACTTTAAGAGGAAAATAAAACTGCTAGGTTTTCTACATTGAGAAATTACAGAAATCTATATTTTGATAAGTGAAGCCAAAAAGATAATCCAAAATATATTTATGACTGAAATATACCTGAAAAGGTTGTACTACAAATACAATATTTAATATAAACTTAAGGATCCAAGATGGCTGATCACTAACATCTCGGGATTGCAGCTCCCAGTGAAAGTGCAGAGAACAAGAGGACGCCACACTTTCAGACAAATTTTTGTCGCTCACGGAGCGGAAGATTCCCAGTGGAGGAGCCCCACAGGTCACCAGCGCTACTCTTGTGGCCAGTGCAGTGGTTTTGCCAGCAACTTGGCGTGGCAGCTTTTGGTGCAGAGGAAATGGGACTGGTTTACCTACTTGGGGTAGGTATGGAAATCCTTTTGACCGACGTTTGGAGCTCCGGGAAGGCAGAGTCGCCTATTATGGACTCAAGAAGGAAGCTGGACTGGAAATTCCTGGGCAGAAAAGCACCATCAGTCTTAATGCTGCTGTTTTGGCTGGCGCAATGGGTTGCTCATATTTCAGCCCTGGGAATTAACAACTTGGACATCCACTCAGAGACCTAATTTGAAAGTTGGTAATTACAAAGATGACAGGTGGATAAATTTACAATGATGGGAAGAAACCAGTGTAAAAAGGCTGAGAATACTCAGAATCAGAATGCCTCTCCCTCTAAAGAGGATCACAATTCCTCATCAACAAGGGAACAAGGCTTGATGGAGAAGAGTGCATCCCATTAACAGAATCAGGCTTCAGAAGATGGATAATAAGAAACTTCCGTGAGTTAAAAGAACATGTTGTAGCCCAACGTAAAGAAACTAAGAACTTTGAAAAAAGGTTTGACGAAATCCTAATGAGAATAGACAATTTAGAGAGGAGTATAAGTGAATTAATGGAACTGAAGACTACAATATGGGAACTCTGAGAAGTATGCACAGGTTTAAACACTCGAATTGATCAAGCAGAAGAAAGGATATCAGAGGTCGAAGACCAACTTAATTAAATAAAACCAGAAGACAAGATTGGAGAAAAAATGATAAAAAGGAATGAGCAGAGTCTTCAAGAAATGTGGGACTATGTGAAAAGTCCTAATTTACGTTTGATAGGTGTACCTGAGTGTGACGGAGAGAATGAATCCAAGCTGGAAAATACTCTTCAGGATATTATCCAGGAAAATTTTCCTAATCTAGCAAAGCAGGACAATATTCAACCCCA
>CM052649.1:18885711-18946573 GCA_028533165.1 Leontopithecus rosalia
GGCGCGATCTCGGCTCACCGCAACCTCCGCCTCCTGGGTTCAGGCAATTCTCCTGCCTCAGCCTCCCGAGTAGCTGGGATTACAGGCACGCGCCACCGGGCCCAGCTAATTTTTTGTATCTTTAGTAGAGACGGGGTTTCACCATGTTGACCAGGATGGTCTCGATCTGTTGACCTCGTGATCCACCCGCCTCGGCCTCACAAAGTGCTGGGATTACAGGCTTGAGCCACCGCGCCCGGCCGACTTATCCCTTTTATTCTTTGCATAGCTCATATGGAACATAGCAGTTGACATATTGAAGAATTCAAAATACATATGTTTGTTAAATATACACAAATTTTCTACTTTCATTATTTCCTTAACCTAGGTTTGACAATCTGAAAAAAAAATTTACAATGAGAAAGTATTTTAGGTGAAGACATTGATATTTTAATATATAAGTGGTGATTATTGCTCTTTAAATGTTCAAAACTGTTACTCTTAGAACTTCCCTCTGGTAGTATTCAACAGACAAGTTAACATTCAATTTTAAATCAACATAAAATTGTAATTACTAGAAGAAGAATTAATGAGATTTCATACAATCCAAATAGAAAAGTTCATGTATACAAGTAGGTAATTAGACAGATGGATAGACAGATTGATAGATTAGATAGATGGATGAATGGATAGATGCCAGATAGATAGATAGATATATAAACAGACTCACTTCAAGACCTACAATAGCACATTAGAATAAAATATCTCAGCCTTTGGCTTTAACAGGATCACTATAGATTTATTTTGATGATATTTTGATTCTTTGCACTGCATTGAAATTACTTTTATTTAATTCTTGACTGTTAACATTGGGACATTTCAGGAAGAATAGAGCAGAAACAAAACAAAGATAGAGGGACACACTGTTGGTGTAGTTACATCAGACCTTCCCATTTCAGCAAAATATATTTTCTGAAGAAAAGATCTAAGCAGTCAGACAAAACAATAATTAAAATGTAAATATATTGCAAAGTGACAATATTTTATCAAAATCCATGGCCTGACAGCATGGATCATTCACATCTCTGCCAAATTTCCATTTAGGAATAGGTAAATGAGTTGCCCGAATCACAAAAGGTACATTCTTTTTACCTTCTTTAAAGAAAGGATTCCTTCTCTGGTCTCTTTGTCGGTGGAGATGGAGAATGTCCCCATACCATCACCATTTATGATGGAGTATGTCATGTCAGCATTTGAGCCTGTGTCTGCATCATTTGCCTTGATTTTCCCAACAGCTGAACCAACTTGAGCTGACTCAGGAACATAGAGCTGATAGTGTTCTAGAAGACATTTCATATTAAATGTATTTAAATACAATGTTCATAAAACAATCTTACAAGAAAAAGACAATAAATATTTAGAGCACATATTCAAATGAACATTATATTAGGTAATGCATCGAATGGATTTTTTTTAAGGTTTTAGAAGTTTACTATTTAGTAAGGAAATGCTAGATTTATGTAAACTTTAAAAGGTGTGTAAAATACTTTTCATAAAAAGAAGGTATATATGAGAATGAAAATATTAGCTCGAAACCCTTAAAGTACAAACAATTAAAGGAGAGGTCAAGTTTTCATTCTTATATTGAACAAAAACTGAATCAGTCAAGTATTAGTGTAATCCCAATGTATACCTCCCATTGTAGTATGTGAAGTTCAAATATAAAAGTGTGAAAATGAGAAGTGTTGGAATGTGGAATTCAACAGGAAAACAAGAGAAAATGCCGCAGCCTATTTGTTAATACAATTGTTTTTATCAAGATAAGTATATTGAGATATACAGTCATGTCAGAGAAAGTGAATGTATGTTTATATTTCTTTACCATAAATTCCCTATCAGCTTCTGAAAAGGATTTGAGGTGGCTTCATAATAACATTATAAATAACATAAAGTTATTAACATTTTTGAAACTCAATTACAGAGTTGAAGTATGAGAAAGCAGATGGCTATAGAAAATAAAACAGCATTTGTGAATTAGCATTCATTTTGACACTGTACCAACAATGTTAAAGGATTGTTAATATTATATTCTCATTGTCTAATATGTACTAATATCATTTTTCCAAAGTTTTCCCTGATATTAAATGTCAAATGAAACTGTCTCTATAGTGCTTACAATATATATATTAAGAAGCATAATAAAACAAGTTTTAAATAACTGTTTTATTGACAAGTTTAAAAAATCTTATAAAGCAATTTATTATAGAAAGTTCAAAACATTATAAATTATAGAAGCCCAAGAATCCTGAATTAACATGTAATTTGATAAAATAATTTCTACCAAGATTAAAATAATAACGACTCAATACTATACAAGGATATAGTTAGACTATACACCTAATGAATGCACAACCTCTACTAAAATAATTTCAGTGAGCCAATCATTTGTCATTAGTGGTATGATACTGAAAACAAAAGTCTAATGTAGTGAACACTGAAAATATCATTTTTTATTCTCACTGTGGTAAGAACACCTAACATGAGATCTCTCATATAAACAAATTTCTACACAACACAGCATTGCTACAGATCATGTTTTTCAGCAGAACTATAGGACTTACTTATTTTGCATAACAACAATTTTGCATTTGTTGATTATCAACTCCTCATTCTCCTTCCCTAGTCCCTGATAACAACCACTCAAATCTTTGACTCACGGCCCAGAAAATATTTCGGCTGATTCTTAAAATAGGAAACAGATTTCTGGCATAGAAACATTATGATTATAGAGAAAAACATGATAATTCTTGACACATTTTAACAATTGGAAGAATAGTAACTTCCCCATTCACTATGTCCCATTAAACAAAATAGAGTACATTCAGATTAATATTTTATGTACTCTCCATTGAGTTGAGAATTATAATTTGTAAATTATGAGTCAACTTTCAGTAGATAGCCTGCAAGATGACCCGTTTTATCCATACCTTCTGCTGTTTATGTCCTTGAGTTATTTCCTCTTGAATGTTGGCTAGATATAGTAGTTCACTTATGATAAAGTAGGTTCAGCAAAAGTAATCAGATGTCTCTTACAAGCCTAGGTTACAAAAAAGACCGTGGCTTCTTTCACGGGAACACTTTCTCATTCCCTCTTGTATTACTCACTCAGGGTCAAGCAGTCTGTCACATTTTGTTGCAGTCCTGTGAAGTAGCCCATAAAGCAAATGACTGATGCTGGCCAAAAGCCAAGTGAGTAAGCCAGAAGCAGAAACCAGCTCCACCTCCAAGTAAGCCTCTGGGCAAGACCTCAGCCCCTGCTAACTTCTACACTACAATCTCATCAGCATGAACCAAAGGCACTCATCTAAACCACAGGTAGATTCCTGACCTACAGAAATTGTGAAATGATAAATGCCTGTTGTTTTAATCTGCCAAATTGGAACGCTTTGCAACACAGCCATAGATAAAATATACACACCTCTTCAGTAGTTGCCAGTGATTTGCTAATCCAAATGGATTCTTTTTTTGTTTTTGTCATGCTGGGGTACTGTGATTTATGTTGAGAGAAGTTAAAAACCAAACGAATAAAAAAAACCCTGATTCATTATACCATTATTGCTGATTATTTCTCTTCCTATGACGTTACACTTTGATATATTTCTAACAGAAAAAAAACAAATAAAAAATGTAATGAAACACACATGTATGCCATCAAATCTTAATGTTTTGTTGTATTTGATTCAGGTCCCATTTTATAATGTAGTATATTATTGAAGGTACAGGTGATACTTCTAAGTGGGCCGTTTGCTACAATCAAATTCTCTGTTCATCCTCCCAGAACCATTATCATCCCCCTACATATCTTAAAAATATTAATGTAATATATTTCCAAATATATATTTAGATAGTATAGTTATTTAGATTTAAGTCTATATTTATCATTCTTTAGTATTTTTAATCAAAATCATAATTTTGAGCTATATCTAAGATGAAGCATATAATTCTAGTTCATTAATTACCATATAGTATTTAATAATAAGCTACAAGTTATCCAACTGTATGTTTTTCTAATTTAGAAACATTCAAATGAATTTTAGCTTACATATCTCCTTATGCACATGCAGAATTTACCTAAGCTGCAGTTATAAAAAGGCTCTCCCTGGAGCTTTAGAACACAGCCCTTCCCTGGTCGTATAACCACTTTTCTAACATCTCAGTTCCATTACAGACTTATTTTTCACTTTTTTCTTAAAAGATAGTATTGTCCATAAGTTAGTACCTCATTTCTATTCCTTATATACGCACTCTAGAAAGGAACATTTGTCCCTGTTGTTTCACCATCAACATATAAATTTATGGCTCCCAAATGAATATTCACATCTGCCATATCCTGAGTTTCTGCTAAAATGTTCAACTGATGGTCATATCCAGCTTTATGCAGGGCATCTACTATCTCATGTCTTTTTTTAAGAAAAGTAATTTGAAACTATATGGAAAATTTGAAATGTAGGCCAATAAAAAAAGAATCAATAGTTTAAACTTTACAATAAAATAAAGACATAGGAAACTGAATTAATCAAATATGAAGATTAAACTTCTTATAACACCCCCATTTGCTGACATAAACTCTATTGAAAACAAATAAAAAACAAGATAAAAATTGATAATTATATTTTTTTATATCAATTTGACATCAATATTAAATTATCTCCTCACTTCTCTAAAATTCTTTATGTCTATGAAACTTACAACTGATAAATAATTATGTTTAGTAAAAATTACTCAAGTTGACTGCAGTGAATAACATCTTATAATGAAGAGATGTGTTATTTCTAGTAAACTCTAGTTTTATAAGAAAATAGAAATAGTAATGGTAACATAACCTTTAGAATTTGGTTATCCAGCATCACAGAGTTACTAAAATTTGCAAATAAAATGCCAAATCTGTATTTAAAACAAAGGGTTATTTACAACTATACACTAATATGTGACTATTAATGAAAACTTGGAAAAAAAAATAGAAAAAAGGCAATTTGTTGTTTTATCACCAAAAGGATTTTATTTAAAAATTATATGACTAAATTGATAATGTTTATTGCCCTGTGATTGTACTAATAGCATAGTTAGTATTCTACCATAAAAGATAACTTTAAACTTTCAGATATAATTTCCATATATGTGTGTATGTACATAAATATATGCATGTATATACATATAAATACATACATGTATGTGAAATATATATTTATATATAATATATAGTATATATAATATATTATATAGTATATATAATACATAGTATATATATAAAATATATATTTATATAATATAGTATATATACTACATAGTATATGTATAATATATATTTATATAATATAGTATATATATCATATATGTAATAATTATATATATTTGTATATATTATATTAGTATATATTATATATGTACTATATTATACATATTATATATTATATATACAGTATATATAATATAGAATATGATATAAAATTTACATATGTATATGATATAATTATATAGAAATATATGTATATAATATAAATTTAGGTATATAAATACATATACATAAATATACACACACAAAGATATATAATAGCTACAACATTCATATATGTCTTAAGATTATATAATGTTAAAGACATGGATCATGAACATAGCTGACATCATGAAGTAATTGATGCAAACAATGTCTGTTATATATGGATTATGTGTCTTTTTTCTAAAAATTTAAGCCATTTAACATATGTTTTCAAAATTCAAGATTTATTTTTTAAGTATTTACTAAGTAAAACAGATATTTTGCTGCTTTACGTGTTGTTCTGCTTTTATGAATATAAAGGTATTCATATTTCTTTATTATGCTGATCTGGTACACTCACAGTATATATTTTGGTCATCATGTACACAGGTGAGAAAAGAACAACCACAGTTATTATTTTAATAGTCATCAGGTATGTAAGGATATTTAATTTGATTTACATAGCAGTAAAGGGTAACTAAAAACATATAATAGAAAGGAATCCAATTCCTGTAACGTTCTCCATGTTCTCAGGGTGAGAGAGACAGTGAATACTGGAACATCTATTTTAGCCATGCAACACGGGAGTTCCTTAAGTGTAGAGGTTATTTTGTTAGAAAAAGTAAGCCTCTAGAGTTTTTCAGCTGGTACCAGTTAATCTCGTGAGCTAACTTAAATTTACTGAGACAGCTGTTCTCTAAAATACTATAGTCAATGTTTCAGGTCACTAAGGGTTGTCTCTCCACACTCCTTTAAATTAAATTATTTTTTCTACTAAATATCTAATTATTTTAATTGTAAAATAACAATAATTTATACATTTAAATTTACTTTTCTGTCTTTTTTTTTGAAATTACAAAAAGTCGTTTCCACGAAGGCCTGTTCATTCTTGGCAATTATTAGATACCTTCACGGAAAAAATAGAAAGTTCATGGGCAGAAAATTTTTCCTTGAATGAAACATCTATTACACTAATATGTACTATAGGATATGTAGTATTTTTAATGTGTTATTATTTTTAAGGTACAAGCCTTTTTTTATTTGGAAAAAATTAAATGTATTGGTACCACTTACAATTTAAATTCCTAAAACATAAAGATGTGACTTACATTAGGAAAATGGCAGATTACAAAGTTCCAAACCTGTACACATTTGAATATATCCCAGAGCTTTCTATAAGTTAAGGTCAGCTAGTTTTAAGTTGCTTTTTGATGTTTCCATGAGGGAACAAGGGCTTCATGGAAATATCAAAAGTGACTTAAAACTAGGTGAAATAAACTTATAAAAGCTCTTGGAAATGTTCAAATGTGTACAGAAACCAAGAAAATCCCCAACTAAGAAAAATACGAATTCAGGCATTAAGCATCTGTGGTGTTTAGACTTGCTCTTGCTCCACTCCCTTCCCAAGGCAAGCAGATTTTGGTCGGCGGGAGGTCACAAGCCAGTTCCAAGATCTGTTCTCTCTAGGAAAAGATCAACAAAGTTGATTGACTAACAAAGACAAAGAGGAGTCTCAATAATTACAATAGGGAAGAAAGTAGAAACACTACCCTGACTTTACAGAAATAAAAGGATTTTATAAGGAAGTCCTGCAATCAATAAAATACCAACCAATTAGATAATCTATAGATAATGAATATATTCTTATAAATATGACTTACCATGACAAAATTAGGAAGAAATGGAAATTCTGAATAGACTTACTACTAGTAAGGAGAGTCAATAAGCAATCAAAAACTTCCCAAGAAAGAAAAGCCCTGCAATAGATGGCTTTACTGGTTTAATTCTACTAACCATGTAAAGAAGAATTAAGGCCAGTTCTCAAAATCCTCCAAAAAATAAAAAAAGAAGGAAAATTACCTAATTTATTTGATAAGGCCAGCATTCCCTTGAAGCCAAAGGCAGACAAAGACACTAAAAGAATAGAAAAGCAATTGAAACTGAATTAAAATTGAACTTCAATTAAAATTGAACCAATTGAAATTGAATTTCAATTAAAATAAAAACCAATATTCCTTATGAATATTAATGCAAAAATTATTAACAAAATACTAGTACACTGAATTGGGCATAATATCAAAGGAATGTATACCATAAGCAATTGAGATTTCTTTTTTCCTGGAATGCAAGTTGAGTTCAACATAAGAAAATCAATTAATTTTTATTTCCATTAACAGAATAAACACAAAAAGAATCACAAGGTCATATCAATTCTACAGAAAAAGCAATTGACAAAATTTAATACCATATTATGATTAAAAAAAATAAAATAAAACTATAAATAAAGAAAACTTCCTCAACATAATAAAAGCCGTATGTTAAAATCCCATGACAAATATCATTAAAATAATGAAAGACTCAAGGCATTTACTATAAGATCAGGAACAAAACAGGATGTCAACTTTTGAACTTTTATTTAACATACTACTGGAAATCCTAGCCAGAGTTAGAAGGCAAGAAAAAGAAATTAAAAGCATCCAAATTGAGAAGGAAGCAATACAATTATTTCTGTTAACAGATGACATGATTTTATACTCAGAGAGCCTTAGGGATTACACAGATACCCACTCACCTCCACATACAAACACATAAAAACTTTTAGAACTAATAAAGCAATTAAGCAAAGTTACAAGATAAGGAATAGTTTCAAAAGAAAATAAAGCAATTCCACTTATAATAGCATAAAAATGATAAAATATTTAGCAATAAAACAATGTGTGCACTGACAATGACAAAATATTGTGGAAAGATATTAAAGACATAAATAAATGCAGATTATTACATGTCAATACCACAAAACACACACACACAATCCAGTCTTTTAAATGGGCAAAGAACTGGAATAGACATCTCTCCAAGTAAAATAAAAATACATAAAAAAAGAAGACAATGATTAGGTTGGAGAAGATGTGGAGAAATTAGAACCCGTTTTCCCTGTTGGTGGAGCAGTCAAATGGTGCAGTCATGGAAAATAGCAGGGAGGCTTCTAAAAAAATCAAACATAAAATTATCATATGATCCAGCAATTCCACTTCTGGATATATACTCAAAAGCATTGAAAGTGATGTCTTAAAGAGATATTTGTACACCCATATTCACAGCCACATTATTTATGAAAGCCAAAAGGTAGAATCCAGCAACATCTAGCAACAGAGGAATTGATAAAATACAGTATACACACAAAATAAAATATTATCATTATGAAAGAAGTTAAAATTTGATACATGATATAGCCTTGATGTATCTTGAAACATTATGTTTACTAAAGTAAGCCAAGCACAGAAAGACAAATATTGCATTATTCTACTTATATAAAGTACTAAAAGAGTAAAATTCTAGAGACAAAGTTGATTCAAGAGAGGAAAAATGGAAAAGTAGTGTTTAATGGGTACGAAGTTTTACTTTTGCAAGACGAAAAAGAGTTCTGTAGATGAATGGTATCATTAATTACACAACAATATGAATATATGTAGTGTTACTTAAATGTACACAAGAGAATTGTTTAAAGGCTCAATTTTATTGTATATATTTTTAACTACAAAAAATAATATCAGGCTTGGTGCAGTGACTGACACCTGTAATACTAGAACTTTGGGAGGCTAAGACAGGAAGTATTGCCTGAGCATAGAATTTCTAGACCTAACTGGACAACATGGTGAAACTCCATGTCTACGAAAAATTAGCCAGGCATGGCGGTATGGACCCGTAGTCCAAGCTACTCAGGAGATTAAAGCGGGAGAATCACTTGAACCTGGAAGGCAGAGGTTGCAGGGAGCCAAGATCATGCCACTGCACTCTAGGAGTGCAGTGGAGACTTATTTATATTGGAGACTCCATCCCCAAAATAAACAAATAAATAAATAAATAAAATCAAAATGAGAACAACTAGTACTTGAGCTGTTCAGAATGAGAAAAAACAAGAAGAGATACAACAAATGCCAGGAATTTATGATGATGAAAATCTGACCAAAAGTATAAAACAGTAGAATATAATATTACTATAAAAATTTATAATTTCTTCAAAATGCCAGTTTTACTCAGCTTTCAGTGTGTGAGGCTTAGTTTTTCTGAGATATAAGGTAGGGCAATGTGCATTTTTCAACTTTAGGTACCACATTGTTTACACTATATTAATAACTTTTCTTTTGCATTTCAAATATGTGAATAATTTCTAAGTTATATTCTAGCTTATTCTAGAAGTTTCTTTTTCCTTTTAAATTCTTCAAGTAGTACTAGAATAATTTATTCTTGTTTTAAGATTACATAATTTTTTACACAGCTTAGGCATACAGATCTCACTGTGTAATACACTTGTATGTGGCTGTACCATAAGTTCATCAGCCATAGGTGATCCTTTCACATTTCTTAAGACTGCATCATAAAATACTAATGATTATGTAAAGTACATTTAGGGAAGGAAGACATGATGAAGATAATAAAAGGGCATTTGTCTCATTGAAGCTTGTCCCTTTTAATATACATATTTTTTTCCCCAGGACAGCATTGATTCTCGTTGTTTTTTAAAAGGCCTTGTGTCTTTACTTCAGTAATTTTGCCAGTCATTGACTAAGTCATTCCCTATGATTACGCCTAGGCCCTATCCTACAAAAGCTGTAATAAATTTTATCATTACATTTGTTAGAACTATTTACTATTTACTATTTACTATTATTTTATTTAAATGAGAAAGTGAGATGCTTCTCAGGGAAAACTGATTGCCATGTGAGTGGTCATAAACTACAATGTCTGACTTACAGAGTTTGTCTTTATTGATAAAATTAATCAAAGTTTTTATAATCTCCATGTTAAATGTTTATGCAAATACAATTTGTGTGAAAAATGCTAATTTTAAATTAAAACACACGTACACACACACTCACACAAGTATTCTGGAATTTTCCTGCATTTGAGAGACATATTGAATATTGATTATTAAGCATTGTGATTGACTCTACGTGTAAAGTTTTTTTAAACATAAAGTAAATGTAAATGTAAATTCTACTGCCATTTGAATGCCACACATTAAAAGGGCAATTTTCCTCTATCGGAATGTTTACTGTTCTCTGAAATATCTTTAAAATAGCTTAACTGTTACTATGTGTCAACGGGCACTACAGGAAACCTGATTATTCTATAGAATTGTTTTTCCAAGTATTACTATAGTGGAACACTATTTTTTTCTGTCACTCTTAATCATAAATAACATAAAAAAGCTTGAAGAAAGACTATTTGAAATTTTAATTGAAAATCAGTCCCCTTTTTAAACATTCTTTGAAGATGTAAAAATTGATTTGTAATGCCTAATTGTAAGAATCAAATAATTTCCAAGAAATATATGCTTATTATCATAATCATACCTATCTAAACAACATATTATGTAAAGAAAAAGGAATGAATCTATAACTTTGTTATAATACACAATCACATAGATTAAAAACAAACCATAATATGGAAATGTCATATCTAGTAGGTTTCTAAACAGATGACTCCATATAGTTTCAAAATATTTAAATCTAAAATCAGAATAATGCAATACTATTATTTATTTATACCTGTTACTTTGTCAGAAAGAGATCTACAGATGTATGTACCTTATTTAATATAATTAATATATAATTAATTATCAATTGTCTTTATATACTAAATATCATGATGTAAGAAAAATATTGTGGCTTTATGAAGGCTAAATGAAAATAAAATAACATTGCTCATTTTATGGGTAATTCAATAATTTCAGCTTTATTTTAGAGTTCATCCTTTCAATTTAGCCACATAAAATATCAAGTTGACATAAAATATATCTAATTATCTTCCATAATGTTTCCATTTAAATTTAAGTGGAATGATCTTTCAAATCTGAATATGATAGAGCGGTATATCTAATTCTGCCATATAAAACAACTATAAAAGCTGCACAGTAGGCTGGGCGTGGTGGCTCACGCCTGTAATCCCAGCACTTTGGGAGGCCAAGGCAGGTGGATCACGAGGTCAAGAGATTGAGACCATCCTGGTCAACATGGTGAAGCCCCGTCTCTACTAAAAATACAAAAATTAGCTGGGCATGGTGGCACACGCCTTTAGTCCCAGATACTTGGGAGGCTGAGGCAGGGGAATTGCTTGAACCCAGGAGGTGGAGGTTGTGGTGAGCCGAGATTGTGTCATTGCACTCCAGCCTGGATAACAAGAGTGAAACTCCATCTCAAAAAAAAAAACAAAAAAAAACTGCACAGTATACAGAACATGATTGTTTCAAAGCATTGAAGAATAATCAATGTTGGGAAGCCTGGATGAAGTACGATCCTTGAGAGAAAGAAACCATAACAAAACAAAGTTTATATGCAAAAATACGAGGGCATTTTAATATGTAGTTCTGGGGGAAAGAGTCCAAGCAGAAATTGTACAGCTTGTGAAGACAGGTTGAAGTTCAGAGCTGGCACAGAGGCTGGGAATTTGAGGACAAAAGCCCTAAGAAGAAGAAACCTCAGATAAACGAGGGGAAAAAAAAACAAATGAAATTTTTCTTGTGGTAATTGTGGACACACCCATTAATTTCACATGTGTAGAGACTCTAAGAAACCAAGAGAAAGTGTATCCGGAAAGCAAAAGAGCTTGGCAGAGATTTCAGAAGCTATGAGGTACTGGGGTGTCAGAAATTGAGGCCAGGGGAGAGTGAAGAAGGATCCAGCTTTCAGGAGTAAGAGCTACTTCCTGGAAGCAAGGAGGGAAATGAAATAAGCTAGTGCTAACAGAATCCAACTGATTTAAGTAATCCATACTCTATATGTCTGCAAGAAATAACTCAATCCTCTTTGAAAGACTGCATAATCATGAACCTCTGCAGCTCCTTTACGCATGTTCAATCAGTAATTCAAAGGCATGATTAAAAATGAGTATTGGCTAAAACTAAGAAGGAAACAATAAAAAAAATGATCCAGGTATGATTTTGCTCTTAGAATGCTATTAAAAATTTTGAAATAAGTATGGTTAATATGTTTAAATAAAGAAAAGGGTGAAAAGTTTCAACACATACCAATAATCTGTATCTACTAAACCAAAAATAAATTAGAGAATGAAAATGTCAGTGTTGAAGTGTGTACTTAATAGATTTAATAGATAGATTTAATTGCTGAACAAACAGCAGAGGAACGGATTGGTGACTAGAACATAGGTTAATATGAAATATCCAGGTTAAAGAAGACTGTAGAAGAATAATTATTATACAGCAGAGACAATGATAGACTAATGTTATATAGTTGAAAGACCTAGCTACTTTGGAAAACTAGTGGAAAAGAAGTGAGAAAATGAGGTTGAATAAATGCTTGAAAAAATTATAGAAAAGGTGAAAAAATTAATTGCCAGTTGCCTAGGACTTAAAAATGGGAAAATAAAATATTTTTTGAAAATTTAGAATTTCCTTTAGAAAACAATAATTCAAGACGAAAACACATAATTTCAAGGTGAAATAAATAGTACCAGGAAGTATAAATTAGGATTGACTTTTAAAATGATTATTTGCTATTTACCACAAAAGCAATAATGCCAGTTTCATGCAGGACTGAATATATAAGATGACAAGAAAAGAAAAAAAAAACAAAGGGTGAATGACATAAAACAATTTTAAAGTTGTTCTATTTCCAAGCAATGAAATTATAATTTAAGGTAGAATGAAATAATAATAATATCAACAGTAATTTTTTAAATAGAAAAAAGTATAAAAAAGTAAAATTTTTAAAAAGTGAATGGAGATCAAAATGAATGAAAATAAGTAAATAATTCAGAGGATATGAGGAAAAAAAGAGAAGAAAAAGTTTAGACAAACAGCAAATGATACACCTAAAAGAAACTATATCAGTAATTAAGGTAATTCTAAATGTAGTTAATCAATATAAGCAAGAAAATTATGATGTCATTTTAAACAAAACAACAAAAATATTAGCTAAGTGTACACGAGAAACATTTACAAATTAAGAATAAAAAATTAAGAACAATAAAATTTGAAAGTAAAATTTTACAAAACAGAATACCAAGCAAACCATAACCAAAAAGAAATGAAGGTAAATAAATAAATAAAACTCTGGAATAGCTACAGGGAACAAATTAGACTTTAAGGTATGCAGCATTATTAGCACTAGAGAGATACATGTCACAATAAAACAATTTTAAACTAGAGAAAGATATCAAAGCCTTCAATCTGTGTGCATCCAATAACACGGTTTAAAACTTCATCTAAGAAAAAGTAAACAGGGGGAAAAAAAGAGAAACAGAAACATCCAGTATCATCTTGGAAGACTTTAACATCTTTCTCAATAACAGACAAGCAAAAATTCTATAAGGATATAGAAAATTAGAATGGTACAAGGAATAAACTTGAATGAAATTTACATATGTAGAACACTAACAATGCAGCTGCAGAATTTACCTTATTTTAGAGTAATTAGGAACAGTTACCAAAATCAAGTACATACTGGCATTTTAAAGAAATGCTCAAAATGTTTCAAAATATATGACTGCAACCATAATAAAATAACCTAGATATCATTTTCAGAAGACACTAGAAAAACCCTAATTATTTGATAATTTAAAAAAATCCTGCACATTTTGATGGGTCAAGGGAGAAACTTTTTTTTTTCATTTTATTTGTTTCAAAGTATCAATGCTGAAAATATTATATAAATTTAGATTTATACTCATACCACTGAAACTAATAAAAAACAGCTATCCCCCTTAAAAAAATCACATCAATGTCAATGTCTTCAGCAAAATTTTATTTTTACTAATGTTAGAAATTATCCAAACCAGTGGTGGTTTGTGATGTTCACTAACTTTATGGGAAACACTGCCATCTATCGAACTTTTGGGGCCTGATCCTCCAATATTACATTGCACCAAACCAGCTGCAGTCACAAGTGAGTTTACATGCTTGGCAATTTGCTATCATTTAAGTTCCAGAGAATGATAGCAAATTGCCAAAAACTTAAGCTCACTTCTGACTGCAGTTGGTGCAATGTAATATTTGAGGATCAAGCCCTAAAGGTTGACTTATTGTGATTATTTGTCATGTGGTATGCCCTCTTTCTGTTACTACATTATCTTACAAGATCTGTTCTCAATACAACAATATAATTCCTTCCAGAGAAAGGAAATTTTCTCCAGACAGAGAATGTTTGTTTTGTAAACTTTCAAGTAAGGTATTGAAATTTACATGCATATGCTTTGTGCAGAATAGCAAATGTCAGTGACATTTTATCTAACCAAGAATAAGTTATGCAACAACCGTAACACAGGATACGGTTTTTAAAGCCCAGAATAGAAAATGGCAGAATAAAATAGGTTACACCTTTAATAAAAGGACTAATACTGGAGAATTGCATATACTTAGATAGATGATTTTCTCTAGAAGGAGACGTGCACATCAGTTGTGTACTTTGAGTAGAATTTCAAGCCATAGATAGGCTGATTTATTTTCTTTCACTAGGAGTCTTTTTGTTTCGTGTTGTGAGTGGCTCCTTTTCAAACACCTTGTAGCCCAAAGGTAGGAATCCATTTGAATTAAACAGTCGCTACCCTTATAGTTGGGCATGCATTATCCAGTCTCTATTCTCCTTCACATTCCTGTTACTGACAAGCGGTCTGTTTCTTCCAAGACATTTGTTTGCCTGTATCCTAGCCCACTGAGTTTGTAACTCTCAAGCGTAGAGACATGGTAAAGCAAACTGGTAGCTCTAATTTGCTATCAATCAAACACTTACTTAAGGCCAATTTACTTGAAGCTAAAGTGATAACTAATTACCATGCAATATAACTAGCCTACTCACTTTCTCAAGCATGGTAGATTAACCATGGAGGAAAAAACACTTTGAGAGAATATTTTTGCAATATTTTTAGTAGGAGATGCTTATACTAGTGTCAGTTGTAAGAAGTGTAACTCAGGTGAAGAGAGAAAGAAATAGTAAGTGCAACTGTAAAAACCTCACATTAAGAGAAACAATTCAACTACTGGATCCATCTGAGGACAGGATATGAACTTTGTAGAATTTGTTGTGTTTACACTTGTGCATGTACTTTGTGAATTTAAGTTCTTATATCATTTTATTTTCCCAAGCAGATTACAAAACTTCCCCTAACTCTTTAATACGTCGCAATTTATGGATAAATTAAATAACACTTTACTACAAGTTACTTTTGTCATGGTGACACCAAACTGTTACAAAAGCAGCATTATGTTTTGTTGAATTGGAGTGCAAAATAAAGAATCTTTTGAGCAAGCCAATGTGTAAGGTTCTGAATCTGTACTGCACCTTTTTCAAAACTCTAAGAACACCTTGAAGTGCAACGGGATTTACATCTGTCAATCATTATGCCAGAATGTTACTGACTGAAGAAAGATAGAATTTATTAGACACAATGAGTTAATTCAGAGGGTATATATTTATTCTGTTTGTCAGGTAAAGGGATTATTTTCATTGCACATTGATGCTTCAACAATAACACTATTCAAAATAATAAAATTAGAAACAAATGTCAATAGATTATATACCTCTATTCATCTATAGGAATACTACTCCTTATATTCATCACAATTAAAATTTTCTGTAAATCTCTAAAGTCAATCTTAATAAATCTATAAATTTAATATTTACTTTAGGGAGACACGGAGAAAAAGAGAATGGGAGATGGTAAATGTACTACAAACAAGCATTTACTGAACCCTATGATGTAAAACCTGAGTTTTCTATTAGGGCTATAATATGAATGTATATTTTTAAAATAGTGGTGGTAGAATCTATTTGAAAACAGGATAGGTAAGTTGGTATCCTAAATTATAATAAAGTGCACATTCTGTTGAGTCTGCATTATCACTTATTCTCTTTTTTAAATCTTCAACTTCAATTGTACCAATCTATGAAGTAATAACATTTACCTCATGGTGTTATATGTGTATATGCATATTGTTTGATCTAAATGGTAACATTGATAGAAAGGTTCCTCATAATCTGTAAAATGTTCTAAAATTTAATTATATTTTATGGCTTAATAAAATATGGACTTATCTATGATCTATACTTTTTTCATAGGGAAAAGGCCATGTGAATGCACCAGGTAATATTATCTTATCTCTGGCATCAATACTTTGAAATAATTTTTATTTAATTGTTGACTATGATTTACATGTATTTACTAATACTGTTAATAATGGTAGTTTGACAGACTATTTAAATTCAACTGATTTACTCATGAATAATCATTTATCAAATGGTGGGTACTCACTGGGCTGAACACCTAAGTTTACAAAAACAATTCAAACGTCTTCCTACTTAGAGGATCTCATAAGTGGTAGGAGATCTATGTACCTGCAGAAATTAGTACAACATGAACAAGCATGCAAAAGTGCTGTGCAAGATGCAAAAACGAGGGAGTCTCTTCAAATTCTGTGACAGGAATTTCAGAGAAACTTGCAACAGGGATTTTAACAAAGGGCTGTGGATAAAGAAAACTTCTAGTTGAAGTAAGGACGTACAAAGTGTTATCATACGTTAGGAGGAGGCCGTATTCCATTGTACCTAGGCCTGAGGTATCCTGCAAATGCTATTAAGAGACAAGAGATAAAGCTGAGAAAGGCATTTCATGCTGACTTGAGAAGAGCCTTTATGACATACCAAAGCATTTAATTTACGGCAGATTTTAAACATTATTTGTAAAATGAACGTAAGAGCAACTCCCCTTAAGGATATTTCTGATTATTAGTGACATCCTATAAAGAGTTATCTATAGTAGCTTCCATTTTTAAAATACTCAAATATATTATAAATACATCATTTACATTCAGAACATGTCATAAATACCATCTCCCTCCAAACCCACAGGATTCATATGGCTCGTCTCCCCGCAGCTGCCTACTGAATTATGCTTTCTGTTTTCAAGTCTTATATTTTACTGAGATCCCATCTTTTCATATTAGCTGCAACTTGCTTTTAGATGATGCGTGTGTGTGTGTGTGTGTGTGTGTGTGTGTGTGTGTGTGTGATTGAATCCATGTGTCTGTATAGAGCATTGATTCATAACATGAAGAATTTTTTTAAATTTCAGTAACAGAAAGTATTTATGGAATAATGTTGCATTAGAAGAATATTCACATCAAAATACACTTTTAACATCTCCATGAATACTTTAAGAATACACAGCTACTTTGTCAAAGGGAAGATGCCATTTTTTAGTACCACCACATCATTTTTAATATTTAACTTGATGCTAACTGAAACTCCCATTCTTAACACGGTCCCAATTATCTCATAGGTTCAGAAGACAATAGTCGGAGTGATTTCATTACATAAAGAAGGGTGACTCTATAGCACAAAATTGGAACAACCCCACTTAAAAAAACAGCAAAACAGCAACATAACATTGTTCAAGTATTTCATTTTGCTTTACATAAAAAGATAATAATAAATTTAAGTCATAAAAGACAAATACATACTTTGAGGAAACCGTGGTGGGTTGTCGTTGACGTCGGTTAAGGTGATGTTGACTGTTGTAGATCCTGAAAGCCCTCCAACTTGCCCAGCCATGTCTTTGGCTTGAATAACCACTGAGTAATGTTCTCTGGCTTCTCTGTCCATGTTATGTAAGGCTGTTCTAATAACTCCTGTAATACATATGTTTTAATAAACAGTATGAGTTATTTAATTAAACAAATGTAACAAACACACACATTTTAAGAAATGTCTTTTAAAATAGCATATTTTTGAGATAATGCCACGCAATCTGAGAAAAACAATACCTTACCAAGATGTCTACTTGTCTTAAAGTACATGATCCCTCAAGGACATTCCTTAAAGTACATGATCCCTCAAGGACAGTCCCGTCACCCTATTCCTACTGCTAGCGTGCTGAACATTTTACAACTTGAACTCCTCAGAAGTGTCAGCTAAGATGGTCATATTGATTTAAGCAGAGGTTAATTTTCCTCTTTACAGAACAATTTACATCGCTTCCTGGCAGAGTTATCAATGTTTAATGATGGGAAACATTTGAAAACTTTGGACACTTAAACAAAGATTATAGGCAGGAGCCATATTAACATGTATCCAAGACTAAGAAACTCACTATTTTTGTTAGAAACAACTTTAAGGAGAACTAGATCTAAGTATTCAGGCGAAATAAAGAAAATGATAAAATTTATTCTGTAAATCATATGTAAAGTCTCATTTGCATCTTAGCAGTGCAAAGAGGGACATTTAACACACTTTTGTATGATGAACACTGGAATGAATAAAGAAATGAAAAATATTAAGTCCCCATTTGTGATTACATAAACACCTACCCCTACACACCTAAATTAAAAAGCTCTGTTAATGGGATCTTATATTTTAAAACCAAAAACACATTTTCTGGAGGATAACATTTACTCAGGGTCTATTAACTATACCATGACATAGAATATTGTCCTCGTGTGCAGGAGATAGATCATAAACATATATATAAATATATATATTTATGTGTACATATGTATTTATGTGCATATCTATATATGCATATAATTATAAAATGTAAACATATTTGATATTTCAAACATGTCATTATTTAATAAACTTATTTTCATTCAAAATATTTGAATCATGTCATCTTTAATAAATATACCAATGACTTTTAATCAAACTCGTACTTGATTAGTTAACAGTATAATTCTTAAGACGTTGTCAACTATATCTCTTACCTATAGGCTTTACCAAATACTTTTACTGACATTACCTTAATTTATGAGAAGAAAGGGATTATATGTTTACATTAAAAACAGCCTTTAAAAACAGAAAGGAGTATTCAATCACTTGTTTTGTCACTTATTTTCAATATAAAAACTAAATCACTATTTTCTTTCTTTACTGAATTGTTTAGTTAGGTACTAATGACTTTGAGAGGAGAGCCTCAGGTATCAGAAAAGAAGATCCCATTACTTTCACATATTTTAAACATATAATTGAAGGAATTCAGAAAAACTTTCCTGAAGCTAAATAGGAATGAAAATTATTCTTATCAAAATAAATTATAATAATGTGATAATAAATGATTCATCTAACTCATGCATATAAAAAAGCCTCAAGCACCCTTATTAAAAAAAAACAATGTTTTATCATATGAGAATTACATTAGTAGGAATCGAACTGATACAGAAATGAACAAGCAAAGAATTTATGAAATTGATTTGTAAAAGAAATTTATATTTTCTACTACTTAAAAAAATAAAAATGTCTTTCCTAAGGAGAATTAATTATATATGGGACTTGTTTTTGGTGGGGAGAAATATGACATTATTATCAAAGATAGAGTTTTACAATAAAAGCATTATTAAGTTTTGCAAAATAGATATGTAAAGGTAAAACTAAGTTTTGTGAAGTGAATGACACATATCTCTTATACAATATGAATATTATTAATTAAAGAGGTTCAGAGAAGATAAAACAGCAAAATTTTCTGTTTTATGGTATGAAATTCAATAATTTCATTACAGTGCCTTTATTTCCCTTCTTTTGTAGGACAACCACTTCCAGGATGAAATGGGAAGAAACCTGCCAGTCAAATTTGCTCATGGAAAGAAAAGACCGTATTCAGAACTGACACATACTTCTCTGAAACGATTGTCTCAGGTTTAACTTAAAATCACAACGCTCTTGAGGATAGCCCAGTTGCATGTGCTTAGCTGTGACCCCTCCTGGAGACACAGAGATAATCAGAAAGTGTTTCAGTCAAATCGCCATAGCAACATGATTTCAGTAAAAGATAATCACCTTCTACCATGGAGCCCAGATGCATTTACTGGGATCACTTAAAGTACAACTAAAATACAGTAACCTCTTCTTTTTCCTTTTAAATAACTGTATTTAGAGCAGTTTTAGGTCCATTCCCAGCAAAACTGAGCAAAAAGTACAAAGAATTCCCATATACCCTTTTCCTCCTCCATGCACAAAGCCTTCCCAGGAACAAGACTGCATACCAGAATGGTACATTTGCGACTATTGATGAGCCTGCATTAACACATCATTACTATCCAAAGTTCAGATTTTACAACAGGGTTACACTTGACCACTATATGATGATATTAAACTACTCCATAGTATCAAAATAATAGTTTCACTGCTCTAAAAATTGTCTCTCTTGTACATTTATTCCTCTCCTTCCCCACCCCCTGGCAATCACTAATCTTACTGATTCCATATTTTTGCCTATTCCAAAATGTCAGGCATTTGGAACGATACAATTAGCCTTTCAGATTGGTTTCTTTTACTCAGTCATATGTATTTAAAGTTTCTTTATGTCTTTTCACAGCTTGGTAGCTCATTTCTTTTTAACTCTGACTAATATTCCATTGTCTGGATGCACCACAATTTATTTATTCACTCACTTACTGAGGGGCATCTACTTGCTTCCAAGTTTCAGCCATCATAAAGAAAACTGCATAAACATCAAAATCTACGTATGGGTTTTTGTACAAACATAAATTTTCAACTTATTTGGGTAAACAAAAGTGAGTGTCGTTTCTGGATCATATAATGAATTCAGCTGAAATTGTTAAAAATGTTGTAATAAGTTAGGGGAAAACGGTACATATTTACACCTTACCAATACTGTGATAAAAAATTAACAACGAATCAAATTCAAGAGCAATTCACAGCTCACCTTCCATTCTCAATGTGTAGCATAATATCTGTTTTTTTTACAGAATAAAATATATATTATGAGTAAACACATGCACACACTCTCACCACATAGATATGCACATTCCTTCCTCCCTTCCAAAATTGTATGCAGAAAGCTACATTTGAACATAGAGTAAACATCAAGTAGAATAATTTTTTAAAATAAAAAATGGATTAAATACGAAGCTATACAGGCAAAATGATCTTATATAATGGTTTTCTCAAGAAGTTTTCTTGTCCCGGCTTAATACTGCAATGCTTCCTTTCATTCTACATCATGTGCTAGTTTGGACGATCAATTATTTTGTTACTCTAATTTTTAGAAAATTGCTATTGGTTTTCAAACTTGTGTTTAAAATTATCTTGAAGTTTCCTTAATTATCAAATTGCTTGTGTTTAGCCCCCAGAAATTTTGATTTTGTAACCTGAAATGGGGCTGGCTTACACAAATCTCCAATAGGCTATTACATTAATTTTCTCAGTCTCCCAGAACAAAATACCATAGGCTGGGTGGCTTTAAAAACAGATTTATTTCTCATACTTCCAGAAGCTAGAAAGTGCAAGATCAAGGTACCAGATGATTTTATTCCTGGTGAGTTGTCTCTCCCTGGCTTGCAGATGGCCACTTTCTTATAATGTCCTCACAAGGTCTTTCTTATTTGCAAGCACTGAGAGAAGGGTGGGAAATCTCCTTTTTTAAATTTTTTAACCATTAGTTTCATCATGAAGGACTCATCCACAGGACCTAATCTAATCCTAACTACATCCCAAAGATCTCATCTCCAGATACCATTATATTTGGGGTTAGGAATTCAACTTACGAACTCTGGAGGGGGGAGCGGTGACACAAACATTCAGTTTGATTTATGTGCAGGTGGGCAAGACCATATGCTCAATAGACAACAGTCAAAAAGGCAAAGTCCTGCCATGATGTTTCCATGCATTTCTTCACATTTTACCTCCTTTTTGTCATGCCAACAAATGTATGTGTATGGGGATCACATAGGCACATAATATACAAAAGTGTTGTGCATTTTTCTCAATTGTAAAAGCTAAGACCATGGACAAAGATAGAATAAACTCTATATGTATAGTCCAAGTAAAAAAGTATGTTTTATTTGTTTGGTTAGTCATTTCTGCCATGTATCCATGTATCCACATATCCAATAGCTGCAAAATAATTTACTCTGGTCTTTGATGTAAAATTAATAAGGGAACACTGTGTAGCCTTTTCATTTAGTGCATTTTAAAAGCCAAAAATACAGAGCAGTGAAATTAATTTCCATAACTTACTGCATTGTGCATTTGTTTAAAAAATAAAGACAAGCCTCCTCTTTTCAATACATCCTAGGTAAATGGTCATGGCATATTCTGAATGCTTGTCAGAAATGCTTCACTGGCAATGTTTACTTCAAAAATTTTAACTTGAATTGTTGCCTCTTATTCTCTTGTGATGCTGGTTTGAATCAACAAGATGTGATTACCTTTGTATCATTTTGTTTTGCTTCTTATTACTTTACTGGTAAACAATTGTAGGTGCTCCATTGCCTGCAAATTACCTACTACTGTTTCCCAATCACCTTGATATGTAAGGGCTTGTAACTGGGAATTACTCCCCACTGTATACAAGTTCATAACATTGAAAACTCATCTGTGATTATAAACATTACTTGTTGAGCTTGAGTCACTAGCCTATCATATGTTTATGCTCCCTGACTAATAGTATTTATATAGCAGTAGATCTTCCAAAATGTTTTCTTGCATTTTTACCTACTAAAAAGAATCCAAGACGAAATGTTGTACATGTCTTGTTTATTAGATAATACCACAGAAGACTGCAAAATGAAAAAAATAAAAATGCCTAACAGGCTAGAACAAATAAACAAGCCTGCACATTTACATTCTTACAAAAACCTCCAAGGTATACACACATATTTATGAGAGGAAATGGTTCCTTCTATGTCTAAACTAGTGTACTTTTGCTTTTTTTCTTTCTTTCTTTTCTTTTCTTTTTCTTTTTTTTTTTTTTGAGACACAGCCTTGCTCTGTCACCCAGACTGGAGTGCAGTGGTGTGATCTCTGCTTACTGCAACATCTGACTCCCAGGTTCAAGTGATTCTCATGCCTCAGTCTCCTGAGGGGCTTAGACTACATTTGCCACCATGCCCAGCTAGTTTTTTGCATTTTTAGTAGAGTTGGGGTTTTGCCTTGTTGGCCAGGCTGGCCTTGAACTCCTGGCCTCAAATAACCTGCCCACCTCGGCCTCCCAAAGTGCTGGGATTGCAGGCATGAGCTGCTGTGCCTGGCCTACTTTTGCTTATTTTTCTTAATTTCCTCCATGCTTCATTTATTCATGTAACATCTATTATTTTACAGAAAATGGGTAGGACTCCCAGTGTTTCTCTGATGGGACATGTGGACAACTTAATAACTAAATCATGTAAAGTGTTCATTATCATGCAAATCTACTCACATTTTAGACCTACTGAATTTGAATCCAGGGCAGTGGGTCCCAGGCATAAGTTCTGTGACAAGTTTGTAAGAATGTAAATGTGCAGCAATTTCTGAGAGATTTTGTCACCACCAGACCTGCCCTACAAGAGCTCCTTAAAGAAACGCTAAGCATGGAAAGTAACAAGTACCAGTCACTGCAAAAGCAAGCCAGTTGGCAAAGCCCAAAAATGCAACAAAGAAAATGAGTCAACTAATGAGAAAGAAAACCAGCCAGTAACAAAATGGCAGGATCAATTTCATACATAACAATAGTAACATTGAATGTAAATGGCCTAAATGCCCCAATCAAGAGACCCAGACTGGCAAACTGGATAAAAAGTCAGAACCCACCAGTGTGCTGTATTCAAGAAACCCATCTCACATACAAAGATACACATAGACTCAAAATAAAGGGATGGAAGATTTACCAAGCAAATGGAGAACAAAAAAAAAGCAGGGGTTGCAATCCTAGTCTCTGATAAAATGGACTTCAAGCCAACAAAGATCAAAAGACACAAAGAAGGACATTACATAATGGTAAAACAATCAATCCAACAGGAAGAGCTAGCTATCCTAAATATATACGCCCCCAATGCAGGAGCACCCAGATATATAAAGCAAGTTCTTAATGACCTAAAACGAGATTTAGACTCCCACACAATAATAGTGGGAGACTTCAATACTCCACTGCCAATAGTAGACAGATCAATGAGACAGAAAATTCACAAGGATATCCAAGACTTGAATGCAGAGCTGGACCAAGCAGATCTAATAGACATATACAGAACGCTTCACTCCAAATCCACAGAATATACATTTTTCTCAGCACCACATTGCACTTACTCTAAAATTGACCACATCACTGGAAGCAAATCACTCCTCAGCGAATGCAAAAGAAGAGAAATCATAACAAACAATCTGTCAGACCACAGTGCAATTAGACTAGAACTCAGGATCAAGAAACACACTCAAACCCTCACAACCACTTGGAAACTGAACAACTTGCTTCTGAATGTTGACTGGATAAACAATGAAATGAAGGCAGAAATACAGATGTTCTTTGAAACCAACAAGAATGAAGACACAACTTACCAGAATCTCTGGGACACCTTTAAAGCAGTATCAAGAGGGAAATTTATAGCAATAAATGCCCACCAGAGAAGAGAGGAAATATCTAAAATCTACACCCTATGATCAAAATTGAAAAAAGTAGAGGAGCAAGATCAAAAAATCTCAAAAGCTTGCAGAAGACAAGAAATAACTAAGATCAGAGCAGAACTGAAGGAGATAGAGATACAAGAAACCCTTCAAAAAATCAATAAATCCAGGAGCTGATTTTTTGAAAAGATGAACAAAATAGACAGACCACTAACCAGATTAATAAAAAAGAAAGGGGAAAACAATCAAATAGATGCAATAAAAAATGATAAAGGGTATGTCACCACTGATCCACAGAAATACAAACTACCATCAGAGATTACTACAAACAGCTCTACTCACCTATACTAGTAAACCTGGAAGAAATGGATAAATTCCTAGACACTTGCACTCTACCAAAACTATACCAGGAGGAAGCTGAAACCCTGAATAGACTAATAACAAGGGCTGAAGTAGAGGCAGCAATCAATAGCCTACCAACCAAAAAAAGTCCAGGTCCAAAAGAGTTCACAGCCGAATTCTATCAGACATATAAAGAAGAGCTGGTTCCATTTCTTCTGAAACTCTATCAGACAATAGAAAAGGAGGGAATCCTCCCTAACTCATTTTATGAGACAACATCATCCTGATACCAAAACCAGGCAAAGACTCAACTAAAAAAGAAAACTTCAGGCCAATATCCATGATGAACATCAATGCAAAAATCTTCAATAAAATATTGGCAAACAGATTACAACAGCTCAACAAGAAGCTTATCCATCATGACCAAGTAGGCTTCATCCCGGGGATAAAAGACTTGTTCAACATACGCAAATCCATAAATGTAATCCATCATATAAATGGAACCCAAGACAAAAACCATATGATTATCTCAATAGATGGAGAGAAGGCCTCTGATAAAATTCAACAGGCCTTCATGCTAAAAACTCTCAATAAACTAGGTATTGATGGAACATATCATAAAATGATAAAAGCTATATATGACAAATCTACAGCCAGTATCATACTGAATGGGCAAAAGCTGAAACAATTCCACTTGAAATCAGGCACTAGACAAGGATGCCCTCTCTCACCATGCCTATTCAACATAGTATTGGAAGTTCTGGCCAGAGCAATCAGGCAAGAAAAAGAAATAAAGCGTATTCGATTAGGAAAGGAGGAAGTCAAACTGTCTCTATTTGCAGATGACATGGCTGCATATCTAGAAGACCCCATCATCTCAGCCCAAAAACTTCTCAAACTGATAAGCAACTTCAGCAAATTCTCAGGATACAAAATCAGTGTGCAAAAATCACAAGCATTCCTATACACCAATAACAGACAGAGAGCCAACTCGAGAGCGAACACACATTCACAACTGCTACAAAGAGAATAAAATACCTAGGAATACAGCTAACAAAGGATATAAAGGAGCTCTTCAAGGAGAACTACAAACCACAGCTCAGTGAAATAAGAGAGGACACAAACAGATGGAGAAACATTCCATGCTCATGGTTAAGAAGAATCAATACTGTGAAAATGGCCATACTGTCCAAAGTAATCTACAGATTCAATGCTATCCCCATCAAGCTACCTATGATCTTCTTCACAGAACTGGAAATAACCACTTTAAACTTCATATGGAATCACAGGTGACCCCACATAGCCAAGACAAATCCTAAGCAAAAAGAACAAACCTGGAGGCATCACACTGCCAGACTTCAAACTATACTACAAGGAGACAGTAATCAAAACAGCATGGTACTGGTACCAAAAGAGAGACACAGACCAATGGAAAAGAACAGAGACCCCAGAAGAAACACCACACATCTACAACCATCTGATCTTCAACAAACCCAGCAAAAACAAGCAATGGGGAAAAGAATCCATGCTTAATAAATGGTGTTGAGAAAACTGGCTAGCCATGTGCAGAAAGCAGCAACTTGTCCCCTACCTGTCACCTTACCCCAAAATTAACTCCAGATGGATCAAAGATTTAAACATAAAACCTAACACCATAAAAACACTAGAAGAAAATGTAGGAAAAACCATCCAGGACATAGGCATAGGTAAGGACTTCATGACTAAAACACTAAAAGCAATGGCAATAAAAGCCAGGATAGACAAACGGGATCTAATTAAACTCCAGAGCTTTTGTACAGCAAAATAAACCATCATAAGAGTGAATCGGCAACCAACAGAATGGGACAAAATTTTTGCAATCTACCCCTCTGACAAAGGGCTAATATCCAGAATCTACAAAGAACTAAAACAGATCTACAAGAAAAATACAAACAACCCCATTTGAAAGTGGGCAAAGGATGTGAACAGACACTTTTCAAAAGAGGACATATATGAGGCCAACAAACATGAAAAATGCTCATCATCACTGGTCATTAGAGAAATGCAAATCAAAACCACACTGAGATATCATCTCACGCCAGTTAGAATGGCGATTATTAAAAAATCAGGATACAACAGATGCTGGAGAGGATGTGGAAAAATAGGAACACTCTTACACAGTTGGGGGAGTGTAAATTAGTTCAACCATTGTGGAAGATAGTGTGGCGATTTCTCAGGGATCTAGAAATAGAAATTCCATTTGACCCAGCAATCCCACTATTTGGTATATACCCAAGGAACTATAAATTGTTCTACTATAAAGACACATGTACACGTATGTTCATTGCAGCCCTGTGTTCAATAGCAAAGACCTGGAACCAACCCAAATGTCCATCAATGATATACTGGACAAAGCAAATGCAGTACACATACACCATGGAATACTACACAGCCATAAAAAATGATGAGTTCGTGTCCTTTGTAGGGACTTGGATGAATCTGGAAACTATCATTCTCAGCAAACTGACACAAGAACAGAAAGCCAAGCACAGTATGTTCTCACTCATAGATGGGTGTTGAACAACAAGGACACATGGACTCTGGGAGAGGAGCATCACACACAGGGGACAGTTCGGGGGCATAGGGTAGAGACAATGGGGGGTGGGGAGGGCTAATATGGGGAGAAATGCCAGATATAGTATGTACCTAAAGTAAAATAAATAAATTTTAAAAATAAAATAAAATAAAAGAATGTAAATGTGCAGAGTTGTTTATTTGTTCTAGCCTGTTAGGCTTTTAATTTCACAGTCTTCTGGAGTATTATATAATAAATAAGATGTATACAACATTTTAGTTTCAGATACTTTTTAATGGGTAAAAATGCAGGAAAACATTTTTGAGAATCTACTGATATATGAATATTATTAGTCAGGGAGCATCTCTAGGGACAAGATTCTCATGAATGTACAAATTTGAAACATCTACCTACTTGACCATATATGGTACCTGGTCTTAAGGTACTCATATTTCATTGGAAGATCTACTTATTCAAAATAATTGATATGAGTACTAAGAGGTTTAGATATATTTAAAAGTTTCACTAACCATTTTCTAAATGAAGGCACTAAATATCTTGGCAGTAATGAGTCTTCTCTTCAACTGCCTGATTGAGGTAATTTAGGTACCTGTAAAATTATTTACGGTATCTGTATAATTTATATTTAAGCATTTCAACATTTATTATATTATATGCGACATATATAATATATTTTGAATTTTCCCAACTGACTTTATAAAGATAATGCATCTTCCAGAAATTCTTCTCTGTATAGAAAGCAAAAATATTTAGACATTTAACTTCGGTATATTCATCAGCAACGTAATTGCAGAAATCTGTTTTCTTCATTCATCATTGCAAAGTCAACATGTGCTGAATGTGTTTCCACTCTGTATAAAATGTGGGGTATAAAGACATATATGATACAGCATATGAAGTTGGAATGCTATAATTAGAATGTTTAATGATATGGAAACAGATGTGCAAATCTGTAAAGTTAAGTAATGCAGAAAACACATTTTATTAAACACAAAACACAGACTTCAGAGGCCATAGTGATCACAATGGAAGTGTATGAATGAAGAGTACCCATGGGGGAGGGCCATGTTTGCAAGCTGTGGGTGAGTGCATGGAGAAAGCAGGGTATTCATGGAAAGGACCCTTGACACGAACCAAGTCTTGGGGTCTGGAATATGCATGTCAATATTGAACAGGGCACAAATTTAGCTTCAGTGGAAAGTGTTAGTGAGATAATGGTAGGAATTAGGTACTCAGTGATTAAAACACACTTGACATTTAAAGGTTATTTAATTTTAATAAATAAGAACATTCAATATTTTGTTTCTCAAGTGAATGAAAGTTCGAATAGTTCTACCGTTGCCCCTGTGGAAAGTCCAGGTTGACCAGACTTCCCTACTTGTCACTCTGACTGTTACGGCTGTGGGTTAGCCAGGCTATGGCTGTCTCTATCTCTACCAGTAGATTTAGCACATTTTTGACTCCACGCTTCCAGTGGATGATGGATTAAAACCTCAGATTTTATTTTATTTATAGAGAATATATATAATGAATTATATGAAACTCTGGCATCTTAAAATTTCTTCTAAAATACAAGCTATTTAGCTACAAGCTATGACTCCTGGAATTAAAAATCATAAATTCATAGAGGTAGACATTTTTATGCTTTAGGAGGAAGATTCAATACTTCTACATGTTTTTTTCTCTTCTTACCATTAAAATTGATGGTGAAGTATTTTATTTCTGCTGCAGAGAAAAGAAAGGAGAATTAACGTTATGTGTAGAGAGTGTGAATTAAGAATTCCTTAATGGAATTCATTTAGGGTATATACTTCATGTATTTATTTCCACACACTCCATTAGCATGTGAAAAGAAGAGCTCAAAATGTCAATAACTCCTCTCAGATCACAAGATTACAAACGTGGAAAATCTGAAATCATACCCAGAATTTCCTGATGCTAAAATTTTAATGCCACAGGGGCGTTAGCTCAAGGAATTTAGTCCTTGCAACTTGTAGAATTTATAGGACAGAGTTGGTGTATTCTGAGATGGAGATAGAAAAGAGGGAAAAGGAGGAGGAGGAAAAGAAAGAGATGGAGAGGGAGAGTGAAAGAGAGGGGGGTGGACCTCATCATAAAAGTGGTCACTATCTCTAAGAATTTGAAGACATAAATCAGGCAGGTGTAGTTATTTTACTACATCACTAAAGTTGTTTCAAACTTAGATGTTTTATTTTTATTTAATTCTTTTTTGCATTTTGTTTATTTCTCTTATTAGTGCTCAGTGTGAACTGTGTTTTCAAAAGCTCTGCCTTTCTTGCTGCTATATTTAATAATCATACTGATAAAATCATAGGGCTGCCTGGGCAGTCTGCAAAGGCCTACACTTTTCCAGACTGCCAAGGATTCAGCACAACTACTCCATTCAGCAAAATGGAATTTACTAATAAATCCAGAGAACTTAATAATAGTGTAACAGATGCTTCTTGACTTATGATGGGTTGCATCATAATAAGCTCATTACAGAACTAAAAAATGGTAAGATGAACTATCATGGGTAAGAGCCCATCTAAATATGGCAAAAAATAATTTAACTGTCGACTTTCAAAACAGTTTTACCAGTGAGTAAATATGATTAGGTAGCACAGAAAAATATCACCTTTCTGCTTAAAGAGGTATAATTTGCCACTCCCTGTTGACATAAAACTCATTGCACATAGTCAGCATCCCTGTGGCTTACTCCAAACAAAAACCCAGTTAAATTTTTTGGATATAGGAATTGAGATGCTGGATCATAAGACAGTTCTATTTCTTAATATTGTGTTGAACTCCGATATTGTTTCATTTCCACTAACAGTATGGCTCTCCAATCTCATCAACAACTGTCTTGATTTTTGATAATAGCCAACCAAGGTGATATGAGGTGATATCTCCCTGTGGTTTGGATTTATATTCCCCTGTTGATTAGCGTTGTTGATTAACTTTTTCTATACCTGTTGTCCATATCCAAAGGAATTAAAATTGAGATGTCATAGAGATACCTGGACTCCTATGTTCATTGCTGCATGAAACTTGAGGACATTTTTAAAGTAAAATAAGCTAGTCACAGAACAAATACTGCATGATCTTACTTATATGAGGAATCTGAAAATGTCAAGCTCATAGGGGCAAGAATAGAATGAATGGTGGTTTTCCAGGTGCTAGGTGAGAGGAAAATGAGTTGTTATTGTTTACTTTGCTTAAAGATTTAGATATGCAAGATGAATACATTCCAAAGGCTGTACAACATTGTGCCTACAGTTAATGATACTGTATTGTGCATTTAAAAAATTGTTTAAAAGGTAGTTCTCCTTGAGTGCTATTACCACAATTGAAAAATAAAATAAAATAGTAAATAGTGCAGCCAGTAACTGTACATTGAATGGGACTTTTTTTTTTTGCTTGCAATATCACCTCCTTCCCCTTTCCAGAGTTGATGGAGCATATAGAATTGTGTTGGCATGTGTGCATTCATGAAATCATTTACACATTTGCCTTAATAATTAGTTTTGGGATGAAATAATAAGAAAGAGACAGCTATGGGAACCTGGTTCAAACATTTCTCTACTGTTGGTGAATAGAACTTCAAATAGATTTTGAAAGGATGTCTGCACCTTGGCAATGTGATTTCAGAAGCAGCCTCTCTTGGTCAGGTTAGATTCTAATACCACTGGAATCAAAGGTCCCCATTGTAGGGAATTTCCTTCAAGAGATGGCAGAACGATGATAGGTAAACCTGGGTAACTGAAAGTTCTGATGCCAACTGACCAGGATATAGTCTTGTGCAAAACAGAAAAAATAAGAGAATTAGAAATATAAAATTCATCTTGTTTCAAGTGGCCATTAGCCCTTAGGATCTTCTGTTCATAGAGAATCAAATATCAATGCTATTATCACTACCATTTAGAGAAAATGATCATGTCTTGAGTAATTAACAAAATCTCCTATAAATTCTTGTACAATAGTCCTATCAGTCGTCTGGGTCTATTTGCCTTCTCCTTAAATTTGTGCTGGCTTGTGACTGCTTTAATCAAGGCAGTACAATGGAAGTGACCTTAGCAGTTTTTGCTCTGTTCTTGAGTGGTTTAGAAGCTGCTGCCTTGATCTCTTTAGCCTGTGAGCTTTCTTGTAAGTGGTCTAGCTACATTGTTAATGACACCACATAGAGATGCTCTGAGATCACATGGAGAAAGTGAGGGACCCAGGTGGGCCCAGTCTCCCAGCTGTTTCTACTAAGGCACTAGGCTTCTCACTCTTTCAACCTCCCTGGACCCATCCTTGAGCCACTACACTAGTTAATAAGTCAGATGGATACTTTACCCAGTATTTCAAACCAATGTCATATGGATTAAGAAATTGCCTAAATAATCCCTGCTAAATTTCCTCACTTCCAAAATTCTTGTTTTGAAAGATCTCAGTAGTGGTTTGTTGCACAGAGTAATGTCATTCACATTTGAAACACACACACACACACACACACACACACACACACACAAACTCTTTCTCTCTCACTCATTTACTCCATAGGAAAACCAGTGATGGTTAACTTTCTAAAGCAATTCCTAAGACCATTAAATCAATATTATATATTTTGTACCTACTGTGTCCTCTTTTCTCTCTCTCTTTCCCTCTCTCTTCCTCTTGCTGTCTGTCTCCAGAAATGGGGTGCATGACATATAGAGAAACAAACATAACTCATAAATATAATATCTTAGCTATGGTCCATTGTAAGAATGTTTCATGAGTTCAAGTAAATACTGTGTTCAGAGGATAAGCAAATGAAGGAAAATGAACCTGACCTCCAAATAATTGCTGTTAAGTCAACACATAGAACATAAGTTCCTATGATTAACGAACAGTTACAAATATTTTTATCATCAGGAAACTTACACTCTATGGGGAGTATTGAGATTATGATATTTATGGGATCTTATTAATTAAGAATATTAGAAAGATGATTTAAATTTTTTAAATATCAAATACAAATCGTATTTCATTGCTAGATCAAGTTAAATACGATTTCTCAAACTAGCTTGTTCATGTGGCTTATAAAAAATTTGTGTGCTCAAAATGCAAACCCAAATGAGAAATTTTATCATATAGACATATGATGCTTATTTATTCATTGGTATATTTTTCTCTTATTCTGCTTCTTAATTTTGTCTGTTTGGTTTTTGCTTATGGTGGTTTAAATGAATTGAAAACATAAAATGCTTTATATAGAATTTTTTAGTCACAGTTAAGTTACTTTTAGAGAAAGTATATTTAATATGAATACCAAAAACATCTGGAATATGTGTTGTTGAGACAGCTATATTTAGAGTCAAATAATCTCAAACACATTAAAACACTACTATGCAAGTATATACATATACCAGAGACCATCTAGTTCCATTAGTCATAATTAACAATACAGATGCATAAGTAACTAAACATTGAGGATTTCTCTTGCATTACCAATTCAGTTATTGCAACATCTGTTTTCCTAATTTATAAAAAATGATTTATTTCCCTTTTATATCATGATTTAATGTATAATGCATGATGTCATTCTCTATTATTATACTACTTGTTGAGATGGAGTTTCGCTCTTCTTTTCCAGGCTGGGCGCAGCAGCACCATTTTGGCTCACTGCAAACTCTGCCTTCTGGGTTCAAGTGATTCTCCTGCCTCAGCCTCCCAAGTAGCTGAGATTACAGGTGCCCACTACCATACCCAGCTAATTTTGTATTTTTAGTAGAGATAGGGTTTTGCCATGTTGGTTAGGCTGGTCTTGAATTCCTGACCTCAAGTGATCCACCCACCTCAGCCTTCCAAAGTGCTGGGATTACAGGTGTGAGCCACTGCCCTGGCTGTCATACTCTAATAATCTAAAAAACATGGCCATTTTCAGCAAGTTGGCTGTCATGTTATGCTTGCTCCATATATATGAAAATGAAAGCCTGCATATTGTATACATGTTATTTATGTCACATGGAAAAAATAAGCATCACTGAAGCAAACACATATATCAGATTCCTAAAATTATTTGTAAGATTTCAGAGATATATATTTGCTGTCTTTCCTTTAGCATATAGTTTTAAGTAGAGTCTTTACGAGACTTGTGGATAATTCTAGGTAATATTACGTTTTTATAAGCAAGTTTAAAATGTAGTCAGGATGGCTGTAGTATATTCATGGAGTCACATAAGAAAAGTAAAAATACAATTGAAAAATATAAAGTAAATTATTCACTAGGATTTCAAGAATGCTCATGCATCCTTACTGCCTTTGATCTTTCAAACGTGTTCATAGTGGAAACATTACAGAATTAATCATTTAATCATGATACTACTTACACATTCTGGAAACTTTAAAAATGATAAGAAATGAACAGTTTTCTCAGTATTTGGGGCCAGAATATTATACTAATTGTGTAAGTTTGACTGATAGTTCTGTTAGATTTCTGGTTATAATTAATTTGTAGACACATTCATTAATAATCATAATTAAGATTTTATATCATTATGACTCAGTATCACTGACAGGCAATATAGTGAGATTATGTGAACAGGTTATCAAACCATAAATATCTCTTTCAAGCACAGAAGCAGGTCACATAAAGCACTACTACAAATAAACAGCTCAAAGAAACATAGACGTTTTCATAGAAAAAAGTGTGGTTCTTAAGAAAGAAGTTTACTGATGTTAAAGCTTATCTGTTCACGCTCTTGAATAGTTCAAGGGTTGAATGAAGAATAATAGTAACTTGAGCACAGTCTTAGCATTTACTAGATGTAAGCTATGCAGGAAGTTATTTAATAATCTGGTACCTATTTAACTAGTTGCTGACTGGCAGCGATGAAAACACAATAGAGAAGAGTACTATAATTGATGCTTGCAAAACACTGAGTGTTTGGTGAGTTACATAAATGTAAAATGCTATCTTTTTAGTGTATGACAGAATTAATTGATTATCTGAGGCAAAAAAGCTGAAGTCTTCCATATATGAGCAGATTTTGGGTCCTTTGATGAAAAGACTGAATAGAAAGCCTTTAACACTTGAATAATGAGTATGATAGATGTATCTTATATGATTTGTAGGTTGAGTATTTTAATAAGTATATGAATATATATGTTGGAAAATATTTCTCAGAAAGAACAAAGAACTAACGAGCAAAGATTGACAGTGTTTATTCTACTTGGCTACACAATTTTATTCTGTCGTTTTAATATTTAATTTCCTGGAGTAATATGTTATTGATTAATTTGAAACCATAAAAAAGGAAGGAGTGCTTGGAAACTGATGAAAATACCATTTTTTTAGTTGCCAAGAAAACTGGATAATAGTTCAAATAATTATGTTCAAAAATTTATTGAGAATCTATTGTGGGGTAAAAAATTAAAAGTTATTATATTTCATATATTTGGAAGATATGTGAAACAGAAAATAGTAAAATCAGGCAGATTAAATAGAAAGTTGCAGCCAAAGGTAAACTTGTACTTTCTCTCTTGAGTGATGATATTTCATTATAAATTGACAGAATTTTTCTTAGAGAACGTTAACAGGCATAGGAATTCTCAGCACTCTCCCTATATGTACTGTGACTGATGTAAACACATCTTTAATCTTTGCACAAAACATGCAATAGTATTTGTCATCTAAAAGAATGAAAAGCATGTAGTTCTTGAATTTCTAAAATTCTTACACCCAAATCACGGAAAAGAACTGTCTATACATGGCATGGAGCAGACACTGAGTTTGATATTTGGGTGCAGAATACTTATTTGTGATAAACTGTGCAGACAAAGGGCAAAGAGTGGGAATGGACACAGGATAATATTTGTAATGCAGTCCTATCAAAGCTTAGCCTAATGCAGTAGGAAGTTCTGGAGGATGTATTGTGTGTCCAAATGTCCAGGATTGGGTCAAAATCCTGGACTTTAGAACTTTAGACGCCCTACTTCATTTTGTCACTGGATGAGTGCTGTCCCGGAAATGGTGTGACTTCAGGCAAGGGTGAGACAGGTGTGAAGGAGCTGAGAGCTCGAAGTGTGCTGCTGAATGCACTCCCCATGCTGGACAGCAAGTTGCTCCTTAAAGGAAGCCCAGGACCATGCATCTCTATGTCTACCAGACAGCAAACCTGCTTTTTCCCCTTAATCTCTAGTTCCAGCCCTTCCAGTGTTGATTCGGGTTGCATGCTACACTGTAAATACAAACATTCACTTTCCTTCTGTGGTTCTCAGGTTGCCAAATCCAATAGGTAATTGCTGTCCTCATACCACCCTCAGTAATGCTGGCCCCAGGCAATTATGCCTATCCTTCTGAGAGATCATTTTCTTGTCTTTCTCAATTCTACTGTCTTACGTTTTATATTGCCATTACACTAATTTACTTATTTTCATGCAAATTTAATTCTTGTTTTGGACAAATTATTTGTTTTTTTCCCATTAGAACAAAAGCTCCACAAGGCCAAGGATCTTTGTTTGCTGTGTTTTCACTGCTGTGCCCTCCGCCTCAAACAATCTGCAAATCAAATTGTCCTCAAATACCACAAACTGGGTGATTATTAAAAACAAAAAAAGTATTGTTGCACTGTTCTGGAATCTAGAAGTCTGAAATCAAGGCGTTGGCTGGGTTGGTTCCTTCTTGGGGCTGTGTGGGATAATTCTGTCCCAATTCTCTCTCCCTGGCTATTTGGCTTTTTTCCTACTCATGTGGCTTTTCCCCCATATGTTCAAATGTGTATTTCTGTGTTCTAATTTCCCTGTTTCATAAGGCAGCAGTCATAATAGATTACGACCCACTGAGACAGCCTGATGGGAGGGGGTCCCTAACAAAACTCCAACCGGTCTGCGCACTGGGGTGGAACCACAGAAGTTCTCGCCATTTGAAGCAGGGAGGAGCCTGGCCCCTTCTCTTCCTGTGTGGAACTTTCGATTCAGACATCCAGGGGGGAAGCACTCTAGCAAGGTCTCTGGTCTTGAAGATAGTCCGAACTTTTTCCTCCTTTTTGTCCTTTTCACCCAATAAAGCCTTGTGTTACACACCCTTAAAAACTTTCAAGGCTGTGGGACAAGAACCTCTGTCTTTAGTAAAACCGAGGAAAAGTCCTGCAACACCATAGCATGTCACTGCAACTCAGTAACGTCTGCAAAAACCGTAACTCCAAAGACGGTCACATTCTGAGTTACTGGGGACTAGGACTTCAATATGTGACTTTATCTTGGAGAAGAAGATACCACTCAAGTGAGAACACCGAGCAAAATAATAAATAGCACCAAGAAGAAAACAAAAACATATTGACTGAAGTTTGTCTTTGAGCCCACATTAATGGTACTATTAAAGCAAAATCACGAATGTTGACCAAAAAGGGCCTGGTGAAGTCACTCAAGAAGAGCACAGAAGATGTGAAAAACAGATGAGTGAAAAACAGATGAATAATGGAACACGCCAGAGGAAACATGGAGACAGAGAGGGACTTTTGTGCGGGTTGCCTAAGGATAGAGGTTAAGCAGGTGTGAGATCATGAAAAGTGGTCTTGGATTCCTTTATCCTGAGAGCTATAAAGAGTTATTCATTGGTAGCCATAGAGTACCCTCTTCAATCCAGTCACTGTTCTAGATGGAGAAAAATGCTGCCTTTATCACACTGACATTCTAGCAAGGACAGATTAGTGAAACAACAACAACAACAACAAAGAGTGAGATAGATAATTAAATCATTTATAATGATATCATATATAACAGATTAGTTGTTGATTGCTGGGAAAGGAAAGCATTTGGTTTGGGCTTATGGTTTTAAGTAGGACTATAATAGTGAATGCTGGAATTAGCTAGTTCTGGGTTACAAGTGTTGGTTATTATGCTTTCAAAAATTTCAAGGGCTGGCTCATAAATACAACTTTTTTTTTTGAGATGGAGTTTTGCTCTTGTTGCTCAGGCTGGAGTGCAATGGCATGATCTCTGCTCACCGCAGCCTCCATCTCCCAGGTTCAAGTAATTCTCCTGCCTCAGCTGCCCAAGTAGCTGGGATTACAGGCATGCTCCATGAAGCCTGGCTAATTTGTTTTTTATATTTTTAGCACAGATGGGGTTTCTCCATATTGGCCAGGCTGGTCTCCAACTCCCGATCTCAGGTGATCTACCTGCCTCAGCCTCCCAAAGTGCTTGGATTACACGTGTGAGCCACTGCACCCAGCCATAACTACTGTTAAGCATTAAATTATATAAACTTAAAATTCCCTTTCATTTTAAAAAGTAATAAATACTGACAACTCACCACTTTCAAATTGTGTTACTATATTTTACAATTATCTATAATTTTGAGGTTATTTATGCCTACTTTGTCTGTATGGTGGAAATACTATAAAATAACCTGTTCATCTTTTTCCAACTCTGTGTTCAATGGTGTCAACTGGGTAACTTGAAAATCAGTGGAAGTGGATGTATTGATGTGGTGATTGTCTAGAATTGAGAAAGCAGAAAACATAACTAAAGCAGAATAAACCCCAAAGTAACCATTCATTACATTTCAAAGAACACAAAACACTGAAGAAATAGTACCGTAAATAATAATTTTTAACTTAGCAAAATGCAGCTCATATTAATGAACAAGTGAAATTGACACAAACATCATTTATCTACACATTCATGTAAGCAAAAATATTAGCCAATACCTAAGCCAGAACTAAACTTGTTTGTCAATGGACTGAGCAACTTCTTTGCTGAATCAGATAGTAATCAAGCATTCATTTGCAATAGAATATTGTCAGTATTCAACAGATTGCAACAATTGATTGGTTATGGATGTAAGAGTTCAGCAAAAATCAATGCAAATATTCTGTAAAAGTCAAGTGACTATGTGGAATTTCCAATAAAGAGTAATATATATTCTATAATTGCCTTTAAATTGTGTGCTACATATCTTTTATATCTGTAAAATTTATATAAACATACATTTATATACATAGATACATATTTCTGGTTGTTAAATATTTACCGGCATACCACTTACTGCTAGCGATAAACAGACTTATTTAAAAGCAGTGATAGAGAAGTCTAGGCAAAAAGAATCATATGCACAAATGCCCTAATGTGGATTCCTTCAAGGCTATTTCAGGTACATTTATGGTGCCAGAATATCTAAGGTAAAAGTAACAGGAAGAACCAGTGATGACATCAGAATGATAATGATGGGCCAGGTAATTAAGGGCAGGCATCTTACTTTCATGCTGTTAGCTTTGTTTGTGAGTGAGATGGGAAGCCCTTGGCAAGTTTTGAGCAAAAGAGTGATGATATGGTTTGGCTGTGTCCCCACCCAAATCTCATTTTGAACTGTAGCTCCCATAATTCCTATGTGTTGTGGGAGGGTCCTGGTGGGAGATCCCTGAAACACTGTGGTGGTTTCTTCCAAATGTTCTCATGTAGTAAGTCTGACAAGGTTCATAAATTTCTTTCACTTGATTCTCATTTTCTCTTGCCTGTTGCCAGGTAAGACATGCCTTTTGCCTGCTACCATGACTGTGAGGGTTCCTCAGCCATGTGAAACTGTGAGTTCATTAAGTCTCTTTTTCTTTATAAATATCCAGTCTGGGGTATGTCTTTATCAGCAGTGTAAAACAGACTAATACGAGTCACACAATTTCATGTATTTTAACATAATTGTTTTGGAAGTTGCTTTGGTAATAAACTGTGGGAATCAATGATAGAATTAAGGAGATAGGTTGAGAGATAAGTGTAATAAAGTTAGTTAAACAGAAGTGAGGAGATGTGGTCAAATCCCGGATACATGTTGATGGTAGTGTTTTCTGATGTCATAGTTTTGTGGTATGAAAGGAAAACAGGAATGAAGAATGATCCAAAGTGTTTGACCTGGGATAGAGAAAACTGTGAGAAGAACTGTTTGTGGGGAGGTGGCTGGAAATCAGGAGTTCAGTTTTGGATCTGCTCTGTGATAATGTCTCAGAGACTCAAGTAGAGATTTCAATTGGCATAGCATATAATGGTTTTTAGAGGAGCAAGCCAAACTAATAATATAAATACAGCCAGCACAAAGATACTATTTAAAGTCTTTAACCTCATGAAATTACCATAGAAATGAATATGTATATAGAGGCTCAAATATTGGATGCTGGCACATAAGATTCAGAGAAAAGTGGAAGCAACAGATGACCAGTGATCATTCAGAAAGAAAAAAATCCTGAAAGAGGGTGGAATTCTATAAACCAAGCAGTATTTGCAGGGATAGAAACCACTTCCTTGTGAGAAATGCTGTTGCTAAGTAAAGTATTTGATACGGCTTGAGCAGCATGAAGAATGGAGTCAGAGACATCACAGTGAGAACGGTGGCAGTCTGTCCTAAATTTAATAATGGATATGAAATGAAGAAAATGTTATGTTAAGTGAATTTTTAAGAATAAATAGACTGGTTGGAAATAGAGTGTTAGGAAAATGGAGTGATTCTAATGACACTCAGGTATTTGACTTAAGGATCTGGGTCAGTGGGGAGGCAAGATGAGACAAGATGAGAAGTATCAGGTAAAAATCAGTGAAGAGAGTGTTCATTCGTGGGGATATTGACTTTCAGGTGCTTGCGGGAGATATCAATGTGAATCTGATGGAAAGTTGAACACTTGACACTCTGCAGAAAGGTCTGGGCTGGTGAATCAAGATAACGATAACTATGAATAAAAAGATGAAAATGAACTCACTCTTGCCCAACATAATGAAGAAAGTGCCACTTATTACAGGTCATGGCCTAAATTACTCTCTCTTGAATCTTCAATCCTTGAATCATACTAATCATACTAAAAAATCACCCATCAGGCTGGAAGAGTTACCTTTTTAAAGAGGCAAGTGAGATAAAACTCAATCTATCTAATTTTAATGAATGTGAAATAATCGAAAGACTGCATATTTAGACTGCTCGAAATATCAGGCTGGAAGAGTTACCTTTTTAAAGAGCCAAGTGAGATAGAATTCAATCTATCTAATCTTAATGAACATAAAACAAACCAAAGACTGGAAATTTTGACTACATATATTACTTTGTCTCTTTACAGAAATATGTCTATTGGTTGAATGAATTAGCTGAATTACTCCTTTATGTTATCAAGGTATACTTCAAATTTAATCAGTACAAGAAGAGGTTGACTATACAAAATTTTTTCTACTAAATTTGAAAGACTTTTTGCAATATATAGGGATCATTTACATATAATTATAAAAATGAACAACATATCACAAAAGTGAAGAAAAAAAGATTGGCAGAGGAAAATTAATTTAAAAGAGAGGGAGGACATGGATTTTGTTTTTTGTTTTTGAAACAGAGTCTCACTCAGTCACCCAGGCTCCAGTGCAATGGTGTGATCTCTGCTCACTGCAACCTCTACCTCCCAGGATCAACCAATTCTCCTGCCCCAGCCTCCCAAGTAGCTGGGATTACAGGTGCCTGCCACCATGCCAGGCTAATTTTTTTTCTTTTGCATTTTTAGTAGAGATGGGGTTTCACCACACTGGCCAGCCGGGTCTCAAACTCCTGACCTCAGGTGATCCACCTGCCTCAGCCTCCCAAAGTGCTGAGATTACAGTCATGAGCCATCGCACCTGGCCAGGATGTAGATTTTTAAAATTTTTGTATTGAGTTACTGATTTAAGTCATAAATCCTTATCCCCCTTGGCTTCTCATTTATTAGTTATCAACGTGGTCCTTCCTTTGTTAATCTATAGCCTATGTGAACTAATATTTTATAAAAAATATTTGCTATGGTAGCTTTGTATTCTTAATATTTCAACATTTCCTTAAGTTACAAATGGAACATTGGGTTTAGTAGGGATCCATTGGGTGGGCTGGGGGGTGTTTGTGTGTTTTGGTTTTGCTGCTTGTATTTTGTCAGGTGGTCCATGATAGCAGAATTTGGAAGTGGCTACCACCTAATTCTCAGGCCACTGCCTTTCTTCATCCACTCACTAGTAATTCAATAATTTTCTATTTTGTTTCTTAGTAGGGGGATCTGGCAGGAAGGAATAGAAGTACCTAAGGTAGCCTATAAAGTAAGTAAAACAAATACTGCATTAATGAAAGTAACATAAATGCACACTGAATAGAATGAACTGGTCCCCTAGATGTATTTGGAAGTTTGTATAGCGTTATTTAAAATTCGAAGAAGGAGCTCTATTGGCGAACAGTGAAATAACCTGACAGGATTATAGATCAAGGCCTGAACTAGGCAGGGAATTAACATGGCAAATAGTGGCTAAGGAAGAAGGGCTAAATGAGGCATTGATTTAGTTATTTAGAGGCTTTTTTCCCTTAAAATAAACCAGAAATCATATCACTTTTTTGATTTAGTACCTTTCACTGCTTGCTTTAATGCTGTTCACTCTTAGGGTTCCAGAGAACCTATAAATGTCTTTTCACTGACTCAAGCACCATTTATCAAAGTTACTGCATGAGCTCACCAAGCAGGAGTTTAGGTATCTTGCTCTGTGCTATTTCTCTCTCAGAGATAATTATAAAGGGAATTAACTAAAGAGAAAGCACCAAATTTGAGTACAAGTCAATCATAAGCCTGAAATATTTCACTCATATGAATAATTGAGAAGATGTATTAAATGGGAATTTTTACATATTCTCAGTTAAAGTGGAAGCAATTTCACTCTCTTATTACGACATTTGAGATTCAAGCTGACTCCATTTATCAATTTTTTCTTTGTTCATATATTAAATTGTAGCAATGCATTTACTTAAGTCTTACATTTAAGAAATATATCTTTATTTCTTCTTAATTAATTAATTTATTTTTTATTACACTTTAAGTTCTGGGGTACATGTGCAGATTGTTACATATGTACAGATTTGTTACATATGTATACACATGCCATGGTGGTTTGCTGCATCCATCCCCCAGTCATCTACATTAGATGTTTCTCCAAATGTTATCCTTCCCCAATCACCCCACCCCCCAACCCCCACAGGCCCCAGTGTGTGAGTTTTTTAATTTGTACTTCGAGTTCTAGGGTACATGTGCAGATCATGTAGGACTGTTGCATAGGTACATACATGGCAATGTGGTTTGCTGCCTTCATCACCCCATCACCTATATCTGATATTTCTCCCCTCGTTATCCCTCCTCACCCTCCCCACCCTACACTGGTCCCTCGCCTAGCTCCCCACAACTGAACACAGTAAGTGATGCTCCCCTCCCTATGTCCAAGAGTTCTAATTGTTCAACACCCGCCTATGAGTGATAACATGCAGTGTTTTGTTTTCTGTTCTTGTGTCAGTTTGCAGAGAATGATAGTTTCCAAATTCATCCATGGCCCTATGAAGGACACGAGCTCATCATTCTTTACGGCTGTGTAGTATTCCATGGTGTATATGTACCACATTTTCTTTATCCAGTCTATCCTTGATGGTCATTTGGGTTGGTTCCAGGTCTTTGCTACAGTAAACAGTGCCACAATGAACATACGTGTGCATATGTCTTTATAATAGAACAATTTATAATTCCTTGGGTATATACCCAGTAATGGGATTGCTGGGTAAAATGGTATTTCTAATTCTCAGTCCTTGAGAAATCATCACACTGTCTTCCACAATGGTTGAACTAATTTATACTCCCACTAACAGTGTAAAAGTGTTCCTATTTCTCCACATCGTCTCCAGCATCTGCTGTCTCCAGATTTTTTCACAATCATCATTCTAACTGGCATGAGATGGTATCCCAATGTGGTTTAATTTGTATTTCTCTAATGACCAGTGATGATGAGTATTTTTTCTTATGTTTGTTGGCCTCATAGATGTTTTCTTTTGTAAAGTGTCTTTTCATATCCTTTGCCCACTTTTGAATGGGGTTGTTTGTTTTTTTCTTGTAAATCTGTTTTAGTGCTTTGTAGATTCCAGATATTAGTTCTTTGTCAAATGGGTAGATTGCAAATTTTTTTCCCATTCTGTTTGTTGCTGATTCACTCTAATGATTGTTTCCTTTGCTGTACAGAAGCTATGGAGTTTAATTAGATCTCATTTGCCTTTTTGGCTTTTGCTGACATTGCTTTTGGTGTTTTAGTCATGAAGTCCTTGCCTATGCCTATGTCCTGATTGGTTTTGCCTGGGTTTTCTTCTAGGGTTTTTACGGTGTTAGGTCTTATGTGTAGATCTTTAATCCATCTGGAGTTAATTTTAGTGTAAGGTGTCAGGAAGGGGTCCAGTTTCTGCTTTTTGCACATGGCTAGCCATTTTTCCCAACATCATTTACTAAACAGAGAATTCCTGTCCCCATTACTTGTTTTTCTCAACTTTGTCAAAGATCAGATGATTGTAGATGTGTGTTATTGATTCTGAGGCCTCTGTTCTGTTCTATTGGTCTATATCCCTGTTTTGGTACCAGTACCATGCTATTTTGATTACTGTGGCCTTGTAATATAGTTTGAAGTAAGGCAGCCTGATGTCTCCAGCTTTTTTCTTTTTACTTAGGATTGTTTTGGCTATGGGGGCTCTCTTTTGGTTCCATATGAAGTTTGAAGTGGTTTTTCCAGTTCTGTGAAGAAGGTCATTGGTAGCTTGCTGTGGATAGCATTGAATCTATAAATTACTTGGGCAGGATGGCCATTTTCATGATGTTGATTTTTCCCAACCATGAGCATGGAATGTTTTCCCATCTGTTTGTGTCCTCTCTTGTTTCATTGAGCAGTGTTTCGTAGTTCTCCTTGAAGATGTCCTTTACATCCTTTGTTAGTTGTATTTCTAGGTATTTTATTCTCTGTATAGCAATTGTGAATGGGAGTTTACTTTTGATTTGGCTCTCTGTTTCTCTGTTATTGTTGTATAGAAATGCTTGTGATATCTGCACATGAATTTTGTATCCTGAGACTTTGCTGAAGTTGCTTATCAGTTTCAGGAGATTTTGGGCTGAGATGATAGAGCCTTCTAAATATATAATCATGTCTTCTGAAAATAGAGACAATTTGGCTTCCCCTTTTCCTAATTGAATATGCTTTATTTCTTTTTCTTGCCTGATTGCTCTGGATAGAACTTCCAATACTCTATTGAATAGGAGTGGTGAGAGAGGGCATCCTTGTCTTTTGCTAGATTTCAAAGGGAATGCTTCCATGTTTTGCCCATTCAGTATGATATTCGTTGTGTGTCTGTCGTAAATAGCTTTTATTATTTTGTGATATTTTCCATCGATACCTATTTTATTGAAGGTTTTTAGCATAAAGGGCTGTTGAATTTTGTCGAAGGCCTTCTATGCATCTATTGTGATATCATGTGGTTTTTGTCTGTGGTTCTGTTTATGTGATGGATTATGTTCATAGACCAGTGTATGTTGTACCAGCCTTGCATCCCTTGGAGGAAATCAACTTGATCATGATAAATGAGCTTTTTGATTTGCTGTTGCATTCTGTTTGCCAGTATTTTATTGAAGTTTTTGTGTCAATGTTCATCATGGATATTGGCCTGAAGTTTTCTTTTTTTGTTGTGTCTCTGCTCAGTTTTGGTAGTAGAATGATGTTGGCCTCATAAAAAGAGGTGGGGAATATTCCCTCTTTTTGCATTGTTTGGTATCGTTTCAGAAAGAATGGTACCAACTCCTCCTTGTACCTCTGGTAGAATTTGGTTGTAAAGCCACCTGGACCTGGGCTTTTTTCAGTTGGTAAGCTATTAATTGCTGCCTCAACTTCAGCCCTTGTTATTGGTCTATTCAGGGATTCAACTTCTTCCTGATTTAGTCTCGAGAGAGTGCAATTGTCCAGGAATTTATCCATTTCTTCCTGGTTTACTGGTTTGTGTGCACACAGTTCCTGGTAGTAATCTCTGATGGCAGTTTGTATTTCTTTGGAGTTGGTGGTGATGTCCCCTTTATTGTTTTTTGTTGCATCTATTTGATTCTTCTCACTTTTCTTTTTTATTAGTCTGGCTAGCAGTCTATCTGTTTTGTTGATCTTTTCAGAAAACCAGCTCCTGGATTTGTTGATTTTTTGAAGGGATTTTGTGTCTCTATTTCCTTCAGTTCTGCTCTGATCTTAGGTATTTCTTGTCTTCTGCTATCTTTTGAGGTTTTTTTTTTTTATCTCGCTCCTCTCTTTCACTTGCCATGATAGGGTGTCGATTTTAGACCTTTCCTTGCTTCTTATTTGGGTATTTATTGCTATGAATTTCCCTCTAGACACTGCTTTAAATGCATCCCAGAGATTCTGGTATGTTGTGTCTTTGTTCTCCTTGGTTTTGAAGAACATCTTTATTTCTGCCTTTATTTCATTGTTTATCTAGTCGACATTCAGAGCAAGTTGTTCATTTTCCATGAAGTTTTGTGATTTTGAGTTAGTTTCTTAATCCTGAGTTCTAATTTGATTACACTGTGGTCTGAGAGACTGTTTGCTATAAATTCCATTATTTTGCATTTGCTGAGGAGTGATTTACTTCCAGTTATGTGGTCGATTTTAGAGTAAATGTGATGTGGTGCTGAAAAGAATGTATATTCTGTGGATTTGGGGTTCAGAGTTCTGTAAATGTCTATTACGTTCACTCGGTCCAGATCTGCATTCAAGTCCTGGATTTCCTTGTTGATTTTCTGTCTCATTGATCTGTCTAATATTGAGAGCTGAGTGTTAAAGTCTCTCACTATTATTGTGCAGGAGTCTAAGTCTCTTTGTAGGTTAAGGACTTGCTTTATGTATCTGGTTGCTCCTGTATTGGGTGCATATATATTTAGAATAGTTAGACCTTCTTGTTGTATTGATCCTTTTACCGTTATGTAATGCCCTTCTTTGTCTCTTTTGATTTTTGTTGGTTTAAAGTCTGTGTTACCAGAGCTAGGATTGCCACCCCTGCTTTTTTTTTTTTGGCTCTCCATTTGCTTGGTAAATCTTCTTCCATCCCTTTATTTTGAATCTATGTGTCTTTGCACATGAGATGGGTCTCCTGAATACAACCCACTGATGGCTCTTGGCTTTTTATCCAATTTGCCAGTCTGTGTCTCCTAATTGGGGCATTTAGTCCATTTACATTTAAAGTTAATATTATGTGTGAATTTGATCCTCCCATTTTATTACTGGTTGGTTGTTTTGCCCTTTGGTTGGCATAATTTCTTCATTGTGTGGTTGGTCTTTACCATTTGGTTCTTTTTTTGCAGTACTGGCCAGTACTGGTTTTTCCTTTCTGTGTTTAGTTCTTCCCTCAGGAGCTCTTGTAGGGTAGGTCTGGTAGTGACAAAATCTCTCAGCAATTGCTTGTCCATAAAAGATTTTATTTCTCCATTACTTATGAAGCTTAGTTTGGCTGGATATGAAATTCTGGGTTGAAAGTTCTTTTCCTTAAGAATGTTGAATATTGCCCACACTCTCTTCTGTCTTGTAGGGTTTCTGCAGAGAGATCCCCTGTGGATCTGATGTGCTTTCCTTTGTAGGTGACCCGAACTTTCTTTCTGTCTGACCTTAGTATTTTTTCCTTCGTTTCAACCCTGGTGAACCTAATGATTATGTGCCTTGCAGTTGCTCTTCTAGAAGAGTATCATTGTGGTGTTCTCTGTATTTCCTGTATTTGAATGTTGGCCTGCCTTGCTAGGTTGGGGGAATTCTCCTGGATAATATTGTGAAGAGTGTTTTCCAGCTTGGATTCATTCTCCATGTCATCTTCAGGTATACCAATCAAGTGTAGATTAGGTCTTTCCATGTAATCCCATATTTCTTGAAGGCTTTGTTCATTTCATTTCATTCTTTGTTCTCTTTTCTTGCCTTCTCGTTTTATTTCATTGAGTTGATCTTCAATCTCTGATATCTTTTCTTCTGCTGGATCTATTCAGCTATTGAAACTTGTGTACACTTCTAGAAGTTCTTGTGCTGTGTTTTCCAGCTCCATCAAGTCACTTATGTTTTTCTCTAAGCTGGTTATTCTAGTTAGCATTTCTTGTAATGTTTTTTTCAATGTTTTTATTTTCTTTGCATTGGGATAGAACGTGTTCCTTTAACTCAGAGGAGTTTGTTATTATCCACCTTCTAAAACCTGCTTATATCACTTTGTCAAATTCGTTCTCCATCCAGCTTTGTTCCCTTGATGGTGAGGAACTGTGCTCTCATGGTGGGGAGAGGTGTTCTGGTTTTTAATGGTTTCATTCTTCTTGCGTTACTTTCCTCCCGTCTCCTTGTATTTATATAGTTTTGATCTCAGGTAGCTGCTTGGGGAGCCGGCCTTTCCTTTGTCTGCCTACAGAGGCACTTTTGGGCTGCCACAGATTCAGTGAAGGTGCTGCATCTTTTATTTACTAAGGAAAATTAGGCTGACTTCTGCAATGGCAGTTTCCCTTCCATCCGCCAAGTTCAAATGTTCCTGGTCACTCTCTAACTGATGTTCTGGGTGCAAAACTCTGGAGTGAGAGGTTTTTAGTCTGCTGGGCACTGTGTGGGGGGGACCCATTTTGCCTTATGGGCTGTTTCTATGTTTTCAGTTCCTCTTCTTTCTGGGGGGCAGGTGGCTCAGTCCAGTTGGCTTTCTAGCTTTCACATCAGCAGTGCTTTCATCTAGATCTAGGCTGACAGCCCTGGCACTGGCCAATGTTGCTGTTCCACCCTGTTCATTCAGCTTGCTAAGGTTTTCAGCCTGATGAAGGTCTTCTGTTCTATGAGTTGTAGAGGGCTTTGGTGTAGCCCTGTATCCAAACCAAAGTCCTTGAGGGGGAGATCCTCCAGTTATCTGGTTGGTTGCACACACCTCCTGGATGGGGCAGTGCCCTGCCTTGCCTCAATTTGTCCTATTTGGTTTATACCCACTGTCCAACCAGATCCACAAAATGAACCTGGTACCTCGTTTGGAATTGTGGAGACTACTCGGCTTCTGCATCTCTCTTGCTGGGAGCCACTTCCCGGAGCTGCCTCTTATTCGGCCATTTTGGGATCCCCGCAGTTTACTGAATGTTTTAAGCCCATTCTAGAGACCTACTCCCACAACCCCTACGGCCAGCCCGGGTCACTCCAGCATGTGATGTCCACCTCCCTGTGTCCGTGTATTCTTAATCTTTCCATTAAGGTATCTTTGACAAGGTCACTTCACCAAACAGTTGGCAACTTCTGAAGTAATTTTCAAGTTATAGGTATGGTCAACAAGCTTTATTATATGCCACAATAATACTTAAGGCTTTGTTGAAAGGCTTATGAATTTTGTTAAAAAATCTAAAATTAAATTATAAAAATTAAAGACAAGATAATGCAATTTTGAATTACTGACAATATTAACTATCACCCAACAACTACATTTAAAAATCATTGAAAGGTAGTATCACATGCTGTCCTATATGGGCATTTATATGCATAATGAAGTATTTAAAAATACCTATTTCACTTTATTTGGAAGGGTTTCTGTCTCTTTTACTATAGTAACTTCGCATTTTTTTTTGTCATGAATTTCATGTTTAGCCATCTTTTTCTGGGCTATATTTGTAGACTAATTTCATAAATGACTTATTTTGGTCATACCGTATAGTTGAGGGTTTAGGGGAACAGAGCCAGTTGTCTACAAACAAACCTTGATTCCACCATTTCTTTACATAATTTTCCTCACCTCTATATAAAAACACCTAATACTTCATATTTTTATGATCAACGTGACATTACATTAGTCAATTTATGAAAACATTTTATAACTGTGTATCACACAGTAAAAGCTCAGTATAATTATCATCTGCTTTAAAAAATAAAGGGTATTTTCTCTTTTTAAATTTTGTTCAGAAATTGGATATTTTTTCCAAAGTAGACATGTAAATCTGAAACTTCACAATTTGTGAACCATTCTCTGATTTGTATTCCCTCCCCATCCCCAGCCAGTGAATTCAGAATGGTGCGCTATTTATTTTGTTTGCTTTGGCATTAACAATATTGTTATTTCTATTAATAGTTTTAGAGGTGTGGTTTTTTTGTTTACAATTTCAATTAGCTGCATTTATAACCATATTTTTCACAAGTTGACTACTCCACACTTTCCCTACCCAAATGTACAGTTATTTTGCCTTAATTCTTTCTGGGTTTCTTCCAGCTGAAGATTTTAAAGTTTTCATATTATTATTATTTCCAAACCCATGGCTCTCTTTCCACTTGAATATTTTCCTAAAATCCTACTATATTATCATACCTTATTACCCTTATCATGAGTTTCACTCACTTATCTCTAAGGTATATGCATAATTATGAATAACTTCCATGTAACAAGTAATATGCTAAAGTGCTTTTTGCAGCTATTTCATTTAATTATCGTGTGATCCATATTATTAGTTATAAATACCTGGAATTATAGAACGCTTAAAAGCTTACTGTTTTTCTATCTTTTCTCTTTAACTTGGGCACTGCCGTGCAGGCGAAGAAACTAATATTTGTGCCCTGTGTTCTACAGGTGCCTGCTGAAGCATCACACCCATGCTCTTGTTTGTATACTCCAAGTGGCTGCTGTTTTATATCAGCTGGCTGCAAAGATCATGTTCAGACTCTTGGAGATCACTAAGTAGCAAATACAGTGTGGTGATGTGAGCAGTGGCCAATGTAGTGTACTCATTCACACTGCCTTAATTAGCCTTCAGCGTGCTTATGTAGTCCCTTGTCGTATACAAAGAAAATGACTGAAAATTCCCATATGTACTGATCTCTGTGATGCCTCTTTCTTCTATAGTGGATTTATTACCTAGTGTTTTCAATTTTTACACTTCATTCTTACAATGGAACAGAATTTAATAATGATACAGATATCAGCCTAATCTCTATATGTCCATAAATACTAAATACAGCTTATTTCTCTCAATTGCATTTTGCATGTTAAAAGAACAAAATTCCAACAAATTAGAAATCACCAAAATAATTCAGTTACTTCATTTAATGAAGTCATTAATTCAGTGAACACTGATTGCATTATCAAATGTTAAGTGCTCAGAATACAAATAAGTACAGAAAACAGTTCCCAAATGGATGTTCTCACATATTGCATAGCATTACTTTTTCATATAACAGAATATTAATTCAAAATAAATCATTTCAAACATTTTGTTATAAAATTATTTTGACCACGAGGCATAGTGGGATGGGGAGGGAAGGGGAAGTATCTCTCCTAATTAATGTTTAAATCACTTTTCTGGCTACCAAAACTTGTTTTTGATTTTTTTTTATTTTGTTTTAATTGAAACAGAGTCTCTCTCTCTCTCTCTCTGTCACCCAGGCTGGAGTGCAGTGGTGTGATCTTGGCTCATTGCAACCTCTGCCTCCCAGGCTCAAGGGATTCTCCTACCTCAGCCTCCAGAAAAGCTTGGACCACGGGTGAACACCAGCATACTCAGCTAATTTTTTACTCTTTTCAGTAGAGATGGGGTTTCAACATGTTGCCCAGGCTGGTCTCAAAATCCTGAGCTCAAGGGATCCACCCTCCTCGGTCTTCCAAAGTGCAGGAATTACAGATAATAGCCACGGTGCCAGATCACTGCCAAACCTTGTAGGCCCTGGTAGAAAATGGTTGAGAAGATTCTGGGTGTAATGATACCACTCCAGTAACTTCTAACTTGTACTTCGGAAACATTGGCCATCTAAGATCTAACTATTAGGAATTTGCTAGTGATCAAATTCAAGAGAAATCCCTTTTCCCCAAAATAAGCTTGATGTGACACATAGAAATTGAAGTGAAAATCTATGTTTATCTCACCTATTATTACATTAAGCTATGTTTGCAGAATTATTTTTAATGTGTGAAAGAAAATGCTTGTAAATAACTATATTTTGATGAATAACAATGTTATTTGCTAAAGTCAGATGGTGCTTTCTTTTCTTTTTGTTTCCACACCAGAAAACTAGGCAGTATTGAAAATAATTTAATGATTAAAAACATGGACTCTGCAGACAGGCTTATGGGGTCCAAATCCTGTTCTCACTGATTAATTGTGTGGCCTTAAGGAAATTACTTCCTTATGACTCAATTTCCTCCTTTAGAAAAATGTGGGTCATGAGTTCTCATTTGGTTGTACGGCTATTATAAAGATTAAATAATGTAGTATATGCAAAGCACATAGAAAACTGCCTAGAGAAGCAAACATAACATCATAAGCAAAATTTGGCATTTTTCTTATTGTTTTATTATGTTATCATGCGGCCAGATGACTACATAATATAATAAGATTAGTAAGAAATATTCTCCCTATGAATGTATTTGGAAAGGCTGTTCGTGGTGGCTCATGCCTATAATCTCAGCACTTTGTAAGGCTGAGGCAGGTGAATCATCTGAGGTCGGGAGTTCAAGATGAGCCTGACTGACATGGAGAAACCCTGTCTCTACTAAAAACAGAAAATTAGCCAGGCATGGTGGCACATCCCTGTAACTAAAGAGTCTGAGGCAGGACAATCTCTTGAACCCAGGAGGCAGAGGTTGCTGTGAGTCAAGACCATGCCATTGCACTCCAGCCTGGGCAACAAGAGTGAAACTCCATCTCAGAAAAAAAATGTATTTGGATAAAACGAGTGCTCATAATTTTCATAGCGGTTCAAAGCTTACCAGATTTCCCACCATACCTAATTTTTAACTCAAAACAGCCCTGTGAGGAGATAGGATACAATGTTTATGCATTATTACTAATTTAGTGTTTTTCCACTGTCTACTGATGCCAGTTTTGCTTTTTCAATAAAAAAGAATGTGTGTAGCATGTTCCTTACATGGATTAGAAAATCCATGGAATCATAGTTGCCTGTAGGAGTACTTTATATCTTACTCCTGGCAAACTTTTTGACATACATACATCAGACATGCTTATTGATGTTTGATTAATATGGAGTTCTTAATAAAATTAAGCAAAATATATCTACAAAAATAAATATCAGAACTCTAAAAATTGTCTTCTCATAGGTTACCATGCAAAATTGTTGCCATTTTTACCAGAACCATTCTGGCATATCAGAAGTGATTGATTGCTCTGTAAACCCTTAATGACAAAGTCATCTCTGGTAGTTGCATTGGATGGTTGAAAACATGTAGCAATTTGAAATAAAGGATGATTAATAAGTGATTGAGGTAAGTGATTACACTGCATTTTGAGCAAAACAAACAAAAAAGAATATAAATCCTTAGAATGCAGACTGTATGTTATTTCTCTAAATACTATCTATCTACCTATTCATCTGTCTACATATCCATTTATATATTTTACTTTGTTTTGTTACAAACTGTTCCTAAATACAATTTTGAAAGAGAGTTCAATGATATTTTTAACAAGCTTAACAAGGTTGTTCAGAATTGAATTCTCCAAAGTAACTGCATTGCCATGTAAGCATCATTTTACGGGTTTTGGCAAAAGATATAGGAGGCATTCCTGTGACATTTTCTTCAACATGTGTATTTATTATAGGTTATCACAGTCGGGAAAATGTTGCTGAAAGTAAAGGAAAATTATTTAGTAATGTGCCAAAGAATTGTGAAATACTACCCATAAACTAGTATTTGCCGAAATAGACTTGGCTCAATCAATGATTTTCAATTACCAAGTTAAAAAGCCTTCCCCTGATTTTTATATGGTCTGATTAAGTTAGGACAATAAAGGCTACAGAAAAAGAATTATAAACTAAATTTACAAGTATACCTAGTTTCGGAATTTAATAAATATTAATCATATTTCTTTTTCTTATTTTATTTTTTCAGTTGATATAAAATTGTATGTATTCATTGTGTACAGGATGATATTTTGAGCTATATTTGTAAAGCGGCATGACCACCTCTAGATATTTAACATATATATTACACCACATAGTTATCCTTTTTTAATGGTTTTAAAAAATGAACCAAAACATTTTTCCAACCAAAACTACATGACATAGTTTTATTCAAATAATCTTGTGGCTAAAATGTTTTAATTTATTTTCTATTTTTTTGTAAATGTTCAGTTTACATAATTTAAGTGTAAAAAAGAAATCTGTTTAAGGTTTAACTTTTGATTATTTACCTTTTAAAATTTTGACTGTCAGTTTTCTTATATAATGCTACCTCTAATCTCCAACATTTATTATCAATATAAATTAAATCCAATGTATTTTCATTTATAAAGACAAAAATATATACATAAAATTTTGATATCATTACGGTCACTAAAAGTAAATAACTGTGCTCTATACGTTTAATTCCTTATGTCTTTCATATTCCATCAGTTTTCTCATGCTATGTTCACAATTTCTCACAAGTTAGCAAAGAAATGCCTTCAGATGATAAGAACGAAAATAAAACAAGCTGAAATCAGGATGAGTTATATTCTTTGTCACATCTCTAATCCTGTTGGCATTTTGCAGTTTTCTTTTGTATCTTATTTACATAACAATGGATTTTCCTTTTAAAAGTGGTTTGATTCTTCTCTTTAAGCCAGAAATGACAGAATACTGTCTCCTCTCAAGCAGAACTGAGAGCAAAGACTGAATCCAAACCATCTGTGCCTTTTCTCTAATGAAGTTTTGCTCCTCAGGGAAAAATCTAACTAGGACTTTTGGAAATCTACATATCGCAGGTGGATTTTTGTTTGTTTTCCTTTTTCTTTCTTTCTTGATTTTTAATTTATAAATAATAATTGTATAGATTTATTGCACAGAATATGTTGTTTTTAAAAAATGCATACAGTGGTTAAATGGAGCCAATAATAGATGCATTTACCTCACCAGGTGGATTGTTTAGAATTCGACAAACTAATATCACAGCTGCCATGCCAACCTGACCCTCTATTTAATATCACACATTTTCTTGTTCTAGTTCCTACACTACTGATTCCTATTTCTCCTTCTAATTGTACTTTTTAACTCACAGCAATTATGCCTGACAAAGATTCTATCCTTAGCCAAAAGCCAGTTAAGTTCTCCTGAACTCCTTTTTAAACCAGCCAATGACTTTCGGGCTTTTGTGTTTGTCTGTGCAGTGTCCAGTTTTAGCAAGCACCCTGCTAAGTCAGTTTCGCTGAAATCCTCTGTCATCAATACCTAATCACTCTTACTATCTCTGTGGGTTCCTCGTCACTCACCATTCACCAGTTGATGTCTGCTTATCCTGGCCTGCTGGTAGCAAGAAACTTCACCTACTCTTGATGTTTCCTATGAGTAATTTTCCATCCAGTGACCTTCTGTTACTCCTCACCTAACTCCTTGGATATAAACTCCCTCTTTGATTTGTGGTATTCAGACTTGATGGTAATCTCACTCCCAAGCTTCAAAAACCCAAAGCAATGATTGCTACATGTTTCATAATGATCCTGAATAAGGTCTGTGTACCATGCTTTAATATGTGTCACAGGTAGTTACTATCCTCACCTAAAATTCTCTATAATGCTATTTCTATTATCTTTCTACTATTTATTGCCCATCTTCTCTTCACAACTTCTGACAGCTGGAATGTAAGCCAAGTGGTCGTGAATATGGGTTTGTTTGGTTTGCTAACAAAACCCAAATACCTTATATGAATGCTTAATATAGAACAAGTTGACAGTAAACATTTGTTAAATCGAGAATAACTGAATAAAATACTAGATGATCATTAATGCTACATACAGCCTAATACTCAGAAGTACCATAGTTTCTCTAAAATTTCTGGAATTATGACAGACTATAATATCAAAGTCAGACCTGAATCATCACCAGAGGATTCTAAACAGACATTTTAAAATCTGTGCTTTCTTAAAACCTTCCTGCCATAAATGCATGCCATCTAATAGAACCACAACTCCTCTTGTTATGCAGCAACTATGGATCATTTGTTAGTTTTCTCCTCTTTTCCCATGTTTTTTGGGAAGAAATTCTACTTTATCTTATATTCCATAAATATTAAAGGTGGTAGTAGCACGAAGAACAAATATTTCTTTAGTGTGTTGAAGTCTTTACCAAGTTTTTAAAAATGTTTTTATGAGCTACGTATGTTAAAAAGTTCCTGTCTGAGCCTGAGGTGGGGGGAATGTGTTCTCTTTCTGAGTCCACAAGGGGGCGTAGTTTTAAGGGCAAGAATTTCCCAGCATCATGCCGCCCTCCCATCTCTCTCCATCCAGGAGATTTAACATTCTCTGTTTTAATTTTTGCAGGCACGGGAAGAATAAAAAGTCCATCACTCCGGCAGAAGTTCTAAAGAACTCCTTTCATCGGCCAGAGGTCTATGAGAAGATGGGGGCTCCTCAGAGGTTAAAAGTCCCCTTCTTCTTCACCCCTTGGGACTCCATGTTTGGATCCCCTTCTACAAACATTCTCTTGTGGAAGCCTGTCTTCCCCTCCTAAACTTCATCTCTCTCAATTCTCTTCCACCCATTGTGGAAGCTGTCTTTCCTGGTTTCCATCTTTCTGGATTCTCTCACTCAGTATTAGAGGAGCTTTCCTTTTCTGGATTTCCCGACTGGAGTCCCCTTCCACACTTTTCGTGGAAGTTTTCTCTTTTCCTTTTTTTCCCCTTTCTCCCCCTAAAATAAATACATTTTCTACAAAAACTCTGTTTGATTTCCAGTATTTACTTTGTGAGTGCACCAGGTCTCCTTTCTCATTCTTCAGAGAGCAGGAGACCAAGAACCTTGGAGAAACATCCTCTCAGGGGAGCTAAGGGCTCCCCTGAACCCCTGGACCCCAATAAGGTGATATCAACAAGTAGAACAAGGAGATACCAGCCTTTTCCCCCCATACATAAAATAATTACGCAGCCAATCATGAATGAAAACCAGTCCTGGATAGCTCAGGAATTCAGTTAAAAAGTTGCAACAACACAGTAAAGCAAAAAGACTAATTATATTAAAAGGACAGGTTAAGGAGTTCCATTTTACCCACATCATCCCATCCATTGCACAGCTCAATGCAAAGAGGGATTTCCTAGTTCACAAGTTTCCCTTTCAAGAAAAGAGAGAGAAGTTAACAATTAGCTTCCTCAGATTTTTGAGGCAATGTTCAAAGGACCACCCCACCCAAATTGCTGGGAAGTTTAACATAATAGAGAAGTGTGAATATGGCTAGAAACAAAGAAGAAGAGTAGAGGTTATTAGTAGCAGCCACTGGGCAGATGCCCTAGTGGCTTACTCTATAGAACACCAAAGCAGTCTTTGCTATTAATGACATCAAGATCCGTAACTGTCCCAAACAATCTAGAAAGGGAAGCAGCACTGCATCTTTTGAGAAAAGGAACTGATGCTGCATCACTATGGGGTAAAATGACCATGCCCTTGTTCTTTCCACAACCACAAGCATGCTGGGAACCCAGACGCACAATGTCTCCATGAGCAATTGCTCCTAAAAAACTGTTGCCACTGCTTCAGGGAGCACGCATGTTGTAAATATCAGAGCGACTGCCACAATGAAAAACCCTGTGCTCCAGCCATTTGCTGTACTCAAGGCACATGCCCTTTGAGTACGGCAGCCACAATTGCAGTGGGCATACTGGCAAATCACATCCTATTGCAATCTTTCTATAATGCTGCACATCAGCATTACTGTCAAATTGTACAATGCCAAGGACTAAGATAAAATCTTGAAAGCAGCAAAAGGAAAGCAATTTGTCACATACTAGGGAATTATCATAAGGCTATCAACGGCATGCTCAACAGAAACCTTGCAAGTCAGGAGAAAGTGGGATAATATATACAAATACTGAAAGAAAATCTTTCACTCAAAATACTGTATTCAGAGAAGTTATTTTTTAAATGGATGGAAATAAAGTCTCTTTAAAACAAACAAAAATTGAGGTAGTTTATCACCACTGATCTGTCTTATGAGAAATGCTTCAGGTAGTTCTTCAAATTTTAACTGAAACATGATAAATAGCATATAAAGTTATACAAAAATAAACATTTTACTGGTGTAGCTAAATATATAGTCATATGTAGACTAATGCAGCACTGTAATGGGGCACTATAATTTCCTTTAAACACTAAAAGTTAAAATATCCAAATTTATTAAGAGATACACAATATAGAAAGCATCAGAATCTGATTACAAGGCCATTATATGTGTGTGTGGGGTAAGTATGATTTCGTATACAATTGAAATTATGTTGTTATCAACTTAAAATAGAAGATATTTTAAACAAGCCTCAAGCTAATCACAAAGATAAAAATCTATAATCAATTCAAAAAAGATAAAGCAAAAATAATCAAAGTAAACCGCTATAAAATATCGTTAAATTATAAAGGAATACAGCAAGACAGAAAAAAGTGACAAAATAACTATAAAATAGACATACCAATTAAGAAGAGGGCAAGAATAACTTTTCACTTATCTATAATTGCCTCAAATGTAAATTGATTAAATTCACCATTTTAACATCATAGGATAAATGAAGGAATAAAAAAATACAAAAAACAAAAAAATAAAAGCAAGTCACAGAGATATGCTATCTACATGAGAGTCACTTTAGATTTAAAAACAATATAGGCTAAAAGTGAAGGGATAGAGAAGGATATTTTATGCATGTGGTAACCAAGAGAGCATGAGTGATTATATTTACAGCAGACAAAATGTATTTTAAGTGTAACATAGCCTTTAAAAAGAAAGAAAGCCATTATGTAATTTAAATTAAGTGTAATATAGCCTTTGAAAAGAAACAAGGTCATTATGTAAGGATAACATAAATTTAACAGGAAGACATAATTTTAGAACAATTACACACACACACACACACACACACACACACACACACACACACCACAGCACCTGGTTATATAAAGCAAAATTGACAGATCTAAAGACAGAAGTTGACAGCAATACAACATTAATGGTGAAATTTACCACCCAACTTACAGTAATAGAAAATCCAGACAGAAATTGGCCATGAAGAACATGGTTGTAAATGTCTTTAATAAAATGCTATGAAAACTAATTTAACAGCACATTATAAGGTTCATATACCATGATCAAGTGAGATATCAATTGGTTTGCAAGAATGGTTTAACATATGTAAATTAACCAATGTAATACAACAAATTAACAAAATGAAGAAAGAACCATAGGATTATCCCAATAGATGCAGAAAATGGATTTGACAAAATTTAGCATGTATTAATCATTAAAATTCTCTCAACAAAATAGACATGGAAAGAAGTTACCTCAACACAATTATGGTCACATATAAAAAACCCACAGCTAACATCATAAGATATTGAAAGCTTTCTGCCTACAATACAGTACAAAGCTAGGATATCTACTCTTATTATTTCTTTTCAACTTAGTACTAGATGTCCTAGCCAGTGCAATTAAATAAGAAAAAATGAATAAAAGTTGCCCAAATTGGAAAGAAAAATTACCTTTATTTGCAGAAACTACCTTTATTTTCAAGTCCTCTGCATATATGTCAGGTACTAAACAACAACAACAACAACTGTTAAAACTAATAAATATAGCAAATTTACAGGATCCCAAATTAGCACATCAGAATAAATTGTGTTGCTATATAAAAACAATAAATTATTTGAAAAAGAAAAGGAAGGAGCAATATCATTCACAAAACAAAGGGAATAAAATACTTTAGAATAAATTTAAATAAACAGGCAAACTATTTGTATATTAAAAATGTAAAACATTGATGAAGGAAATTAAAGAGACAGACAAATGGAAAGACCATCGAATTAGAAGAATCAACACCGCCACAATGTCCATGCTACCCAAATGATCTACAGATTCAATATAATCTCCATCAAAATTCCAATGACACTCTTTATGAAAATAGGAAAAAAATCCGAACATTCATATGAAACTGCCAATACCCTAACAGCCAAAGCCATCCTGAGTAAAAAGAACAAAGGTGGAACTAACACGCTCTCTCATTTCAAAATATATTTCAAAGCTACAGTAATCAAAACAGCATAATACTTAAACAAAAACAGATATACAGACCAATGGAACTATACAGAGAGCTAATAAAGAAATTCAGCCATTTGTGACTAATCTTAAAAAAAATGATGCAAAGAAAATACAGGGAAATGATAATCTCTTTAAAAAAACAGTGTTAGGAAAACTGGTCATTCTATGTAGAATAATTTAAATGGACCCTTATTCTCATTATTTACAAAAGTCTACCCAAAATGGATTAAAGACTTAAATGTGAGACCTGAAACTATAAGAGTACTAGAAAAAAATATAGGGGAAAGCTTCTTGCTATTTGTCCAGCCAATAATTTTTTTTTGGATAATTACCCCAAAGACACAGGCAACAAAAGCAAAATATAAAAATATAATTCCATCAAACAATAAATTTGCTGCAAATAAAACACTAAACATAATGAAATGGCAGCCTAGGGAATGTGAGAAAATATTTTAAACCATGTATCTTATAAAGGGTTAATATCCAAAATAAATAGAGAGCTCACACCTAATTCAACAGCAAAAAAACAAAGATATAAGCAAACAAATTTAAATAGCTGAATTAAAAATGAGCAAATATTCTGCAGAGACATTCCTCAAAAAAACACAAATTGCTACCAGGTTAATATAAAGGTGCTTAATTTCATTAATCATCAGAAAAATGAAAATCAAAACCCCAAAGAGATATTACTTTAGCCCTCTTAGAACAGCCAGCCACTGTCACAAAACAAATCATAATTGTTGTTGAGGAGAAGAAGAAAGTGGAACCCTTGTACACTATTGGTGGGGATGTAAATTGGTACAGAAAGTATGGAAAACAGTATGAAGGCTTCTCAGACACCTAAAAATAGAACTGCCATATGATCCAGCAGTTTCAGTTCTGGACCCAACCAAAGGAAATGAAATCAATATTTTAAGGATATAACTATATTCCCATGCTCATTGTAGTTGAATTCACAATCAATAAGATAAGGAAACAATCTGTGTATTGATATATCAATGAAGAAAGTGTGGTTTATTTATGCAATGATAAATTTTTTTCATTTCATGATAAATTCATAATAAAGGGAAGAAATAATAAAATCATAATAAATTCATAATAAAGGGAAGAAACCAGCCTAAAAAGGCTGAGAATACCCAAAATCAGAACCCCTCTCCCTCTACAGGGGATTGCAGTTCCTTATCAGCAATGGAACAAGCCCTGATGGAAAAGGACTGTGTCAATTATCTGAAGTAGGCTTCAGAAGGTGGATGATGAGAAACTTCTGGGAGTTAAAAGAACTTG
>CM052649.1:18946673-18984965 GCA_028533165.1 Leontopithecus rosalia
AAGAAGAGCAACCCCAAGGCACATAATCGTTAGATTCACCAGAGTTGAAACGAAGGAGAGAATACTAAGGGCAGTCAGAGAAAAAGGTCAGGTCACCCATAAAGGGAAGCCTATTAGACTTACAGCAGATCTCTCAGCAGAAACCCTACAAGCCAGAAGAGAGTGGGGGCCAATATTCAACATCTTTAAAGAACAGAACTTTCAGCCCAGAATTTCATATCCCACCAAATTAAGCTTCACAACTGAAGGAAAAATAAAATCTTTTATGAAGAAGCAAGTACTCAGAGATTTTATTACCACCAGGCCGGCTGTACAAGAACTTCTGAAAGAAGCATTACACACAGAAAGGAACAACCAGTAGTAGCCGTTCTAAAAATGTACTAAGAATTAAAGAACATCAACATAAAAAAGAATTTACATCAACAAATGGATAAAATAGCCAGTTAACATCAAATGGCAGTAACCCTAAATTTAAATCGACTAAATCCCCCAATTAAGAGATACACCCAAAACCTAATGGTATAATACATCCAGACCCACAAGATACATAAAGACTCAAAACAAAGGGATGAAGAAAGATTTACCAACCAAATGGAGAGCAAAAATAAAGAAATAAACAAAAAGTTATCCAATTTATTTATGCAATGAAATGTTATTCACCCTTTAAAAGAAGGAAATCTGCCACTTATCATAACATGGATTAACTCAGAGGACATTATAGTAGATGAAATAAGCCAGATGCAGAAAGACAAGTACTGCATAATCCCACATACATGTGGAATCTAAAAATGTCAAGCTCGCACATACAGAGTAGAATGGTGGTTATTAGTGGCTGGTCACAGGCAGTTGGGAATGATATGGGAAGATGCTAATCAAGGGCCACAAGTCTTAATTATACAAAACAAATTAGTTCTGGAGATACAAGGTACAACGATGTGAGTATAGCTAAAAATGTTGTATACTCGAAATTTGCTCTTATGGTAGCACTTTAGTGTTATCAACACACACAAACACAAACACAAAGGTAACTTTCACATGATGAATACATTAACTTGATTGTGATGAATATTTCACAATGTATATATACATCAAATTTTCAAGTTTATATCTTAAATATATCCAGTTTTTAATTTTTCAGTATAACTCCTTAATAAAGTTGGGAGGATAAACATACATAGTGCCTTTCCTTCTCACTTGACTGATGAAGGACAGCTCACTGGTTATATTCCCTATTTAGGTCTAAATTTAATTCTGAGCAACAGACTTCTAGCTGTGGCTTTTGGAAAAGAGGACAACGTAAGCAAACCACTCACTTAGAGCCCAGCTGAATTGACCAAATAAATGTTTTAATAAGAGAAAATCTACTCAGCATTGCAGCTGAGTAGAAGTTATCCAAGCAGCACAAGCTTCTGGTAATTTATCTTTAAGGAAGTTAGAAAAACAAATCATAGAAAAGTTCCTAGGGCTAAAGTGCAAATTACTTCCTAATACTGTAGTCTGTGTCACAGGAAGCACCTAGATTCTACCATGGTTGGATTTCACCAAAAAACCCCTAATGAGTAGAGGATTAACACATGAAAGCAATGTGTTCAAAACCTGTTTCTGGTGGTGATATCTAAGTCATTCTGAATACCCACGTCTAGAAGCCTAGAGCTAGCAAAGCATCAGTGAACGGAATATAGATAATTCTGAGAACAGTTGTTCCTTCCCTTTGTACAGTTGAGCTCTTTCTGACAATGTGGATCACAGCTAGTAAGAAGTTTTGATATAATTATACTAAGAAAGTTGTGACAGACTAGTTACTTAGATGCATATTCTCCATATACAGATCCTTAAAAAAGTTCAACAGGATGTTTGTTTTCTGTGCTGGGGCTTGGTACGACCCCTGAAGCATCTGTACCTCTCTCAGGCTGCTGAACCTCTGAAATGGTAATGCCAGGTTACATCAAACCAGGTTGCAACTTCTGATGTGGGCAAAGAATCCCAACAGATTTCAGATGAATAATGTGCAGCCCCAAGGAGAAGGCATCAGCACATCTGAGACAAGTTCAGGCTGGCCAACCACACTAGCTAAAGGCACATTCCCAAAAGAGAATGCCCAGGATCATCCAGGGCCATTCAGTTAATCCTATGGGATTTGATTACGTTCCTTTTTCTCCTTGTTTTTCACCTTTCTGGTCTGTAAAACAAGAGAATAGTAATGCATTCTTTATAGTATCAGGGGGAGGAGGATACGAAATGATACATAGAAAATGCTTAGAACAGTGGTTGCATGTGGTAACTACTCAATAAATGTTACCTACTACTGCTGCTACTTTTAAAGCTGTAACTAGTAGGTTTTATACAGGCAAATAAAATGGAGTAGGAGATAAGTAGTTGATTCAGTTTGAATATTATGTGCAGTTATTGGAAAAGACATTTAATAAAAGGTAGTATTTTATCAGAGAATGAGGGGAAGGAATGAGCCATGTGCTTATGTAAAGAAACTTTTTCAGGCAGTAGTGAAAGTCAAAGCAAACTGTGCAAGGCTAGAGGGAGCTAGTGGGGCCAAGAACCTTAGGAGCAACTGCAGCTGGAGATGTGGCTAATGTGGCTAAAGTAACAGGAGAGCTGAGAGGTAGACAGGGCTAAATCCTGGATGGTCTACAGGCTCTGGCTATTGGCTTCCATTCTGCAGGAAGCATTGGGTGGTTCATGGTAAAGGAGGTAGAAGAGGTCTTATCCCAGATAGACTAAGCTCTTTTGTAAAGAGGAGTGATTTATTTCTTGCTTATACTGGAAATCCTTAAGCTTTGGTCAGCTGCAATTTCACTTTCTGTGTCATGGTATTCTGGAATCCATGCTAAATAAGCATGTCCCAAGGCAGAAAGAAAACACAAGAAAGATGAATAAAAATTGCTGGGAGGTGACTCATGCTACTGCCATTAACATCTCATTACTCTGTAAGTCATAGTGCCAACCCTATCAATGAAGTGAGAAAGTGCACTTTTTCCTAAACAATCTCAAAGTAACAGGTGTATGGGAACATTTACCCTACAAAAAGGAAGAAGCAGATGAATAGAAACAGTAATAGCATCTACTAAAATTATTTGTGAATGTTTTACAAAACTCCTTCTGTTGTTTCGTGAAGAATGCAATATATGGAAGCAAGAATCAAATAAATAGAAGAAAATGACAAATGATGACATGGAGATCTTCAATGTGAGGCCATCATGTCTTTACCTAAGAGAGAAGAAATAGAGGTAAAACTGGTCAAAATGGTGAAACCCCGTCTCTACTAAAAATACAAAAAAAATTAGCTGGGCATGGTGGCGCATGCCTGTAATCCCAGCTACTCAGGAGGCTGAGGCAGGAGAATTGCCTGAACCCAGGAGGCGGAGGTTGCGGTGAGCCGAGATCGCGTCATTGCACTCCAGCCTGGGTAACAAGAGCGAAACTCCATCTCAAAAAAAAAAAAAAAAGAAATAGAGGTAAAAATAAAGTAACTGGATAGAGGATGTATACTATGTTGAAGGAAGAGTTGAGGAGGTTTATTGGTGAATTGGCTGTAAGGTGATGAGAGAAATAAAAATGTCCAGAATGGCTTGTTTATTTGTTTTGTTTTGGTTTGGTTTTGACCTGAGCAATGATAGCACTTATCAAAATGGGTAAGACAGGGATGTAGATTAACACAAGCTACATGAGAAAAAAAGAGTACGTTTAAAAAAAAAACAACATTCATCAATGAACTTAATTTAATTAAAAAGTAGAACTCATATACTACAGAATCAACAGTGAAAAATCTAAATCAAATAAAGGATGTAGGATAAATACTGAAGTTTTCTTATGGAGAATAGTAAAGAAAGCAGTAAATGAGAGAGCAAAGCTAACACCGGGGATGGATTTCAGTATCTTACAAATGACAACGAAGTTTTAAAAAATAAAGTACAACATGCAATGGTCAAAGATAAAAGGGATAGAAGAGAAAAAGATAGACAGGGATAAGGTGGAGGAGGAAACTTCCTCACTGAAAAATAATGACCTTTTTGATTTAAAAAATTCTGTTAATTTGAAGGGAGAACCATAATAGAAGGAAATAGTACTGAAACACACTGTTGCATTTTTTAAAATCAAAGTTAATTACAGATTTTAATATAGTCAAAACTCACCAAACCAGCAAAGAACTGTGAGCTCACAAGATAAAGATGCAGGACTTGGGGCCTTAATTAACTTAAGGTCAAAAAATAAAAGAAAATTAGGCATCCCTAACATATAAGCAAGAAATGCAAAATTTTCCACCTCTTCCAGCATTAGAAAATAATGTAATTTGAGGATCCCTACTGTACTGGACTCTGGAGGCCAGCCCCATATACATAGAGGCAATTTAGAAGCAGTAATGTCCTCTCTGCTCACAGTGGAGCTTACACAGGAGCGACGTCCAGTAGAATCAGAAGGTCATTGTGTCTTAAAACCTAGATCATCTCTACCATGCAGCAAATTGATCACTTCCTATACACCCTGCATTTGCATCCTCTTTGACTCGTTCTACACTGATGCATACACCCTAGAGGAGACTGAAGGTGGAATGGAGGAGGTGACCGTCCATTATTTTGAAAACCCTACTTTCATTTATCAAATTGAGAAAATCAATAGAGAAACAATTCATATTAGATAGTTTAGGTTAGCCTTGGAATTAAAAATATCTGAAATCCAAAAATACTTGAAAACAGAGCTATGTGGGCAGAAAAAAAAATAATAATGTGAATTGTTTTCAAGATAATTGAAGGCAGAACTGTCAAAGTTACCATTGAGGTAAAGCCTTAGATTCTAGAACCATATCTAAGCATATTGCAGCCTTGGACTTTCAGTTAATGTTTCAGTTATAAAAGGAAGCAGGCTGGGCACTGTGGCTTACACCTGTAATCCCAGCACTTTGGGTGGCCAAGGTGGGTGGATCATTTTAGGTCAGTAGTTTGAGACTAGCCTGGCCAACATGGTGAAACCCCATCTCTACTATAAATACAAAAATTGGCTAGGTGTGGTGGTGCCCACGTGTTAATTCCAGCTACTTGGGAGGCTGCGGCAGGAGAATCATGAGAGCCCAGAAGGCAGAGGCTACAGAGAGCTGAGATCATGCCACTGCAGTCCAGCCTGGGCAACAGAGCGAGACTTGGTCTCAATCAATCAGTCGAATAAAGGGAAGCAGTCAGATTAGATTATCTAGAATATCTCCTAAGTAAACAGTAATTGATTTTATATTTTGTTTTATTGTCTTCAAATTCAACTTTTGAAACAAATACCAAGCTTTGCCTAATTAATTCTTTTTTTTCTTTTGTCTTTTATCTCTTAGCTATTCTATTGATGTTCACAGCATTTTTGTACATGAACTCTCTCTGCCTTTGATGCTGAATCATTTATCACCAGGTGTCAATTTTCATTCAGTCATTTTAACAATGAATCAAAGAAAGCTTATGTTTGAACCACTATGATAACGCTTTTATTTTTATGACCCCAAGTATCCTCCTTCTCACTCTTACTCTTCACACAGTACATTACATTTTGTATATGGAGTGATTTTTTTTCACTTAGAGTTGAACAAAAATGGCATTTATATATTTATTTAAATGTAATGAAGCTAATTGATTTATATTTGTGGCTCTGGTTGTGCATTCTTGATGGGCTGCTTATTTCACTTCCTCTCCCAGAAAGGATAGTTGTATGGTGGAAGCTATTTCTCAACCACCCTTGGTAATTTCCCTAACTCACAATATCCTTAAGATATTTCAGATAATGAGGGAAGAAATAGACACAGTATAGAAATATATAAATCAATTGTTCGGACCTAACCATTTTAAAAATACATATAATAATAAAGATAAATATTAAACCAATTTCTTTCAAATCTTGAGATATCCATATAGAAATGTCAATGTTTTCCAATATATTTGCAATTATAGAACAGAAACAGTCTTTGATTGCCAATAAACTCAACAGTATTTGATTGTCCCTTTTGTGAAGGAACTAGGCAAACATGAGATGTCATCTTACATACTCCCCTTTAAATAGAGGAAGGAAAATATATCCAAGTTAAAGACATGTTTTTGGCTTCAGTCCAGTCTCTTATCATTCTGAGATTTCAATATGGCTTCAGGTGGGTTAAATATATTGAAGATTTTTTTCTACCCCTTGCATCTATTTAAGAAGCATACAAAAATATTTACTGACTTGTAAATATTTCCTGTTCTTATTTACAGCTTTTAACCAATGGACTTATATGTATTTGAATTCTAGCTGAGGTAAAAGGCATCAAAACATGTGTTTTTCCCTTTACATTTGCTAATAACTTCAATAGACACTTTACAAAGGAGTAAAATGGTCAAGATATTTAGGTAAAATATTAGGTTTCAACACCCACAGTTCTTCTAAAATTCTCATCAGAAAGGTCTTACCATAAAAATACAGGCTTTTTAAAAAATGTTATTTTATTACACTATATAAAGTCCAACATTAAATGGCTACCTGTTTTTTTTTTTCCTAAAACTTCCAGGGTTCTTATATGTATATATTTGTTATTTCACTTGACTTTTTTCCATAGATTGAGTCAAGGAATTTTAGAATTTTTATGCTTTCTTGTGGACATATTGAGTAATGCTGGATGACTGTGAGTTAATACTGTTTTCTCTTCTCATCAAGGTATAGGTCAAAGACACACATGCTTGGATGATTGACAACTGCTATTGAATTATGGTTCAAATAAAAAACTTCTACTCTTTGCAATTGGAATTTTTGCTACTAACTCCATTGCCATATAGAACAAGGTACTAATATAATTTTCAATACTTATTGTACACACATATGCAATATTATATGTATGATGTGAAGCAATGTGAAAAATGAAGGAACACAAAAGCTGCCTCTTGACGGTGGAAGAAGAAAAGCATCATATAATGTTTAATGGAGGTTGCTTTCTATGTAATAAACTTCGGAAGAAATCCCTCTTTCCCCAAAAATTGGGCTTAAAAATTCCTATCTCCCTAAAATAAAACACAGATACAATCGACAGATAAAGTACTAATATTAGAAATATAAAGAGTCACAACAACCATCACTTTTGCTAACTAATAATTTGGGTCAAAATATTTTAAAATGTGCGTTATAGATTCAAAGCTTTCTGTACATATTGATTGATTGATACGGCTCAGTAAATATGACAAATTGAAAAGCAAAACTAATGTTAATAATGGGAACCAAATATCCTCTCTACATTTTCTGAGCTAGTGGAGATGAAGCAAAAATAAAGAAGACACTCACACCTGGAAAAATATGTTGGATTTGCACAACAACAAGCATGAGACACATATTTTCTCATCTCAATCCCTGTACAGGTGTACTCTGTGACATCGCATTAAATACCATGTACTGTACTACCATGAAAGAGATAATGAGGGGTCCTATTCACAAGGATTTCACATTCAATTAGGGGGAAATTAAACATATTTTCACATATTTTCTAAGAAGCCTTATATAGGAGTAATCACAAAGAGAGAATTAGCTCTATTCAGATGGTTGCACACAAACTATATAAATTACAATGCACTGAATTCTCATTTCAAGTCAAAATATATTTTAATTTTGTTCCAGTCCTAGTATAGAACTTATCTGGAAATTATCATATTTAAATGGTTGAACTTACAATAATTATTACTATCAATATACTTATTCTAAAAGTAGACAAAAAACTAAAAATACATAAGAACACATTATATGTGAACTGCTTTGTTTTAATGTATTTTTTCTAACATACCTAATTACAGCTTAGTAAATTAGCCTCAGTCTACAATCAAGGACTATGTATATAAATTTTTCAAGTAAGTTATTATGGATTTACAGGCTTAAGTTTTTTAGTAAATCACTATTTAGCCTCTGTTTTACATGATTTCCTTCGTATGTGCTTCTAAATGTGTCTGGGAAGAACAAATAAAATATTTTTCAGAAAATATTATAGAAATAAAGTTGCCTGAAAAAAATATTTCTGGATTAAAAAAAAAAGTTCAACAGAATAGCTTGCCAAAGACACTTCTTTATAGGTAGTTGAATACGTAGTTCTAAAACACTGTTAAAGATATCACTACATAGATTTGTAAAACCTGGCTTTACAGACCTTCAAGATCAGCCAATAACTGGTTAGAGGTCAGCATACCCTGTTAGAATCAAAAGCATAACAACTCAAATTCTGTCAAAGAAGACGTTAAGGGATATTGATAAAAGTTTAATCAGAGACAGTATTTCATCTAAAAGAAACCCCAAACTGGAAATTAGTTGGGAGTCTCATTGCAACTATAACATAAAATATTTTCCTGCTTCCCTAATTTACCATGAGGAGTCCCTTGAGAACACTCAGACACTAAGCTGAAATTATTAACCTGCATTTCTGTTTTTATTTGAAGGGATAATACAATCGCGTCTATGATAAGCGGATATAGTAAAAACAAGAATTATCAGTCTAAATAATCATTTTTTGAAAACTAGAGTTTAACTGCAAAACTTAAGAATCAGTTAGAAAAAGGGTTCACTCTCAGTTTTACTTTGTGAATTTACTTAACTTCAGAATAGCAGTTACCTCAATTAGAAAATACAAAGATATCATATTTACATATTAACATTTATAAGTTTCTTTTCAAGGATATAAAACATATCTAGGGTTAAGTAAATGATTAACAATCCATACCTATTAATGCTATTCATGTTACTATTAACATTTTATATAATTTTATAGTTAAATAGATCAACCTTTTATTTGATAGTTATATTTTACTATTAAGGTATTACTTAAATTTCTTTCATCTTTTTACATTATTATTATATTCACATGTTGGCAAAACTAAATGATTAAAGTATGATATTCTTTAGAAGTCATATTTTACTGACAATTTTATGTCATTAGATGTGTCTGTTTTATTTATTATATTTTTACTATTGTGATGACAGACATAGTGCTATGAGAGAAATTAGCAAGAACTATGAGAGAAACATAGCAAAACAGAGGAATTTGGCTCAGCATGATGGTTTTAAAAAGCTAAGGACATCACTAGGAGAAATCAGAGGTTACCTTCTCAATTTCAAAGGAAAAACAGACACTTGCCAGGCAAAAAAATAATGGGGAAGGAGTGAGCTAGTAGAATTGCTATTTTCTATTGATATGTGCAGACATCATATTTATGAGGAATATAAGAGCACAAGGAGTTTTTTCTTTTAAGAATTTAAGAATGAGGACACATGACCCTGAAAAGTAGGTAAGAATACCCATCACAAAACAGATGCTGTGAAACAGTTGGCCTTTGTTCTGAAAGTGTTGGGGTGGGTGGTGAGGAGGTTAAGATTGGCGTTTATAAAGAATAAATGAACTAATTGAACTCTGAATTCTGACAACACCAGTCTGGAGGAAATGTGCAGATCGCCCAACTCTGAACCACAGGAAACAAATCTAGGCATGATGCTAAGAGAGGCATCAGAAATGGCAAGCAGGGGGAACCTATGCCTATAGTTAAGATTAGAAATAAATGTTTACTTCACATTCAGAAAAATGATGCATTCATTTCTCAAGAAAAGAAATGGCTTCATATTGGAGGGTAAAAGAATCTTTGGAGGTTTAGCTGGTTTATTCAATGACTTTGATTTGGCTTCCAACCAGAAACTGACCTAATTTAACCACTTGATTTCTTTGCATTTGCTTTGTGGATTTTGTTGTTGTTGTTGTTGTTGTTTTGCTTCCAAATAAAACCTGAGATGTCTCATAGTTTTTTAGATACCAATATATTAGGTTGGTGAAAAAGTAATTGTGGTTTCGGCCTTTACTTTTAAATGGCAAAAACTGCAATTACTTTTGCACCATCCTAATAATACTTCTTCCTGGCTTCGCCATTAAAAATGCTGGAATGGGTAGTCATTGAATAGCAACAATCCAGTTCAAAATAACAGACCCCGAGCTTGAGTATTTTTTTTCTCTCTCTGAAATCCCCCAGATAGCTGCTATTTCGGAGCCATCTAGAATCAGATCTAGAAGGAGAGGATTTGCCAAAGCTACATGCTCAAACCTGGCAGAGTTTGCTGCAATCACGAGTTAGTGTTCTCTCAGTGGTTGATGCACCACCCTTGCTGAATCTGTCTCAGGTACCATTTTTGTGGATTCTGATATTCCTTACTAGTGACCTGTGACTCCAGTCACCTTCACCTAGACCATGTGCAGCACATTTTTGGCATCTTACTTAGAACTTATTGCTCATCTTTTACATCAAAAAAACCTAGGGCTTCTCTTACTGAAGGTTCTTTAAATTTCCAGCAGTCCTCTAGAGAAGGATTTCCCCCAGGTAATCTCATTTTGCTGGTAATAGGACACACACATCTTTCTGCAAGTCAAGCCTGAGCTTTCTATCTCTTCCACATTAGCCTGTGCTATGTAGCCTCTCCAACCAGCTCCTAGGAGCTCTAGTGAGCAAGGCACAAACTTACTGTGGTGGCATGTACTTGGTGCCTTTGCCTGAGAAGAGACTAAAGGAAGTGAGTGATTGATGGTCAGTATCCTGCCGGTTCTCACCAATAAGGTGAGAATATCATATTTTCAAGCATAATCTTTTGTAGAAGAGGCAGGATTGTGACTGGTTAATGTTTCCCTAACTAGCGTTGAGTCATTTATTTTGTCTGTAATAAGTATAAATCTCGTGCTTCTCATTACAAGGAAGTACAATAAGGCACTGTTGTTTTATTTAGTCCTCAGTCTTTCTTTAGAAGCCTCTGCAGAAACACTGAAGGAGGAGGATGGGACTCACTGATAGCCCTGTGACAGAGAATTTTAAGAATAGAATCGCTGTATTTTGGTCTTGGGTTTAACTATTGAATGTTTGATGGAGTTATGATGATAAGGGTGAGAAGAGGTGACAGGACTTCTCTAATACTCTGTTCCTTGCTTTGTATTATGTAACTAAAAAGTGAAAATCCTGTCTCTACCAGTATATTTGAAATTACAACATGTAAATTATATGTCACTATATGAAATCTGATTATATGCATGTGTGCATGTATAAATGTATGATGTGAACTGGGAGAGCTCTTTGAACCCCCTTGCAGGACATGCCACAGAGATGTGGCTCATCTGCTCAACCTCTGTGCATTCAAATACCTTACAAGAGAAGGAACATGCAGACACAGGTGGGCGTAGCAGCCAGGGCAAGTGCTTCTGGGCTCTGGCCCCATGGTAGTGTCAAGGGGTGGTGCCTCTGACTCCTGAAGCTCTAGGGGCATGCTACTGTGCTCTTTTAGCTCTGCTGCTCACAGATGGTTTAAGTGTTAACCAGCGCAGCACTCTCTTTGTACCCAGGTCCTTGTCTGGTGTCCAGGAAGAATCAGGTCACACAGACAAATTGAAGGATGGTAAATGGAGGGAGGTGGATCTCATCAGGATGGATGGGGAGCTAGAAAGGGGATGGAATCAGAAGATCATCTTCCCCTGGAGTCTGACCTTCTCACAGCAATCTCCCCTCCAATCATCCCCAGCTGAACTCCTCTAGACATTCAGACACTCCTTCTCTGCCATGCTGCTCTTCTGCTTCTCTGCTCTTTTGTGCATCCACGTATCTGCTCATGGAGCCTTGGGTTAAGACTTTAAATGGGTTCAGGATATGGGGGTGTGGCAGGCCCAAAGGAAACATTTATGCATAAAAACAGGAATGGCTCTTCCCACATAGGGCTGCAGTTTTCTAGGCTTGAGGGTGGGGCCTTTGCCAGAGAACTTCCCTCTTCTACCCAGTATTTTCCTGCCTCCTGTTTGTATCATACGTGTCTAGGTTTCAATATATGTTAATACATGCAAATGTATATGAATACCACATACAGCATATGTGTCTGTGTATATGTACATGTATCTATATACACACATTCCATGACAATAACAAGATAAAAATATTACCTACCCAAGAAAAATTGCATGTTAAATAATCTTTAAAAATCAACCATTGCATTTGATAATTATACACATTTGTGCATTATAGATGTTAGAGTTGATGCACTGGTGAATATATATATTTAAAATAAGAAACAGAGTATCTAAACTATGTTCCTTAAGATTGATTTTATTTAATATTTGTGGAATAAATGCATTATTTTGTTTATTAATATATTTGGAAATATTTAAATCCTATTATCATATTTGTCAATGTTTTCTTTCTCACATATTTAGTAAACTAACTGTATTATCTACATACAGGGGATGGCATTTGGATATGTCACACTAATTAAGTGCCACATTGGATGTCTCCTCTTAAGATTTCCTCCTGAATATTTGATATAATCCTTTCAAACTGCAGGAAAAAGTGACAACAAACCCCACAGCTACACTCTGTGATTGAGAGAATCAGTTATCCTGGTGTCTCTGGAAGCAAAATCAATTCATGTGTTCTGTCATCCTTAGAAAGTACTCTCTAACATGCTGTCAGCAATAAATTTTACAGGATTTCCCCAAAGTCAATTGCTTCTTCTATTTGGGATTAAGATGAAAGCAAATTGATTCTTCTCATACATAGAAGAAGCAGGAGAGAAGAGATACTTTTAGTCTACTCACTTTTCTTTTTTTTACTGACAGATTTCTCCTGCTGCACTAATGTAAGGTCCTTAGTAATTGAAATTCTGGCTGTGAAATATACTCAGGCATAACCAACTCGAATGCAATTTCCCTTAGAGTTATCTTCCATGTGAGTAGGCAGGAAATTTATTTCTGAGTAACTTACTTCTGAGCACATTAAAACGTAATAATAAGGCAACTCTTTTTAGCATTTTAACTAGAATGACTGCCAGGATATCATATTCAATTTGATTTTACCATATCTTCTAAAGTCTAATTATAATAATAATTTGTTTTTTTCTTCAATCAAATTGAAAATAATTTAGAATCAACATTTATGTTAATAAATTTTTTCTTAAAATGTAATTTTGTAGAGATGGCGTATTAAAATTAAAACTAATATAAGTGGATTACGCTGTCATTTAATCAAGTATTATTGAGTCTGACTCTAGAGAAAGTGTCAGTTTAGAAATGCATTTTATTTCGTTTGGACAACTTAGTAATATAGATGAACTTAAGAAAATTGTTTGAACAGAATTAGAACTTGTTAAAGGTCTATAATTACATAAAATGTCAGGTGGGAGTGACCAAAAGTTGCTAAAGAAAAAAGAAACAAGCAAACAAAGAAAAATAGAAACGAATGAAATATTGTAGAAACCACCAAGTTTCTGTTGACTAATATTTATACAGGTTTTCTGATCTAGATTTTGATGTTTATACACAGATTAACAATTAAAATGCATGTTTGTGAAGTACCAAAGAGTGCCCAGTGCTAGGTTAAGTTCCAAGTAGAGCATTAAATGTCTAGATTAAAATGCAGATTTCTCTGTGTCTTTCTCTTTCTCTATCTCTGAGTGTGTGAGTGTGTGTGTGTGTGTGTGTGTGTGTGTGTGTGTGTTGTGAGAGACAGCCATTTATTTATACAACCACCTACTAGCAAGTTGGGCTAAAATTGAAATATAAACAACATGGTACAGGAATGAAGAATCAGGTAATTAACTATATTGTGAGGTTGGGTGAAAATAGTATTAGTCTTAGGTCTTATGGGATATGTAACATATTAAAAGTCAAGGATAAGACAGTGCTAATCATTTTTTTTGTAACCCATAAAATCTAATCAGAATCTAGTTAATTAAACTTGTACTCTCTTGTGCCATCAATGACAGTCTGCTACCAAATTTGTTCAAAGTTTATGGGTATACATATAAGCTTTTCACTTGGGAGAGAATGTGATAGAACAAGGAAGAATAAAAGCTTGTGATTATAAATAATCCTTTAACATTCAAAGTTTTAAAATCAATTAATCTATATTATGTGAAGATGAAAAAAGATGTTTTTCAATAACATTATCTCTCCCAATAAAACTTCAAAAAATAAGTCACACAATCCAGTTTCAGTAGAATCAATGTCTTCATATAAAAGCATTATAAGGAATTCATACATCGTTAGAAAATAAGTATTGTAGATATGATTTGAAATATACCTTGAAATTTATAAAAATATTTGTCAATTTGTTTTTAATAAATGTTTATATAGTTGCTGTGACTAGTAATCCATGGCCTTTGAAATAAATTAAAGGTTTTATTTTTTTTAGTTGTTGTAAAATTGAAAACAGTTGATCTAAAAAGACATGCTTTTAGTTTTGCTCAATTAGATTTAAATGTATTTTCCTGTTAAAAAACAAAATATCATCAATATCTATAAAACTTCTCTTTACAAGAACTAGGCTCTAAAACAATCTAAAAATCCATAACTTATTCCCCTCACTCTAGGAAGCACATGTGTCTTGGTCTAGGTGAGGAATAGTAATTTCCCCTGCAGGAGTTTGGCTCTCCTCATTCTTAAGAGAAAGTCTGCAGTCTGCCTTAGGAACGGTGTGTCAGCTGCTACGATTTTGAACAGGAGGGCATCCTACAATGGACAACTCTTAGCCCCGGCATAAGAGCCCCACACAGGAATAAATTACACTGGAGGAAACTGATCATGCTTTATATCTAGAATTCAATCTCTTTGATCACTAAAACAATTTTTAAACCAAAATTGATGTTAATATTGCAAAGATTTCTAAATTAATATATGATTAATCTCATACATCAACATTATGTCTTTATTATTGCTTTATTCAATTTTCTTGTACTTTTTTTTAAAATTTAGCAGCTATATTTGCATTTTTATATAGATATTATCCTTGTTATATGCAATATAAGAGCGCAAAAGACAAAGATCTTTGCTTCAATCAATGACTGCATGTCTATCTTACGTTGACAGATAAAAATTATTTTTAATTAAACTTAATGGTTTGTTAAAATGACTTACTACAACACTGACTCTTGAGCAAAGCAGGTTAAAAACTGCATTGGATTTGAAATAGTGTGCCTCTAGATTAGTCTCCCAAAAAGATCTAGTTTCCCGAACTCTAAAAGGGGAATAACAGTATTCTATTTCCAATACTTCAGTAGTATTTACTTACAGAAAATATTCAAAGTGTGTGTGAAACTTTTTGAGACACCTAGGCACCCATTGGCAATTGTTAATACTTTTACTTTTTAACTGCTTATAATAAAAAGTACCAAGCATGAGTAAATTTATTTTATGTAGCACACTTATTTGATACTTTTAAATGTTTTAAATATTTGTTAGATATATTAATACCTGTGATTTTAGAAAATCAAGTTTATATTTTTAAGTCAAATCAATTGTCCTTCTAAATTCTTTAATTAAATAGTAAGAATAACTGCCACCACCATCAAGAGAAGTACTTGTGGGAAAAAAATAAAAACACAATTGCATTTTTCAATGTTTTGTTAAATTACATTAAATTAAAATGATTCTGAGGTTTTATGGCATGACTTGGGATTAATGTCAAATGATTATTAAAGCAAATGACTATCAAAATAGTTAAATTACTATACGTGGATCTCAAATATATAGTAAATGGGAAAAATCTAAAACATTTGGGAATTTGATCAGTATGAGGTGTCTGTATCTTCAGTACCAATTCTAAACTTTTAAACACTATTGAAAAGTATTTAATATGATAGTGCCAAACTGTTACAGTTTGAATATTTGTGTCCCTCCAAAATTCACACTGAAACTTAATCTGTAATGCAGTAATATTAAGAGGTGGGGCCATTAAGAGATGATTAGGTGATGAGTGGTCCACTCTCACAAATGGGACTAGTGCCCTTATAAAAGCGTCTTCACACAGCTTTACCCCATTGGCCCTTCTGCCTTCTGCCATCTGAGGATGCAGTAACAAGGCACCATCTTGGAAGCAGAGTACCTGAGCACTCAATATATACTTCACCTGCTACCACCTTGATCTAGGACCTCCTAGCTTTTAAAATGGTGACAATTTTTTTTAAATAAATTACTCAGTCTCAGGTATTTTGTTATAGCAGCACAAATGCACTTAGAGAAATATGTCACTAGTTCTTTATCAAATGAATAAATTATCAAGCTGTTGATACTGTTGAAGTGATGTTAAAAGAATCTGAGAATTTTATAACAAAATTACAAGCTAAAATGTTTCAGTTTTATCCTTTACCTTGTCAACACAGATAAAAATAAATACTAATTTTCAAATTTCTAAGTATTTATGTCATTCTCTTCACAAGAATAAATAATGTTTGTTCAACTGTTTCAGTTTCTGTAAGTAGCTTTAAAATGTAACAAAGATAATTTTTTGCCTTATTATGAACATTTTTCTTTTTTTATAGTGAAACACTAAGAGTGAATAATAAAGAATGTTGAATAGGCAACATACATGAACCTGCTACAGGAGAAATACCAGATATAGGTGATGGGAGGATGAAGGCAGCAAACCACCTTGCCATATATGTACCTATGCAACAATCCTGCATGATCTGCACATGTACCCCAGAACCTAAAGTACAGTAAAAAAAAAAGAATTAGCAGAAACAATAACTTTGTATTTCCCTAAGGAGAGATTAAAGTATACTTAGTCATGCCTACTGAAAATTCTATCATAAGAAGCTAAAATTATCAAAGCCAATGTATATTATTTACAGTTTCTTTTACTTGGTTGTGCTTAAATATATAATAAATTGCATATACATTTTGAGTTGTACTATAAGCTCATTTGTTTTCAATTTTTTCTGACTTTCTGAAATATGAAGTTAAATGCTTAAAGAATCACTGAGAAAATTATCAAAATCAGTTACCTAGAAAACAGAGTATGTAGAAGTTTCTTTGTTTCGGTTTATTTTTAAAATCACCAACCACATGCATCAGTGTAAGAGTGTGTGTGTTTGTGTGTGTGTGTGTGTGTGTGTGTGTGTGTCTTGTATAATACATAGCTAACCCTTTTATTTAAGTTGTGTGAGAGGCTAGGTAGAGGCTTCATTGTAGCCACCTGGACTTCTGGCCTTCAGCAGGGAAGGTAAGAGATGGGATTGTTTCAAGCCCAAAAGTGTATGGTAATTTGTTAAGCAACAAAAGAAAACTAATATTAATGCAGTAATGGTGAAAGAAAATGGAGAATAAAACACTCATTTTCAGGGGAAGACCGAAGAAAGAAAAAAGCAAAGCAAAGACAAAACAGTAGAAGCTGTGACAAGCATATAGGTTACACCATTATCTAATAAGCTTTGAAAAAAAAAGGTACTATTATGTTTATATATCTATTTAATATTATTAATGCGTATTTTCTAATCCCTTTAATTTTCTTTTACTTTTGAGTTTCCAAATAAACATCCCAAGACATATTAGAACCAATTACTTTAAGTATATAATAAGATTGATGTTTTTAGACAAATTTTATTTCTTAAGGCTCTTGTAATAAATAAATACTAGTGATACTACTTACCCATATAAAACTAGTGATAGTAAAGTATTGGTGATAATCTTGGTTTGCTTGTAAATCAAAAAGAAGTACAATATGATAAGTTTATAAATTATACCTGATAGACCAAAATATACCAAATTTGGTATTTTATGTACCAAAATATAAAAATATTTTGCTTTTAAAATAAAATAATATTTAACTTTCTTTTCTTTTTCACATATTGCCTTTTAACAAAACTAGGGGGAGGGTAGATGACATAAAGATAATCAGTAAAGTAAGATTTAAAAGCAGATTCTAATACTGGTAGTTACTTTGTGAAACTCTCATATTATAAAATAAAATAAAAAATACAGTATAATATACAGAATGACCTTTCTCTTCTAAAAAGTGGAACAAGGTTTTGAGGACAAGGACCTTATCAAATTTAATGTTATATTTTGGAGATGAGAAAAACTCTACAGGGAAAAATGAAACTTTTCTAAGAGCCTGACCCATGTACACTCAAGCTCAGCTACAACGGTGAGCAATGAATTTACCCTCCACTGTCTACCTTACGTTGGGGGAATCACATAATGCTTGGTCACTCGTTTAGAAGTGCTGGCGCTAGACTGCATGTTTGTCAGAAGGCGTAACTCAGAGGGGAAGAGATAACAAGTCAGCCTATTTCATTTACTTCACCTCAGGAGAACAAAATAATTCATAACAAGCATGTCTCAGCTCAAATTGAAATTCAACTGTGTTAACAGAACCATGCCCATAGGGTGATCTAATGGCAATAGATGGGTTTTACCAAAACACAGTCACCACTGTGGCTTCTCTTTTTTACTGAATATTTTTTCTACATTTTTTAATGATGACTTTAACACAGCATATATGTACACATGTTTTAAATCCCTAACAAAGAAATATGTTCTTTGAAAAATTGGTCATTTTACTTGTGAAAATATAGGCACTTGCAGAGCATTTTCGAGATGCTGACTGTTGCAACTTTAGAATTTAATTTGATATGCTGGCATTTATTTTAGGCTATCATGTACTTCATACGAATAGTGGTGCTAATGAAATGCCACAAAATATTTTGAGGGCACAAAAAAAAAACAACTGGGTCATCTGGTCTCTCAGAGTGTTTTTCTCATTGTGCATGAAAGAAGTAAATATAACTATACAAAAATTCTTGCTGTGACTTTATGCTTCAATGCCATAGATATGTAGTTTATCACTTGAAAAGTGCATAATTGCACAGTTTATATTATCTCTGCATCTTAGTTCTAGTAGCTTGGGATGACTTCTCCTGTTTGATAAAATAATTAAAATGTATTTTCCTCTACCTATCTAGTCTGTCTTTGCCATGCAATTAATAACAATCTGATGAGCCACAAACCAGGTGTAGCCCTACATCTGCCCTATTTTTATATATCTCTGCAGTAATTATGAGCTTTTCTTTTACTCATGACCTTATGGTGTTTGAAATCAATGCAAAAATGTGCAGACTAAAACAATGTATAACAGAATTTAAAATTATAGCACTCTGTACCTATGCTTTCATTTCCATAACAAATAAAATACTATGTCCCTAGGAATAATAAGTAGGTAGGCCTAGCTTATAATTTAAGCTAAGCCATTATAATTTAAGAAACAATACAAAATGAACAAAGGGGACTGAATAAATTGGTTAAACAAAGTTTAGGAGAATAAATACTCCCGCTAAAAGTTCCTATTTTGTTGTAACAGAAAAGGAAAGGTCATATTAAAGGCTGAGAACCTGGAAATTATACAAAAGTACTCATTTTACAAGGATAGTTTTTTTTTCCAAATATTTAAATGTTACAATAATGCAACTATGCATTAAAGGTAATAAAATCAATGCTTCCAAAAATGTTTCCCTTCAATTGCTAATAGACCTTTAGACATTTTGGGGCACCTTCCAAACAACCACAAAATTTTATCACAAAAAAATGTTTCAGTGAGGAAAAGAAAAATCTTCAATCCCTCTGCAAAATTCTACTGTTAAAATTTTATCATGTATTTTTGCAATAATTTTCAATATACAAAGCCTATAACAATGCTAACTGTTGTTTGTACATTTATATAAACCTGGTTATTCCTTGTGTTTTCAAGTTTCAAAATTATGACCAAATCTTTTAAATCCATGGAAATTAATTGAGAGTGATTTGATTTTGAGTATCTGTATACATGCATCTATATTTTTAGCCTGCTAAAGACAACTTGAAGGCAATTTTAAGCCAATACTCTTCTAAGCCAGAATTTTCCAAGTGAAATTTGAAGAAACCAAATCCTGAGAAAGAATCTCTGAAGGAATGAAAATGAGACCATTATTCAACAATTCCTGGGTTTAAAAAGGAAAATGGAAACTACCACAACTCCTCCTGGGTGATTTCACTTTTATTACTATTACAGGCACTGAAAATCATGCACAGAGAAAATCTATTTAACATTGTTTAACTCTGATTCACAATTTATTTGACTAGTGTACATATTTTTCATTTAAATAAATTAATTGTATTTCATATGCAACATTTTGAAAAATTATATCCTATGTCATAGGTTAGAATTCTTTCTTCTGGAGAAAGATTATTCTTATCCTTGCATAAGAGACACTTAAAAAGTTTATTTTTAAATTTTAGATATTCCAATACCATATGTTATACATGTAGTTTAGAAAATTGTTAAGAAAAAAAGACGCTTTAAATAGAAAAAATATTTTATAGGAACATGAGATGGGTTTATATAACAGTAGAGTAGGTTATTAAAATAACACTGAGCAAAAATGTCTATAAAATGCATTGATCCCTATGAATTAAATTGGAATCAGCAATAGTAAGTTGTTAATCATGTTAATCTAATTATAACATGAAATCTTCAAAAGTGTAGTGACAGTGAGTTTAGATTTCTATTTGGCATTCGCTCATAATAACCTTTTCACCAGTAAGATAATTTTGTTCCAGAGAAAATAATATACATGGACACTCAAAATATCCTTAATTAATATTTCATGATCAAATGATGCTATGGGAAAATTAATGTTACACTCAAGATAAATTTCTAGCAACATTTAGAAGGGCTCTATAAACTCATCAGCCCTGTAATTTGTGATTATTGCATTTGTAATTCATATGATTCATATACTGACATAAATAGAAAGCTGATCAAATATGTATATTAAGCAAAATTGAGAGAAATTCTGGGTTCACTGGATCAAAATTCAATCTCAGTAAAAAATAAGCAAATAAAACTAAGGATAAAAATTATCGTGAAATACCTAAACCTGGTAAAAAGAAATCAACTTTCATTGATTATAAAATCAATTTATAATCTACATAAATTTTATTAGCAGCCGAAATATATGTGCAATGATATTTAGGATACTTAGTTAAATATATATTCAAATGAGTCTCCCCTAAAATTTGGTCATCAAAAATACCAGTGCCAGTTCAGGTTACATTGAAATAAGCTAGCATTTATTGAATGTATTCTATGCCTGAGATAAAATTCTATGCCCCTCACTGCATTAAATAAGTTACTACGCAAAATATACTTAGGAGGTTAGTATCATTATCTCCATTTTAGAACTCTTAAAACTAAGGCATAAAGAAGCTCTTGAATTTTCCTTCAGGTCAAAGATCATGTGAGTTTCATTTGTCTCTGTATATCCACATGTGGAATAACAGACACGAAGTTGTGAACCTCATGGATATATTTGAAAAAATAAATGGCTTGAGGAAATCCAACATAAGCAGGATGACTTCTACACATAGACAGCAGTTATGATAAGTAATAGTTGGTAGGACATTTCCAGTACAACAACTGTCAATATAATTATAAAAATAATTTTTAAAAATAACTTAGAGGAATATGTGTTAGAGATGTTTCAGAAAATTATATTACATTACTTCATTATGATGATTGGTATATATTTAATATTATGAAGTGTGAAATAATACATTATAAAATTATATAAATTATGTCAAAATGAAATGAAAGATTTACTAGATTCATCTGACCTAATGTTAGATTCCTCTTTGTTTTTTGTAGTAGAAATTATTTTCTGTATAAAAAAAATAATTTGGGATTAAGTTGCAAAATAATCAGAATGCACTTGTACTGTATTGCCTAAAATGATTTAATATTAAAATTATCCACCTATATTTATATAGTTACTCCATATTCAATGTTATCTTTTTGCATGGTGGAAAACTGAAAGACAACTGGTAGTTAAAGAAATGCTGCTTCTTATCAGTAAATTTCACTCATGTTGGTTAGACACTATTAGCATATATGAATATATCTGAGAATAAATTCTGTGCTACCAATTAAGAGATTGTAAGTTTTCATTAAAAAGAATAAATTGCTTTGATCTTAAAAATGTTGAAAGTTATTAAATATGTATGTAAGCAATAGATGGAAAGAGAGAATGAATCAGGATATTAACATAACAAAAGGATATTCTTCTGGAAATGAAAATCATTTCTTATGGAAATGGGTAATTGGATAATGGAAGAGTGAGGAAGTTGACCTATGAGGGAAGTGTGTTGCTACAATGGGAGGAATTGTTAATATTGTGGTCAAAGTTTAAGAACATTTAAATTTAAGTTCTTAATAACACAGAACTTTAGACTTTTAATACTGAGCAATAAGATATTGTAACAGGATATGTTACACAGAAAACAATGATTTAATATTTTTCATTGTACTATTATGCAGGAGGAGAAAAAGACTGCATTCAAGTAGATCTTAGACTGCCGAGAAAAGTTACATAGAATGTAAGAATGACATTTAGCAGGACTAGAACAAGACACTAGTATTATTCATCAATATTTTACAGAAAATAAAATTCTTTTTTTTTTGACACAGGGTCTCCTCTGTCACCCAGGCTTGAATGCAGTGGTATGAACATAGCTCCCAACAGACTCAGCTTCTGGAGTTCAAGTGATCCTCCTTCCTCAGCCTCCTGACTGGCTGAAACAATAGTCATGTCCCACACCTGAATGATTTTATTATTATTATTTCCTAGAGACAGGGTCTCATCAGGTTGCCTAGGCTAGTCTTGAAGCCCTGGGCTTAAACAATTCTCCTGCCTTGGCCTTCCAAAGTTCTGGGATTACAGGCTTAAGCCACCACACCTGGAAAATATTGTACACTTTGATGATCCCTTCTAAAAGATGAAATGATGAAAATGATAAAACGTCTCCTTATGTCTGCCCTGGGGGAAGAGACGAAATATTACACCACCAGCCAATGAAGAACATGTGACTAAAAATTGATTTCCCAAGGAAATTATGGTCATTGAAGCTGAAGAGGTTGAATCTGTGGTATAGGTAATAAAATCAGGCAAGTTGTTTTAAAAGCAGACAGAAACAGCACTATGTCAGTTCTTCAAATATCAGTTTCATTCAACTAATCTCCAAAAAGACAATCTATTTTTGGCAAAGTGTTCTTCATTCAAAGAGAACTAGGATATTTCAATGTCACAGAAGTAATAGTAAGGGTTAGGGAAGAGATTCAAGAAGTGAGTGCACAAACTGGGAAATAGAATTGAGGTTTATAACATACACAGGACGTCATATTATAATTAATAAAAAAGTTATTGTGGCCTTGCCTAAGTTTCTATTGGAGAATGGAGAAAAGATACATAAAGAGGACACATGATTTTTGGAAGTATCAAAGGAAAAATTAATTCAGCATCAAATAAATCATTAAGCTTTAAATTATGGTGAGATTTGGCACTTAAACATATTTCGTGTTTTTGCTGAAATAATTCAATTACAATTTCTTAACTTATTACACTTGTAAAACGTTAACATATATGTTTGTTATTAAATATGTTTTTTATACACCAGCAATTAAAATTTCAGCTAGGAAAATTAATTTAATCCCCAAAACTAAATTTATAAGTGACAAAAATACTGTGATCTTTGTCTTTATGTTGACTCAAATATTACATATTTTATCTATACACAACTGATCAAAATATACTTTATAAAATTGCAGTTTAATGAATTAGTGATGGCATGCTTTATAGTTAATACTAAGTTGTATGTGCTGGTAAATATATATAATAATCAGGTAATTATTAAAATAGATTAATGTATTATTTTTTCCTTAAAATTAGAAAACATATTTAAGCATTTTCAAATCTAATTTATTTCATGAAACTTAAAACCACAATGATTACACACACACACACACACACACACACACACACACACATACACACACACTGATTTGCTAATACTGAGCAACAGAAACACAGGAGTAATATCAAAATAGTTAAACAGACTACTTAAATATTATAACAGATTATATATATATATTATGTCACTTTAAACAGATAAAATTATACAAATGTTTATATTATCAAAAGACTTAGATATCTTTCTACTCAAATATTCTGTTTTACAATATTTTATATATTGCATGTTTTCATACTGATGAAATATTTTAACATGATATTAAGATCCAGTGTGACGATTCTAACCTCCTGATATACTAAACGTGTATCACTAAGAATTATCAGATATACCAAATGGCATCAGTAAAATGCCATTTACCATTTTTTTTATGCAAGAGCAATATTTCAGTTGTATTTCTTATTCTCTAGTCATGTGGCATGCCCAATAAAAAATGTTTTAACATATTTTCAGATATTTAGCTTAACCAATAATAAAAATAGAGCTAATAAAAAAACTTACCACAAAACCCTTTTATTTTCTCTCAAAATCATAGTTGGTATATATACTTATGTGGGATAATGACAAAGCCATTTTTACTCTAAAATAAACATTCTCATATTTGAGATGAAACAAATTTGAAATAATTGCTAGGGCAGTTACAAATTAAACAGCATTCTATGAAATTACATTTTATTTTAACTATACCTTTTAAATGAGACAATATTAAGCTATTCTCTTTAAGTCTGTGAGTGTCTGGTATTTGAATGCTCTTGTGAAAGTATCTGAATGTATATTATTATATTATTTTCACTTAAACTTTTAAAGTGGCATAAAGTCCTCATTAAAATTCTATTAGTTTCTATGACTCTTATTAGCATTGAAAAAACAAATAAGATGATAATAAACATCCATTTATTTTAAATGTTTCTCTGTTCTAGGACATTAAATTAATATCATCAAAAGACCGGTTATAGGAATTTAAAATGTAAATGCTATGCATTTAATTAAGAAAAGATAACTGTCTATTGAGCATGGCTGCAGAGAATTGTCAAGTCAGTATTATATAAAATAATAAGAAAAGATTTATCAGTTTCGCTTCATTTTGAATAAAATAAGTGAAAGTCAAAAGAGCGCAGTGTGGTTTAAAAGATGTGTGAATGGGTTTTTATTTTAGTAATTGAAAATAGTCTTGTAATGAATGATGTTTCTTAATTAATTGTTAAAAATAAGAAATGAAGGTGACTTCAAGGTGCATTATCATTATGTTCTCTGAATGGATGACATCTCATCCATGAAACATTCATACTAGTGCAAGCATTTATATACTGTGTTAACACTCTATTCATATAAAAATACTTTATTCATATCAAGTGGTTTCAAAGCAGGCCATTTTTCTGTACTATATTATAATTTTTGAGATTATATTAAAATAAGGAATATAAAAATATACCTAAATCTAAATCTAAAATATGGTTCCTTTTCCACTTAGTCAGCTTTACATGATACTTCAACTGTAACACACACTCTGTGTCTATGGGGGCATTCATACCATAAAACAACTAAATATTCAGAACATAATGATTACTTCAAACTTGATTTGTACAAACTCATTTACATTAATGTTTGCTTTGCCTTAGAAAGACGAGAGAAAATATTTGTTACCGGAAACTTTAGTATCTCGTAAGTAGATCTATCTTTATATCTGTTTATCCATTAGACAAAAGCAATGAAGTTCCAGGATAACAAGAAAGGGAGGGAAATAACCAGAAATGATTTTACCTGTGTATTCATTACCCAATAACTATTTCCTCTGTGCACAGAACATACTCTATGCTAGACTTTTTGCAATTATACCAAATAAAGTGGTTAACAACAACAGAAAGTAGGAAAACAAAAACAGAATCAAATTCTACATTATAGATCTTAAGCTCTAGTGGGATGTGAGTGAAGGCTCAGGAGTTTGCATTTCTGACAAGTTTCCAGGCGATGCTGATGCTACCAGTTCAGGCTCCCAGAACTGAAAAGGGAACCTGAACACATCTGGAAGCCCATTTGACATGAGGTCTTTAGAATGAGTTGGAATTAACTAGGAAAAAGAGGTGTAGATTGCCCTATAGGTCTTGAAAACAATACTCAAAGAGAAAATTTTGTGCAAAGAACTAGTAGGAAAGGAAAAAATAAAGCTTATATAGTTAACTCTATGAAGGCAATGTCTCTCAGTAAAAGTTGCTAAACAATTTTTTTTTCAGATACAACATGGAAATGATTCAATGGCATAAGGTAAATAAAGAGTAAAACAAGTTGTGGTTTTCATACAAAAATTCTAAGCAACAGAAAATTCTGTTAGTGAAAAGAGAAAAATACATTCAAAAAGAGTGTATATGCATAGATCTTAAAGAACATAAAGACGGCTTATATGAAGGCAAATAATGGAAGCCAAAATTTTGTGTTACTGCACTAAGGAAAAGATCATGAAATGAAGGGGCTTCTGTGCCATGCAGAACAAATTTAACTTTTATCTCTAAGGATTGGAGAATATTGAAGAATGATTTAAGTAGCTGCATAACATGATCGCTTTATATTAAAAAGCACATTCTAGCTTTATGTGAATATGAAGGCTACAGCTGTGGGCGGAAATGGTAATACTTATTAAAAGCTTCAAGAGATTGGTATATCTTTTTAATTCTATCCCAGGACCTCTGTTCACCAGGTAAAATCGAATTCAGGAGATGAATTTGAAAGACAAGATCAATTGAGGAATGCAGCACTTTTGGAGCAAAATGACAAATGACAATTAATGTATTATTAATGAGACTAAAGAAGAGTCAACAGAGTGAAATGCATTGAAGAGAATACACCAATATTTGATGGTGCTAGACTAAATATAAGGAAGTGAAATAAAAGGAAAAGTCTAGAAGAATGTCTAGTTTATTTTGTGGCCCAACCAAATATATAAGTGATAAAAAAATTTAAGAATAGGACATGATGAATATCTAGTTATTACTTCAGTTTAGTGCATGTCATTATTTGCAGTCTGTGCATATATGTAGATAGAGATATCTAGTAAGCACTTAGACACCATCTGAAATTTATTAGAGATTTATGGGCAAGAAATAAAGATTTAAGAAATTAAATTATTCAGTAATTTATAAAATTAAGAAGAGGGTCAAGTTCAGGGACTGAGCAGTCAATTAAGGAGAAAACTGATGAGAATTTATGTGCTCTCAGGTCACAACCTTCTGTGTTTCATTTCATCAAATCTATGATTATTTAAACAGAATTTCCTCTTCCAGTTGAAGTAGAAGCTAATTAAGAAAAAATGGCACAATACATTGTAATGGGTAAAAGTATTGTTTTCCATATATTTTAAATAAATATGGAATATTGCTTAGTTACTTAGAAGATGCTTTTTCATTGGCTAATATTTTACTAGAATTCTAATTGTCAACATCTGATATTAAGTTAATTGTGCTTTTAATAGCTGACTCCTCTGTGGCTCTGTTTAGAGTTCCAAATGTGGACAAAGTTTGCCTGAAGAGAACTGCTGAATTTTGTATTCTTAGTATTAGGTTATATCATTTTGACACAGGAACTTGTCAAATAGGATTTTTAAAAAACTAATCCATTTAATGTTAAGTGACAATGTCCAGATTTACATTTGCTAGATACAATGGATAAACTGGATTATGAGAAGGAAAACAAATACAACCTAGGAAAAAGAATAAAGGCAGAAGAGCCATGTGTACAATGGAGAAACCTAATTTTGGAAATTAAATGCAAAGACATAGAAATGGCTATGCATCTAGCCCAATTCATAGGGCAGGCCAAAAGCATTACTTGAAATATCCTTTATGCACAATGCATGATGATTTTTTTGTATCACAAGACAGTCACCACCAGTGATGGAACATGAAATACTGGCATGTAGGAACAATTCCTGGGTATTTACAGTCAAAAGCCCATACAGATGATAGATTATTATTTCATGGTGTAGACTGAGCTGCCCTGCATCCCCAAAAGCTAAACAATGTATTGTTTTTGAAAAGATTAAGAAGCATTAAATACTCCGTAAAATCCCAGTGATTGGAGTGGTGTTCATGAAGCCACTGTAGAATCTAATTCCACAGCTGCATCTTTATACAGGACGAACATTTAGGCTGATTTTTTGGTGAGAATATCAACATCCTCTAGTGATAAGAGGCCAAATGCAGAGTTTGCTGCACAGCCACTACTGATTAGCCGAGTAAAGTCTGCCAGGTGTTTTCATTTTTTTATGTTCCAGTTTACTCATCAATAAAATATAGATTATAATCTGATATTTACACAATTTCTGTGAGAACTAAATTTAAGCACTTAGAGAAGTACTTAGTAAATTAACAATAATAGTTTTACTCGTGCAATTGGATAACTTGATAAATCTTATCCTGCTGATGCTTTTGTGACTAAAAAGTTTGAGTAAATTATAACTCATTTTCTCTGAAATAAACTCATTTGTTCTCACAACTTTTTATCTCTATAATTCCTGTAAATATTCTAATCTTCACAACTGTTAAAGAAGGATCAAGTAACTTAGTAACATTTTCTCTACTGGTCTGTGGTATTAATATCCTAACAGCTTTTTAAAAAAAATTCAGAAGAGTTTATAAAAAGATCAGCTCCATAGGAATAGTGATGTCAGTGAAAAAGAAGAATATGACAATAATAGTATAGTTATTATCTATGAAGCAGAGCAATCCCATTACTGGGTATATACCCAAAGAACGATAAATTGTTCTGCTATAAAGACACATGCACGTGTATGTTCATTGCAGCCCTGTGTACAATAGCAAAGACCTGGAACCAACCCAAATGCCCATCAATGATATACTGGACAAAGAGAATATGGTACATATATACCATGAAAAACTAAGCACCCATAAAAAACGATGAGTTTGTGTCCTTTGCAGGGATTTGGATCAATCTGGGAACTATTGTTTTCAGCAAACTGACAGAAGAAGAAAACCAAACACTGCATGTTCTCACTCATAAGTGGGTGTTGAACAATGAGAACACATGGACTAAGGGGAGGAACATCACACACTGAGGGCAGTTGGGCGGGGGTAGGGGAGAGATAGTCAGGGGGGTGGGGAGGAAGGGGAGAGTGGGGAGGGATAACATGGGGAGAAATGCCAGATACAGTACGCACCTAAAGTAAAATAAATAAATTAAAAAATAATAACAAAAACAAAAATAAAGAGAAGAAAAAAAGAAATATTGTGTCAAAAAACTGTGTTGAAAGATTAAAAACATAATTTTATTGGACCAGGAATATTGCCAATGATAATATTTGATGGTAGTGTTTGTTCTCCATCTCTTGGTCAGGAATATTTTAAATGTCAGATTAGAACATAAATCCTATTATCATAGACAATAATAAATACCTCTCAAAGCAGTTATTTTCAGAAGCGACCTTTTCTTAAGACACATATTCATTTCTAATTAAATCAGAAATGTCTTTAGGTGATGCTTACCTGCATTCAATAAGAACAAGAAAAGATTTATTTCATTTAAGAGAAAATAATATGTTGTCACATTAGTGAATGACTTTTTATATGACTTGAGACATTGAAAAAACGAGCGCTAATCCAGGGAGAGTTGTCTTTTCACGATGCTTTACTCTGTTCTCATTGTTAAGAAATTTATTAGACTGACAGTAATTACCAGGAATTTCAGGTTAAATATCACCAGGTTAAACATCATCAGAAACTAAACTATTGACTAAGGAGTAAGAGTTTATAGGTTTATAAAATATTTAAGAATCACAATAACCATTTAAAACAGATATTTACATGTTTGTAAGATATTTATTTTAGCAAATAATTTTATATTTTATTAATAAGTCTTGATAATTATAGTCCAGTTATAGTTCTAGACTATATCCAGAGTTTATCTGATTTTAAGCTTTCTAAACTTAGGTCTAAACTAAGGTAATCTTTCAAAAATAAAAACTTTAAACTAATCTATGGTAAAGCATAAATTTGGAAAGAATTATAAATCACCAGGTATAGTTTGTGGTTCTTTCTTTAGACATTAAATCCAAATATCTCTATAAAATGTTTTACTAGAATATTCTTTTAATTAACTCAAGTAACTTCAACCAACTTTCTGTATTATATTCTTTCTTTGAATTTCAAAAGCATATATTTTTGTAATCAGAATGATGTTTAAAATGCATTGATAATGTACTCTGTAATACACTCTTTACAATTATAAACACATTTAATTCTCATAATAAAGCTGTGAGAGAGCTGCTATTATTGTTTCCTTTTTACGGGGAAAATTGATTCATTGACAGGTAAGGAAGTTTCAGGCTAAGTTGACCTAGCCTGAAAGTGTGAATTCAGACAGGGGTCCAAGCAGTCTTGCCTCACAACTATTATACAAATCACATCTTTAAAGAATCAGTCACCTAAACAAATCAAATTTATCACAACCCTCATAAACTGAATAGAAAATGGAGAGAAAAAAGATAATTTTTCTAGATTACTACCTTCATTTTTTTTTTTTGTCTCTGGTAGCAATAGAAAAAACAATGCTAACCTCCTACATTTGTGTCTTGGTGAATTTGGTGAGGAATAAGGACCAAATTTAATGGATGGATAACAAGAAATGTTTTTCACTAGGATATGTAAATATAAGTGTTCAGTAAATTTAAAAGTTGACTTTGGAAAATAAGAGACCTGTATCAAAATTGTCACTTAAAGATTCAATTAAAAATATGTAAAAATTGATTGCTAACCCAAAGAAATCTAAAAATGAAAAGAACAAAGAAAAAGAGAAAACCTATTGGCATTCCTCCACAATTTATCGAAATGCTTAGCTTCTGCAATAAAATGTTTTGTGTCACTTTCTTTTTTTAAATAATGTTTAGGAATTTTTTCTAACAATTTTTGCCTCAGATAGAGATTATTATTTGTACCTGCTTCTCTTTAACACTATGTGTCCCTAGTCCATTGAATCTTAAATACAATAAATCTATTGCTGAGTAGTCAATTGACATCACAGACTTTATACATACAACAGGGAATAAAGAGTGTAAGATGTGTCAAATATTCATATGAATTAAATATAAAAATTTTATAATTCAATATATACAAATGCAAAGAAATAAAAATGTATTATTGATTTGTAAAGTCTAGAAAGCTTCCAAATAACATCTTACAATCTATCGGTAGAAAAAAACTTAAATTTGGAAGGATTCTTAGCTTTTTAACACACTGGTTTCTCTGTTATATAAATCTAAACCATTGGCATTCAAGAGAAAGTAAAAACCCAATCCAGGAAATTGAAGGATAGCAATAAAATAATACAGGAGATAAAAGAAGAAATGGTGATTAAAGGAAAAAATAAACAAAACAGTGATCTGATAGATCTGAAAAACTCACTTCAAGAATGTCATGACATAATCACAAGAACAAACAGCAACATGGACGAAGCTGAGGAAAGAATCTCATAGCTTAAAGACTGGTTCTCTGAAATAACTCAGTCAGACAAAAATACAGAAAAAGAAAAGATAAAACAAAACCCATGAGAAATATGGTATTACATAAATCTACAAAATCTATGACTCATTGGCATCCCTGAAAGAGGAGGAGAGAAAGCAAGCAACTTTAAAAACTTTTCTGAGAATACTGTTCATAAAAATTTCCCCAACTTCACTAAAGGGATAATCATTCAAATTCAATAAATGCATAGAATCCCTATGAGATATCACATAAAATGACTGTACCTGTTACAGGTAGCTAGATGGGCAGGAACAGGGCAGGAGCAGGTTTGGGACTCTTCCCCAAACCTAGAAATGTCAGTGATGGTTTGGCAATTAACATTGCCTCTCTAAACGTCATTAATTGGCAGCCTGCACCAAGAAGAGGCCATTTCCTGATGATCCACAGTTATTAACATTAAAGTGTTAATTGAATGCAGGTGCCAGGGAGAAGCAAAAAGGACTTCCAATAAAATCTCAGGGTATGACCTTCTGGCAGCATTCCACCTGAAAATGGAAGAAAGTCTCAGAGGAACATGCACACAACTTCCTAAATGCACTGTGCATGCTCACTTCCCAAGGGTAAGAAGGGCACCATGCATGTGGGCAGCCCACCCTAAGGGAAAAACCACAGGAAAGGAACCAACATATAGAGTCTTAGGATCCAGGTTAAACACCACACTTGTTGTTTAAGCTGCTCACTAGGTCCTTCCAAGAATACTTTCCTTTCTTTCCTGTTCTAAAGACTTTTTAAATAAACTTCTACTCCTGTTATAAAACATGCCTTGGTCTCTTTTCCTCCTTTATGCCCCTTAGTCAAATTCCTTTATCTGAGGAGGCAAGTATTGAGGTTGCTACAAATCTGTATGGATTTGCTGCCGGTAATTTGAATATTTGCCACTGGTAACATTCCCAACAAACAGGGTCATCAGATTCTCCAAGGCCCAAGGCCAAAATGAAAGAAAATATGTTAAATGCAGCTAATGAGAAGAGTCAGGTCACTACAAAGGGAACTTCATCAGGGAAACAGTGGAACATTCAGCAGAAACCACACAAGCCAGAAGAGACTGGGAATGCATTTCCAGTATTCTTAAAGAAATGCCACCCAAGAATTTCATATCCAGCCAAACTAAGCCTCATAAGCAAGGAAGAAATAAGTCCACTTCACAGAAACAAATGCTAAGTGAATTCATTACCACCAGAACTGCTTTAAAGATGATCCTTAAGGGAGTACTAAATATGGAAATTAAAAAGAAAGACTATCACTGGTCACCACAAAAATACACTTCAGTACATAGTCCATTGAACAATAAAGCAACCATACAATCATGTCTGTATAATAACCAGCTAATAACACAATGGCAGTATCAAAACCCACATATGTCCATATTAATATTGAAAATAAACAGGGTAAATGCCTGAATTAAAAGGAACAGAGTGGCAAGTTGAAAAGAAGCAAGTCCAAAGTGTATCCTGTCTTCAAGAGACCCACCCACCTCACATACAATGACAACCATAAACTCAGAAATAAAAAAAGAGAGAGAGAGAAAAAAAAATCTACTATGCAAATAAGAAACAGAAGGCAGGTCTTGCTATTGTAATTTCAGACAAAACAAACTTAAAAGCAACAATGATCAAAAAAGATAAGAAGGGCATTATACCATGGTAAAGGGTTCAGTTCGACAAGCAGAACTAACTTTCCTAAGTGTGTGTAAATACACACACACACACACACATGAACACACACATATACACACATGCACACACACATACATATATACACATAAACTCAACACTTGTTATTCAAGCTGCTCGCTAGGTCTCTTCCAAGAATACTTTCCTTTCTTTCTTGTTCTAAAGCCTTTTTAAATAAACTTCCACTCCTGCTATGAAACTTGCCTTGGTCTATTTTTCTCCTTTATGCTCCTCAGTCAAATAGAAAGGTATATTCTCCCTTATGCCCCTCAAATATATGTGTGTGTGTGTGTGTGTGTGTGTGTGTGTAAATATTACATATATATGTTTATATATATAAAACACAGGAGAACCAAGATTCATAAAGCAAGTTCTCAGAGACCTACAAAGAGACTTAGAATAGAACACAATAATAGTGGGAAACTTCAACACCTCACTGACAGTATTAGACAGCTCATTGAGGCAGAAAACTAACACAGATATTTGAGACCTGAACTTGACACTTGACCAAATGGGACTAACAGACATCTATAGAACGATCCACTCAAAAACAAGAGAGTATACATTCTTCTCATCTGCACATAGCACTTACTGTATGTTGATCACACAATCAGACATAAAACATAAATCCTCAGCAAATTAAAAAAAACTGGTTAAAGCAAACATATCTCAAACAACAGTGCAATAAAAATATAAATAAATACTAGGAAAATCATTCAAACCATACAATCGCATGGAAATTAATCATCTTACACCTGAAGGACATTTAGGTAAAGAATACAATTAAGATGGAAAACCAGAAATTATTTGAAATTGATGAGAAGACGCAACATACCTGAATCACTGGAACGAACGTAATGCTTGTTAAGAGGGAAGATTCTAGCACTTAATTTGAGAAAGATCTCAAATTAACAATCTAATGTCACCTAGAGGAACCAGAGGAAAAAGGATCAAACCAACCACAGAGCTAGCAGAAGACAAAAAACGCACCAAACTCACAGAAATACAAAACACCCTCAGAGACTGCTATGAACACCCCACACACACAACCTGTAAAACCCAGGAAAAAAATGATAAATTCTATAAACATACAACCTCCCAAGACTCCACCAGGAAGAAACTAAATCCCTGACCAGATGAATTATGGATTCCTAAATTTAATCAGTAATAAAAATCTACCACAGAGAAAATGTCCAAGACCAGATGGATCCACAGCCAAATTTTACCAATTGTATAAAGAGTTGTTACCATTTCTACTGAAAGCACTCCAAAAAATTCAGGAGAAGGGGCTTTTTCCTAACTCATTTCATGAGGTTTGCATCATCCTGATATCAAAAACAGACAGAGACACAATGAAAAATGAAAACATCAGACCAATATCCTTGATGAACATACATGTAAAAATCCTCAACAAAATACTAACAAACCAAATACAGCAGCACTTCAAAAAGCTAATCTGCCACAATCAGTTTATCCCTGGAATGCGAGGTCAATTCAACATACACAAATAAATGTGATTCATCACATAAACAGAACTTCTACAAACAGAAACCACATGATCATCTCAATATATGCAGAAAAGGCTTTCAATACAACTCAACATCCCTCCATACTGAAAACTCTCAACAAACTAGGCATTGAAGGAACATATTTCAAAATAATAGCAGCTGCCTATGAAAAATCCACAGCCAACATCAGATGGAATAGACAAAAGCTGAAATCATTCTTTTTGAAAACCAGTACAAGAGAAGCATGCCCACTCTCACTACACCTATCAACACAGTACTGGAAGTCCTAACCAGTGCAATCAGGCAAGAGAAATAAATAACAGGCATCCAAATGGGACAAGAGGGAATCCAATTATCTCTCTTTGCAGATGATATGATTATATACCTAAAAATCCCTAAAGACTCCACGAAAAGGCTCCTAGAGCTGATATATGACTTTGGTAAAGTTTCAATGTACAAAAACCAGTAACATTTCTATACATCAATTATGTTGAAGCTGAGAGCCAAATGCAATCCCATTTCCAGTAGCCACAAGAAGAATAAAATATCTAGAAATACAGCTAAGGAGTTGGAAGATATCTACAAAGAGAACTATAATATACTGCATAAATAAGTCAGAGATGACACAAACAAATGAAAAATCATTCCATGCTCATGAGAAGGAATAAATAATATTGTCAAAATGGACATACTTCCCAAAGTCTTTTACAGTTTCAATACCACTTCTACCAAACTACCAATGCCATTTTTCACAGAATTAGAGAAAACTACTTTAAATTTCATATGGAGCCAAAAATCCCCAAATAGCAAAAGCAATCCTAATTAAAAAGAACAAAGCCAGAGGCATCCCATTATCTGACTTCAAACTACAGTATAAGGATAGAATAACCAAAACTGCATGGTAATGTTACAAAAACAGACACACAGACCAATGGAAAAGAATGGAAAGCTGCACACCTATCACCATCTGATCTTTGACAAAGTTGACAAAAACAAGCAATGTGGAAAGGATTTCCTATACAATAAATGGTGCTGTGATATCTGCCTAGCCATATGCAGAGGATTGAAACTGGATTACTTCCTTACACCATATTAAGAAAAAATCAACTCAAGGTGAATTAAATACTTAAATGTAAAAACCTAAAACTCTAAAAATACTGGAAGAAAGCCGGAAAATACCATTTTGGACACAGGACCTAGCAAAGATTTCATGATTAAGATGCCAAAATCAATTTCAACAGAACAAAAATTGACAAGTGGGACCTAATTAAACTAAAGAGCATCTGCACAGCAAAACAGAATAAACAGAGTAAATATAAAACTTATAGAATAGAATAAATATGTGCAAACTATGCATCTAATAAAGGTATAATAGCCAAAATCTATAAAGCACTTAAATAAGAAGCAAAAACACACACAACCCTATTAAAAGAGGGCAAAAGATATGAGTAGATATTTTTCAAAAGAAGACATATATGTGGCCAACAAGCATACGAAAAAAATACTCAAAATCACTAATCATTAGAGAAATGCAACTCAAAACCATAATGAGATAACATCTCACACCAGACAGAATAAAAATATTAAAAGTCAAAAAATATGCTGGTGAGGTTGCAGAGTAGGGGGAATGCTAACAGGCACTGCTACTGGGAATGTAAATTAGTTTGGTCATTGTGGAAAGCAATTTGGTGATTTCTTAAAGAACTTAATAAGGAATTACCATTCAACCAAACAATCCCATTATTTGGTATACACTCATAGGAATATAAGTACCATAAAGACACCTTCATACATATGTTTACATTAGCACTATTTATAATAGCAACAACATAGAATCAACCTAAATGTCCATCAGTGGCAGACTAAATAAAGAAAATGCGATACATATACACCACGGAATCCTCTGCAGCCGTTAAAAGAACAACACCATGTTATTCGAAGCAACATGGATAGAATTGGAGGCCGATTATCCTAAGCAAACTAATGAATGAACAGAAAACCAAATACTGTATTTTCTTACTTGTACATGGGAGCTCAACGCTGAGTATACATGAACTCATGCGTACTTAAGAGTGCAAGGTGGGAGTAGGGAGAGGATCAAAAAACTACCTATTTGGTACAATGCTGATTGCCTGCATGATGCAATCATCGGTACACCAAACCCCCATAACATTCAATTTACCCATATAAAAAACCTGCACATGTACACTTGAGCCTAAAAAAGTAAAAATAAAGTCCTTTTATTTGAATAGTTTTATTACAAATGCAGACCTCTTTATTATTTACTTTAGTAACTAAAAACTACTTTCTTATATTGTGGCAATGTCTCAAAAACAACCCGAAGATTAGCTGTTTTTCCAACATTATGACATCTTTTACCTTGCATGTAACTGAAATGCCAACCAGGAAAATGCCTTCATAAATAATTGAGTAATAGGGTAAACAAATGTGAGAACCAAAATAACCTCTTGCTGTTGACTGTCCCTCAAACCCAATCAAGCTGTGCTGTTACCTGAGAGAGGGAGATACTCTTCTCTTATTTAATCTACTATTTTTTTCACTCACTGTGCTGCATCATATAAATATTTACCCTAAACTATTATAGAATATTCACCTTTACCACAATTATTTGACATGTCATAAAAAATTCTGTGGTTATCATTTCTAATGATCATGTAGTATTTTATTATACAATTTTATGCTAATTTATTTTGCTACTCCCTATGTTTAAAGATTTAGGCTGTTTTTTAAATCTTTGCTATTATACTCAATACCACAGAAAGTATCTTTGTTCATACATTTTTCTTAAGTTTCTGAGTAGTTTTTTAAGATTAAGTCCTAGAAGAGGTATAAAAGAACTTAGGACGCTTGATATCGTATGACCGTTTGGAAGCTACTATTTCTCAGCTCCAAATCTCTCTTTACTCAAGCCTTTATTCACACTTAGATTCCTGAAGCTAAGGCTTAGACTTTGTAAACCATATTTCTTCTTTGACAGCTGCTCCCTCTTTGATTCTGCCAACAGGCACACTAGAGGGGGAAAGGAACGCTGGAAGAGGGAGAAGCCTTCCTTCCTTCTTGTTTCTTATTCTCATCAGCATCATTTATCATCCTGACTGCACCACTTTCCTCCTGTTTCTCTTTCTATTTTTGTTTTTGTCTGTTAGCACTCTCAGAACAAGCTCACTGTACTCCTCAAAGACATCAGCCCCTGCAACAGCACTACTCCGTAAAGGTCAAAGTCAACCTCCATGAGGTCCTTCTTTCACACTCCTAAGACACCGCTCTCAGCTGAATGGTACCCCTTCTTTTTCTTAAGAGTTACAGAGTAGACTGAGTCCTCTCTTCTAAGCTTTTATGTTCTATTAACTCCAATCACTTTGTGTTGTTGCTATTTCCCAGTTCCAGGAAGCAGTGGGCAGAGAGTGTAACTGCTCTCTGCTTCTACCCTTTGTGAGTTACTCAATGTCTTTTTATTGTTGTTGGCCTTTACAGTTCTCTAAAATATCTTTGACAGATTCCTTATCTTACTTTCTCTCTGTTAAAATAACCAATGGGTAATATTTTCCCCACAAGGCATTGATTAATACTATCAAATTCCTTTACACATGCAGGACATGAAGTGTTAGTTTCATCAGGACATCTTAAGCAGAATCAGCTAACTAAATTGATAAATTAAAGGACTATAATTATACAGGTGAAGAAATGCATCATTGTTGCTTTGAAATGCCTTTTACTACTATAGGACTTAATTATCTTTTATATATGTATTATTTATCATATCTTCCAATGCCTTACTGCTTTGAAGGTTATTTCCTTTTTATATATTTGAACAATATGCACAAAGATGCAATATATAAAAAGTTCAAAGTTCAACATATAATCCTCTCTCTATATATGTTCTATATATTCTATATATGCAGACTTTATATATATATATATATAAACATTTTATATATATATAAAATTTATATATA
>CM052649.1:18985065-19059573 GCA_028533165.1 Leontopithecus rosalia
TATATATATATATATATATATATATATATATACTTTAAATTTTCTGAAATTTGTGTTGGGCAGTTGATAATAGATCTCTCTGTGAAAACAGAGAACAAAGCCTAATCTGACATTGTTGCCTTAAGGAATTTCTCATGGTTTCTTAGCAATTATGTTTCATATTTTATGTAACCAAAAACTATACTGTAGTATTTTAATAGTTTTGCCATACATACATTATTTTTCTATTATATGCTGTGTTTTTTAGACAGTTGATTACTATTGTCATCCATGTGGCCTCTTTTGCAATCTCATAGCCACCCATACAGGTTTAATCATCATAACAGTTTAACTTTTCCTTTTTCTTCTTCTTCTTCTTTTTTTTTTTTATTGAGACAGAGTCTCGCTCTGCCGCCCAGGATCCCAGGCTGGAGTGAACTGGTGTTATGTCAGCTCCCTGAAACCTCCATCTCCTGGATTCCAGTGATTCTCCTGCCTCAGCCTCCTGAGTAGCTAGGATTACAGGCACGTGCCATCACGCCAGGTTAATTTTTTGTATTTTTAGTAGAGAGGGGGTTTCATCTTTTTAGCCAGGATGGTGTTGATCTCCTGACCTCAGGATTCCCCTGCCTAGGCCTCCAAAAGTGCTAGGATTAGAGGCGTGAGCCACTGCGCCTGACCACTCCTCCTTATATGTTTGTGATTGTGGTCTGGTTAGGACAGGGACTAAATAAATGATGGCAGTGTTTTTAATCTGGATAATGGACTTTAAGATGTTAGACTGTTTTAGAATTCCAGTGTTCAAACTTACTAGTTTAATGATTTTTAAAGTGATCATTTAAACTCTCTGACTACTGGTTTAAGAATAATCTGATAATTATCAGTATCTCAAATGGCTTTTATAAATATCAAATATAAGTAGTATTTTGCAGAAAAATGTACAGATATTAAAAGCAGAATGGGTGGTAGCTATTAAAATTGCTATTTTTGAAAACTTTGAATTTATCTGGCTTAACTTTTGATTAACCTCAACTTTACACTTGAAGTGTCACCTTAAGAGTTTTCCAATACACACTTAAAATTTTACTTGGGCACATTCTCTAAATCTTCCTCCCAGATTATTCCTCTCTCTATATATTGTTCACACTGTGTCCTCTGTTTCTCAAACCACTATGCAGGTTTCTTAGGCAGTGCTTGCATTCCCCGGTAACTTGATTGCCTAGGCCACCTCGAGTCTATGGAGAAATAGGAACTGGCATATAATGAATGAATGAGGAAAAATTATTGAGTTGCTCTAATTCTCAGAGTTGATTTATACCTTTGTCATCATTTCCTTTTACATCAACTTCTCTCTGCCTTCTGTTTATTTCATTTTATTTTCCATAGTTTTTAATTGTTTTTCATATCATTTTCCCATGCAGTTGAGAAATCCCTCATATCTTCAGCAAAAACATTATAGACAAATGTCTACTATTTTTACTTTAACCATGGGAGAATTTAGGCAAAAAAATAAACTGCATTTCACACAAATATCCATTAATCATTTTCAAAATAATATAAACATGTGATCTTGTTTAAAAATTATATTTAAACATTTTTCTACCAAATACATATGAATTAAAATAGTATTTAATATTAGGTATTAACATATATACCAACATGCTAATTAAAAGAGAAAGAATTGAGGAAGAAAGAAAATGTCATTATTAAAACAATTATTATTTTCTAAAATAATAAAATACAGTTGAATCTAGCCATATAACTAAATTTATATGATAATATATATTAAAGTATAGGTACAGAAGTAACAAAATACAGAATAACATAAGTAAACTATATCTTTTTTCACGTGGATTTTTATTTTAACTTTTAGAGTTTTCTACATTTTTCAGATTTTTTTCAATATACATACATTACATGTTTAAAATATATATATATATTAATTTTTAAAACTGAAAACCCTGTAATTTGGAACTGGAGATATTTTTACTCTGAGAAAGAAGTAAAGAATGAATGAAAGAGAAAGACAGAAAGAAAGAATATTGCCTTAAAAAAATAAGTATTGCTTTCCCAAACAATTGCAGTTTCTAGACGTAGATCCTATTTTATTATAAAGCCCAAAAATATGTCACCAAGTATGTTCCAACTTTCCATTCCTTATTGCAACTTTACTGTAGACCCGACACTTCTCAGGTTGTAATATGGCTGTCAAATGTTTCCAGAGTCATATGCTTTTCCATTCATGGTCAAAAAGGAAAGAATATTGAAGGAATAAATTAAAGTTCTGATTGGATGACTTAAGTATCTTGCCCTGCCCTGAAACAACTGATTGGATTAGTTAAGATCATGTGCTCCATAACTGAATTTTGCAGTTTACTTCTCTGGAACCAAAGAGAAATCAGGGCTCTCTCAGAAGAAGCAGGTATTTACACCAGGATGCAAATACAAATGTCAAGCTGAGAAAATGAAATATCTCTATTAATTACAATAGCTTGAGCCAAACAATCAGAAACCTCAGTAACTTAGCATGTTAAACATTTTAAAAATATATTTGCAGCATATATTTCCTCCAGGGACCAAAACTGCCATTATTTTATGATTACACAATCTGGAACACATTGGTTCCAAGGTCACTCAGTACAGATTATTCTTCTGGTTGTTTTCATTTCCAGCCCTTCTTTGCCTTGGTACGTTATTAGGAGTAACTTCCTTTCTCTCGTCCTTCCACTCCTGGGAGGTACTGTCAGAAGACTGGTACGTGGGAAAATATTAATTGCCAGGATTTTCTCCCCCATTTCTTTCTGCTTTTGGTGGCAACCTCAGGTGGGCCACATTTTCTCTACAGATTTAGATCCATCCAGGCAGCATGCCCTGGTTAGATCCAGTTTCCAATTCCCTGACTCATGAGATCCTTCTGCCTTGGTTACTCCAGCTCTTTCTTACATCATTGTTCCATTTGACTTACCTGCTGTTACATCACCTGTGTAAACAACATTTGCTATTAGGTTGTATCTTTTTGAAGAGAGATACTGTCAGAATGGACAGTGACAAATCAACCAATGGAAGCAGAAAAGCTGGCTGGAAGATCATACAGGATATGTTTAAGTTCTAGTCTCAGATGTAACACATAGAATTTTTTCCACACTCCATTTGAAACATAGCCCCAAACTTTTGCAAACGAGAATGGTAAATTTTACATGTGCCAGAAAGAAGAAAATGGTATGGTGAGCATAAAGTATTGTGTACTAATTTTAATAATTTCCTGGAAGTGTGGGTTGTCAACTGACAAGATATTTGTAATATGGATAAATTAATTAATTCATACCAAAATGTTTTGATATTACTATTAGTTCTGATATAATGCAACATATATATGAATTTCTAAAAATCATCATGGAATAAAAAAATTTCAAAGTAAAACCATAAGACTTATGCAAAAAAAAGAGTCAAGGTCATGACATTTAAAAACTTTGTTAGTACTATAATAAATAGGATAAACTTTAAGAACTTAGTAAAAACAGTTTCCACATGTTAAATGATTTAAAAATTCATAAATACTGCAATAAATATAGTAACTTAACTTGAAAAAACCTGAAGTTTTCATGTGATAGTGGGTTTTGGGAGAGTTACAGCTTGTGAATTGTTGTGAAGTAATGGAAGGAAGTCTGTTCAAAATTCGATGGAAAGTTGAAACACCAGATGTGGATGTTGGTGGCTCATTACGCATGCAATAAAGATGTATAAAATATCTATTTGTGTGTGTGCACAGAAACATACATACATTTTGTGCATTTAGTGGGATGTACTTGTCTATGTTCACCTAATGTTTCTTACGGATGAAACTGTGTGTAAATGAATGTAGAGTTTTGCAGCAAATGTGTTTTGTGTTCTGCAACTGTGGAACACATTGTGTTTCAGAACAAGATTTACAGCTGAACTCATTGAATTTCAGGTTCATTAAATCACTACATTTCATAGTGTCACAGTGAAAGATGGGACTTATAATTGCAACTAGAAATATAACAAAGTATCTTCCCAACCAAAAAATGTATTTCATGCTAGTATTTAGAATTTGTGAAGTAAGCTGTGTTGGAATTTAAGAACATGGCAACACAAGAATGGTTTCAAGATGGCGGACTAAGGCATCTGGCACTAAATTCCTCCACAAAGAAAAACCAAGTTAGTAAGTGGATAATCACACGTTAAATAGAGTATCTAAGAGGTAACACTGGAATTCACCGAAGAAGTGACAGGAAACACCTGAGACATGGAAAGAGTGGGAAGTAAAGCAGCTGATTTGGCTGTGATCATCTGCGAGCCTGGAGAATCTCCCCAGAGTGTGGAAATTGTATGTAAGACATGCACACAGTTCAAATTCCCACCATGAACTCCTGCAGTTCTGGACATGGAGAGCTCTTTGATGCCTGCAGGCTTTGAGACTGGCATGGGGAGCTACCTGAAGAGAGTGTAATTGCTCCAGGGAAGGAGTGATGCTCCACTTGGTCCCAGATACCCTCTAAGAGATAAGAAGTTGCAGCACAGAGCCATTTCAAAAGCCCAGCCTCCATCAAACTACATCCTGTTCTGAGGCCAAATAACCCCTGCATCTCTGTATCACTGGAGTTCAACTGACATTCCTCCCGGTGCACATCTGTCTCACATTCACACAGAGGACTACAATGGCATGACACGAGTTATACCCACTGGAATGGCAGGGCCCCCAGCACTCTAGTATATCTAGTACCTGGTATCTTGGAGAATGGGCAGTGCAGCAAACTTGGTTGGCATAGGATAAGGGAGCCATAGCACCTGCTCCCCAGAGCCTGAAACCCTCCCGCCTAAGACTGCTGCCACTAAAAGCAAGCCCACCCCCACCAGCAGTGGAAGGGCCATAGTGTATTTTCACATACCTTGAGGACTAGATGTCCCTGTTGGTGCCACTGCTGCAGCCACTGCTGACATCTCCAGAGCATGAAACATGCACTCCCCAGTGCCTGAAGGCTGACTACCTGCAGCTTTTGCCAAAGAAAGAAAACTCAATCCACCAGCAGCAAGGTAACAACACATTCACACATTCCCTGCTAACAGGTTCTATCTACTCACACCACTGCTGCTGGTGGGCTTGGGGTCCAACCCACCCTGGCCACTACAACTGACACCCATGTAGAGTGTCAGGAGGCCTGAGGATAATCCCAGCCAGCTTAGCACCAACTGTCCATTACCAAAACCTACTGCCCAGTGGCCTAGGAATCACCCTGCTCCATCCACCACTGCTGCCAAATGTACACTCTTTCTGATGGCTGAGGATGGGCCTACCCAGCTTATAGTAACCACCATTAACATCACAGCATGCTGCTTAAGAGCCCAAAGGTTGTCCCACCATGATTGCTGCCATTACTCATGCCATGCACACTGCCCAAAATGCAATGATTCACCTACCCAACAGCCTACTACTATCACAGGCATGAGGAAGGAAGTGGCCTAGAGGATTAAGAATTGGCCCACATGAATAGGCTAACACTACTGACCACATACACTACCTGGCAGCCCAATGACAGCCATGCTTGTTCTGTCATTGGAATCACTAGGGCTGAGGGACTGACCCATCCAGAATCCAGAATCCTCTTTCCTAGCAAAACCTCACTAGAGCCTTACAATTATACCTATGCTACTGAAGAAATCACAGACATCACTGCTATTGTTTACAGATAAAGAAATCATATCAAGACTACAGTACTTAACGCACCCATAATCAAATGTAAAGTGTCCTGCCCAACCAACAGCATACAGTATTATAAAAAAAAGTCATCCTCTAAAAAAGAAAATCTCAAAAAGTAGAAGTGACTGTTACACCATATGCACAAATACCAATATCAGTACTCAACAAACATACATAACAAGGAAATATGTTTCATCCAAAGGATCACAAAAATCAATTAAATGCTAGAAAAGGAATTCAAAATAATGATATTAAAGAAGTTCCATGAAAAAATATACAGACAGAATAATACAAATAAATTAAAAACCTATTCATGACCTATGTGAGAAATTCACCAGTCATAGATATCATAAAAAAGAATCAAATAGAAATCTCAGAAATAAAGAATTTAATAAATGAAATAAAAATTACATTTAAGAGCTTAAACAATAGACTAGATAAAGTAGAATAAAGAATTTTTGAATTTAAAGAAAAGAGTTTTTGAAATAAACCTCGTCATATAAAAAAGTATTTAAAAGAAAAAATATATGTCATATATAGAACATCAAAAAGTAATTAAATACTTAAATTTCGGGTATTACAAAGGTGAAGAGATAAAAAGGGCATAGAAAACCTATATAAGAAAATAATAGCTGAAAACTTTCTAAATCTAGCAAGATTTAGATATCTCGAAGCAGTAAACTTAGAGATTCTCAAATGGATACATTTAGAAAGGTCTTTTTGTGGAACATTATGGTCAAATTGTCAAATACAAAGACAAATGGAAAATTTTAAAAACAAAGAGGAGCATGTCTTATCACATATAAAAAAAAAACCTCCCAGCCGATTGACAGTGGATTTCTCAGAATAAATCTTACAGGCCAGGAGAGAATGGGATGATAAATTCAAAAGGCTAAAATAAAATTTAAAATATTGGCAACCAAGGTTACTATACACAGCAAAGTTTTCCTATATGAATGAAGAAGAAATAGTGTTTCCCAGATAAGCAAAAACTAGAGGAATTTATAACTATAGATCATTCCTACAAGGAATATTTAAGGGTTTCATAAACTGGAAACAAAAGGCTTGTATCTATCATCGTGAAAATACATGAAAGTGTAAAACTCACTGACAGAGTTTTAAACATATAAATGAGGAAGACAAGAATTCTAATGTTACCACTACAAGAAAACCATCAAACCAAAATGATATACAATGAGAAAGAATGATAGAAACAAAGCATACATACAAAGAAACAAAACAAACATAAAATACTTAACAAATTTACAGGAATAAGTCCTCAAATATCAATAATAATCTTAAATATAAACAAATTAAATATTTTACTTAAAATATTTAGACTGAGTAGATTTTCAGTGACATAATGATATGCTGCCTACAAGAAACTCACTTCACCCGTAATGACACATATAGACTGAAAGTAAAGGAATGGATAAAGATTTTCTGTACAAATGGAAACCAAAAGTGATCAGGAGTAGCTATACTTAGATAAAAAACCATGTATACATTAAACACAGTAAAAAAAAAGACAAAGATCTATCTATCTATCTATCTATCTATACCCAAAATAGAGCAACTCTATATAGAAAGCAAATATTATTTGATCTAAAAGGAGAGATACACTCCAATACAATAATAGGTTGGGACTTCAACAACTAACTCTCAGCATTAAAAACATCATTTAGTTAGAAAATTAACTAAAATACACACACACACACACACACTCCAAAACCAAAAACAAACAAAAATTGGATTTAAACTCCACTTGAGGACAGATGAACCTAACAGAAATCTACAGAACATTTTATCCAACAGCTACAGAATACACATTCCTATATTCAGCACATGGAAAATTCTCCAGGAGAGAAGATATAAAAGTCCACAAAATAAGTCTCAACAAATTCTTAAAAGTCAAAATAATATCAAGTGTTTTCTAAGCAACAGTGTAATAAAAATACTAGCTGGTAACAAGAGGAACTTTGGAAATTATACAAATGCATGGAAATCAATCAACTTGGTCCTGAATGACCAATAGGTCAATGAGAAAATTAAGAAAAAAAAATTTAAAATATTTAGAAACAAATGAAAATTAAAAAAACACACCAAAACCTATGGAATACAGCAAAAGTAATGCTGAGAAGAAAGTTTATATCAATAAATTCCTATATCAAAAACTAGAAAGATTTTAAATAAACAATCTAATAATGCACTTCAAGAAATGAGAATCAAGAACAAAAACATTAATATAAGGATAGAAATAAAGACCAGAGAAGAATAAAATTACATAGAGACAAAATAACACAAAGTCAAATGAAAATTTTGTCTTTTAAAAATATACAGTCCATAAAACACTAACTAGACTAACAACAACAATAAAAGCCTATATTAATAAATTCAGAAACAAAAAATGATACATTACAACTGATACCTCAGAAATACAAAAAAAGAAATCAGAGACAACATGAACAATTATATGCTAACACTCTAGAAAACCTAGAGAAAATAGGTAAATTTCTGGACACATACAACCTACCAGGATTAATTTAGGAAGAAAATAAAAAACCTGAACAGGCCAAGAAAAAATAATAAGAATGAATCTGTAATAATAAAAAAAGTCTCCAAAGAGTGAAAAGCCCAAGACCTAAAGGTTTCACTGCTGACTTCTACCACATGTATAAAGTAACACCAAATTTCCTCAAATTATTCTAAAAAATGGAAGAGGTGAGAATTCTCTCTAACACATTCTATGAGGCTGGCATTACTCTGATACCAGAACTAGAAAATGACACAACAACAGCAACAACAACAACTACAGGTCAGTATCCCTAATGAACATAAATGCATAAATCTTCAGTAAAATATTAACAAACTTAATCCAACAGTGCATTAGAAAGACAATATACCATGTTACAGTGGAAAGCATGCCAAGGATGCAAGCATGGTTAGTTCAACATATGCAAATCAATAAATGTGATGCATCACACTAACAGAATGAAGGACAAAAACCCAACATCCATCCAGACAGGCATATAAAAGACATTTGATAACATTAACATTCTTAACATTCCTACACAAAGAACAAACATATCTTAAAGGTCATATATGACAAACCCACAGCTAACGTTGATTGTACTAAATGGAAAAAACTAAAAGCCTTTCTTCTAAGAACTGGAAAAAGACAAGATGCCTACTTTCACCACACCTATTCAATATAGTACCGAATGTCCTAGTCATAGAAATCCGAAAGTAGGAAGAAATAAAAGGCAGACAAACTGGAAAGGAGAAAGTCAAAATGTTCTTCTTTGCTGATGATATAGACTTATATTTAGAAACACCTGGAGACTCTTCTAGAAAACACTTAGACCGGCTTAAAAAAAAATTAAGTTTCAGGACACAAACTCAACATACAAAGAATACGTAGTTTCTAAGCATGAATAATGAGCTAGCTGACAAATTAAAAAGTCAGTCTCATTTACAATAGCCATAAAAATATCTAGGAATAAATTTAACCAAAGAGATGAAGGACTTCTCTAATAAAAACTACAAAACACTAATGAAAGACATTACAGTAGATATACAAATTAAATCATATTGCAAGCTCTTGGAAATAAAAAAATCCATATTGTTGAAATAATTGTATTACTAAAATCAATAAACTGATCAGATGTAATTCCTATCAAATACCATTGTCATTTTTTACAGAAATAGAAAAAAAAAACTATCCTCATACTCATATGGAACCACATAAGAGGCCAAACAAAGCAATCTCGAGCCAAAAGAACAAAGCTGAAGGTATTATATTCCCTGACTTCAGAATGTATTACAAGGCTACAGCAACCAAAACAACAAGGTATTGGTATAAAAACAGGCACATAGAACAACGGAATAGAATAGAGAACCCAGAAATAAAATCACTATTTACAGCCAAATGATTTTTAAGAAAAGTACCAAAGAACACTGATTGAGGGAAAGGAGACTATCTTCAATAACTGGTGCAAGGAAACTTAATATTCATCTGCAGAAGATTGAAACTAGACCTCTTTCTCTTACCATATACAAATATCAACTCAAAATCTACTAAAGACTTAAGACCTAAATAAAACAACTATAATGAAACATAGGTGAAACATTTTAGGATGTGGCCCTAGACCAAAATTTTATGGCTAAGACCTCAAAAGCACAGGCAACAAAATAAAAAACAGACAAATGTGACTATATTTAAGTAAAATGCTTCTGCTCAGCAGAAGAAATAATCAACAGAATAAAGAGACAACCTGTTCAATAGGATAAAATATTTGCAAATTATTTATCCAACAAATGACTAATATTCACAATATGTAAGAAACTCCAACAATTTAGCAGAAAAAAATCTCATTAAAAAGAGGAAAAAGGAGAGAAATACACATTTTTAATATAATGATATGCAAATGACAAAAAGGTATATGAATAAATGCTAGATATCACTAATCATCAGAGAAACACAAATCAAAATGATAATCAGATAACATCGTACCTCAGGTACAATGGCTATTATTAAAGTAGAAAAAATTATAGATTTTGTTGAGGATGAAAATAATAGGGAATTCTTACATATTGTCAGTTGGCATTTAAATGAGTAGATTCATTATGTACAACAGCATGGAAATTTCTCAGAAAAAGAAAACATTAAAACAAAACTACCATATTATCCAGCAATCTCACTACTAGACACATATTGCTAAAAGAAAGGAAATCAGTATATCAAAGGTATAATGACACCCCTATATTTACTGAAGCAAATAATTTCACAGTAGCAAAGGTGTGGAATCAACCTAAGGGGCCATCAGTGAATTAATGTATAAAGAAAATATGACATATACACACAATGAAATACGCTTTTGCCATAAAAAAGAATAAAATTCTTTTCTTTTTTTGCAGCCACATGGAAGAAACTGGAGTTTATTGTATCACACGAAATAAACCAGGCATAGAAATGCACATATTGTATGTTCTCACTCATATGTGGGATCTAAAAAAAAGCTGATCTTGTAATTGTGGAGAGTAGAATGACAGTTATCAGAGGCTTGGTTTGTTATAGTCTTACTACTCCTCAATCTTCACTTTTAGAATTCATAAAATATAGATGATAATTTTAAATTTAAAACAATAAAAAATCCTAGAAACTATGTAAAAGAATTAAAACCAACTTAATGTTTTGAAGAGTTTAAAAAAATTGAATTATTACAACTATATAAAACAATTGAAGTGTATCATTTTTGGACATTTCTAATTGGGAAATATTTCATTATTTCTATGTGATTAGTAATCTGCTCCACTCTTCATATCCATTCTGGAAAATTCTTCGTGTCTCACTTGGGCATCTCATTTTCATATTTTCCAAATTGTACTCCTAATTTTCCTACAAACTAAAGTATTGTAAATGCTTTAAAAATTATGAGAGGAAGGCAAGCACCGTGGCATATGCCTATAATCCAAACATTTTGGGATGCCACGGCAGGAGGATTACTTAAGATCAGGAGTTCGAGACCAGCCTGGCCAACATGGTGAAACTCCATCTCTACTAAAAATACAAAAAATACAAAAATACAAAAATACAAAAATGTGTGCTTGGTGTTGCATGTCTGTAGTTGCAGCTACTCGGGAGGTTGGGGCAACAGAATCACTTGATCCTGGCAGATGGAGGTTGCAGTGAGCCGAGATTGGGCTACTGCACTCCAGCCTGGGCAACAGAGTGAGACTCCTTCAAACAAACAAACAAAGAAACAAACAAAAAAAACATAATGAGGGGAAGCCTCTAGATAATATTAAGGGAACTTAAACAATCTGAGTCAATTTCCATTTCACAGTGTATTTAATTCTTCTCAGTGAGACCATTATCATCCACTTCCCTCTTTTGTACGTTTGATATCCAAAATTATGTGTGTGCACATATATACACAAAAACAGATGCACAATCTCCATGAATAAAAAGTCTTAAAGGTTTTCCACAAACATCAATAAATCTAATCTCCTCAATAGTTAGTGTGCAGCATATTTAAATTTTTATATAAGTGTAAGGGCAAACCTAATTTTTTAGGCTTTCTCAAACTGTAAATTTCTCCACAACTCTCTACTATTTTTAACTCTGTTATGAGCATTGGTTACTGAAAAGCAGACAAAAGAGCCAATCTATAGGGTTCAACATATCTATTTAGAGACCTGAATATTTTTAAAGGAGTACTAATGATAAAATGGTAACTAAGAGGATTGCCTCCATATGCTCACCTATTATGAAATTATGGGGCCTCCCTCTGTTTCATAGACTCCCTCTGCCAAGACAGTATGAAAAGCAATTTGAATATATCTTAAGTCACACTTACAAACATTTAATCAAGGCTAACTATAAAGTTTAGGCAATAATAATACATATTTAATATATTTGAGTTGATGCATATATTCACTAGTTTAAATATCTTATTACTATAGTGTCTAGTACACAGATTCTCAAGTTAATTCAGAATTAAGCTTTGTGTGTGTGTGTGCTTATGTATATGAGTGTGTTGAGGATAATGTTTATTTTTATTTCCTACAGTCTCCTGGAGTTTCCAGTACTTTGTAAAAGATAAGAGTTAATTGTTTATTGTTCATGGTAGATCATAGCTGAGATTGTGCCACTGCACTCCAGCTTGGGCAACAGAGTGAGACTCTGTCTCAAAACAAACAAACAAACAAATAAATAAATAAGGTTGCATGGCTCAGGTTCCATTGCAATAAAGATTTCTGGAACAGAAATAATGTTAAGATGAAAGTAGACCTTTCTATATCTGGCTAACAGTATACAATAGCACCTAGGATAGTCCCTGAAACAAGGGAAGCTCCATAATTAGTGTGGACTGAAGTCAGAGCTGTCGTCTATCCCACTTGATTGCCTATGGGATAACACAAGTCCTCTTTTCTGGTTCATGATTGTGTGCACCAAGTGCTTGCCTGTATGTGTCAAAGTGGGGATAGGAAATAGAATTATCACTCTAGGTCTTTGTGTGTGTGCATAGAAAATAATGCAGTAATTTGCTGGAAGGATACACTCATATTTTTTTCTGCATTGACCTTCTGTCTCCAGACTAGTGATTTGTTTATTGAACAAGCACACATTAAAGGAATAAATTGTGGTTATGTTGTTTCTTTGCTACAAAGGATGATTTTTAAAATACCTCTGCAGTGTTAAATCTAAGGATGTAGGAATCTTGAATATTAAGTATCAACTTGCTACCCAGAAAGAGAACAAATGAATGATTAGTGATCTGCTTATACAGCAGAAATAACTAGTCTACTTTACGTAAAATTTAGAAGGTATTAAAAGCCTAAAAATGCATTAGAGATTTTTTTTTCACCTGACAATCAGGAATAAAAATAGTCATAAAATCACAATTATTGTTCCAAAGTTCGCTGACAATGACACACAGCCCTTGTCCTTTACAAAGTTTTCTACATTGCAATCAGCATCCTGGGGGGCTGCAATCAGGAATAGGTTAGTGCTGTGTGAGTTGGCATTTCCTATAACTTTGACTATAAGGATCCAATCAGAATTCATTGCAAGCACTATGTATAGCAACTTTTGACTGCTACAGCAACCAGAAAGTAAATTTCTTTATTTGTACGAGGGGAGTGATTAACTTCAGGAGCCAGTTCATCTTCAATATCAGCAATCAAAACTGAATGCAGCCTAAAACCTAAAAATCAAAATGAGGCTGATTGCACTTATCTTTTGTCAAATAAGAGGATGTATTTTGTGTTATTTACTTATAATTTACATGTAGCATCAGTTTGTTGCAATTAAATTATATCAAAATAACTCATTGCTTTTAGAGAGCTTTCTCTGTGTGTGCATGTATGTGTATGTGTGTGTGCCTATGTGTAAGTGTGTAAGTTTTAAAATATTTACCATTATCCTGCCAGAAAATTAGGGTAGAATATATTGTTCTAATTTTATAGGGGGAAAAATGAGGATCAGAGCCATGAATTGAATTCATTGGGCCACACAAAGGGTATAACTTCCGGGGTTTGTGGCTCATGTCTGCAATCCCAGTATTTTGGGAGGCCAAGGCTCATGGATCACATGAGCTCTGGAATTCGAGATAAGCTTCGGAAATATAGTGAGATCTTATTTCTACAGAAAATACCAAAATTAGCAAAGTATAGTTCTGTATGCCTTTAGTCCCAGATACTCAGAAGGCTAAAGTCAGAGAATCACCTGAGCCCAGCAGATGGAGGTTGTCGTGAACCAAGATCATGGCACTGTGCTCCTGCCTGAGCAACACAAAGAGACCCAGCCACAAAAAAACTAAAAAAAACAACAAACAACAACAACAAAAAGTATATACACCCCACAGTGTAGCAGAAATGCTACACTGTCATCCAACTCTGGGACCAGTGATCTTTGCTCCATAAACTTCTGCTTCCCAGAACTCACACATCAGTCATATTTTTAAACCTCATATCTAATTTCAAGTAAAATGCCAAAATCATATTTTGTTCAAGTAATTGTCCCTTTAAGTTAGAAATGTTGAAGAAAATTTGAACGAGAATTTTTATATTAATCTGAGAAATTTTTGCTAACAAATATTCTTTTAAATATGTCCCCATGGAAAAGAATATTTAATTATCACAAACAACCCAATTGCTATATTTTATGGATTTTTAAAATTAGATGACAGCTACAAATAATTTATCAGTATACCAATCCAACATAATACATTATGTCTTGGGGTAGCCATATTGCTGTCACCATATTAATATATCTTGGGAATGGAACTCTCATTTCCCTATTTGTGATGATCTAAAAATGCTCTAACAGGTTGAGCTGGTAACAATTTTATTAATTTAATTAGTTTTTAATAAAACTATCAGCCTAAGTATACGGTTTGTTCATCTCTCTGAAGTTTTCATCTAAAAAAAATTTCCAAGTAATTAAAAAAAATCTTTAAAACTTACATCTTGATTTGATGGTTAAAATATACTCATGATAAACATAGAAAGAATAGTGGGCCAGGTGCAGTGGCTCAAGCCTGCAATCCCAGCACTTTGGGAGGCCGAGGCAGGTGGATAACAAGGTAAAGAGATCGAGACCATCCCAGTCAACATGGTAAAACCCCGTCTCTACTAAAATACAAAAAATTAGCAGGCCATGGTGGCACGTGCCTGTAATCCCAGCTACTCAGGAGGCTGAGGCAGGAGAATTGCCTGAACCCAGGAGGCAGAGGTTGCAGTGAGCCCAGATCATGCCATTGCACTCCAGCCTGGGTAACAAGAGTGAAACTCCATCTCAAAAAAAAAGAAAGAAAGAAAGAAAGAGAGAGAGAGAGAGAGAGAGAGAGAGAAAGAAAGAGAAAGAAAGAAAGAAAGAAGAAAGAAAGAATTGTGTCAGGAAACTTTATTGGCAAAGAGATGCTATAGAGAATATAAGTATATTGTATAACCAACAAAAAGTTTAGTAGAAAAGAAGGATTAATGCTTATATGCCTTCTGCAACAAAAAGAATTTACAGCTAAATCCTGTTTTGAATATGATTTATCATCTATCATGAGGGCATATGAAATACCCAGTTGTTCTCCATAGAGGACTGAATGCATTTACCATTTATAAATGTGGCTTATAATAAGCTCAAACACATTTTTCCTATTCTACTGAAGCAATATGATGAGCATAATTCATTTGTATAACTATAAGTGCTAGTTTGGTAGGTATCTGAGTGTAAAATAAAAATAGAATAATAGAGCTGATCCCAAGATGGCCAAATAAGAGGCAGCTCTGGAAAGCAGCTCCCAGCTAAAGAGACACAGAAGCTAAGTGGCCTCCAGAATTCCAAATGAGGTACCAGGTTCATTTTGTGGGTCTTGTTGGACAGTGGGTATAAACCAAATAGGGCAAATTGAGGAAGGCAGGGCATTGTCCCTCCCAGGAAGTGCATACAACTGACCAAAGAACCAGGGGATCTTCAGTTAGAATACAGCACTCCACCCAAGCTCTCTACAACCCACAGAACAGGAGATCTTTGCCAGGCTGAAAAGCCTCAGCAAGCTGCATGAACAGGGCAGAATAGCAACTTCGGCCAGTTCCAGGGCTGTCAGCATAGATCTAGGCAGAATCATTGGCTGACACCAAGAAAGCCAAAAAGCCGGTGGGACAGAGATACCCACCCCCGAGTAAGAAGGGAAACTGAATGAAGGGAAACAGCCCAAACGGCAGGAGAGTCCCCTCCCCCTCAGCCCCTACCCAGCCCTGCCCAAAGCCCAGAAGCCTAAAAAAACTCTCACTCCAGAGTTATGCACCCAGAACATCAGTTAGAAAGAGATCAGGGAGATCAGGAACAATCCAGCTCGGCAGAGGGAAGGGAAGCCACCATTACAGAAGCTGGCCTAATTTTCCTGAGTAAATAAAAGACACAGCAGCTCTACTGAATCTATGGCAACCCAGCAGCCCTTCTGCAGGCAGACAAAGGAAAGGCCACCTCCCCAAGCAGCTACTTGAGATCAAAACTATATAAATTCAAGAGATGGAAAGAAATCAGCACAAGAAGAATGAAATCATCAAAAACCAGAACGTCTCTCCCCAACCATGAGATTACAACTCCTCACCAGCAAGGGAATAAAGCTGGATGGAGAATGAATTTGATGAATTGACAGAAGCGGGCTTCAGAAGGTGGGTAATAAAGAAGAACATAAATGACTTGACGGAGCTGAAAAACACAGCACAAGATATTCAGGAAGCATACAGAAGTTTCAATAGCTGAATAGATCAAGCAGAAGAAAGGATATCAGAGATTGAAGATCAACTCAATGAAATAAAACAAGAAGGCAAAAAAAGATAACAACGAGTGAAAAAAATGAACAATGCCTTCAACAAATGTGGGATTATGTGAAAAGACCTAATCTATGCCTGATCAGTGTGCCAGAAGATGATAGGGAGAATGAATCCAAGCTGGAAAACATTCTTCAGGATGTTATTCAGGAGAACTTCCCCAACCTAGCAAGTCAGGCCAACATTCAAACCCAGGAATTACAGAAAACACCACAGTGATGCTCCTCTAGAAGAGCAACCCCAAGGCACATAATCGTCAGGTTCGCCAGGGTTGAAACAAAGGAAAAAATACTAAGGGCAGCCAAAGAGAAAGGTCAGGTCATCCACAAAGGGAAGAACATCAGACTCAAGTGGATCTCTCAGCAGAAACCCTACAAGCCAGAAGAGAGTGGGGGCAATATTCAACATCCTTAAAGAAAAGAACTTTCAACCCAGAATTTCATATCCAGCCAAACTAAGCTTCATAAGTGAAGGAGAAATGAAATCCTTTATAGACAAGCAATTGCTGAGAGATTTTTTCACTACCAGACCTGTCCTACAAGAGCTCCTGAAGGAAGCACTAAACAGAGAAAAAACAGTACCAGTCACTGCAAAAAAGAACCAAATGGTAAAGACCAATGATGCAATGAAGAAATCATGCCAACCAAAAGGCAAAACAACCAACCAGTAATAAAATGGCAGGATCAAATTCACACATAACAATATTAACATTAAATTAAATGGACTAAATGCCTCAATCAAAAGACACAGACTGGCAAATTGGATAAAAAGTCAAGAACCATCAGTGTGCTATATTCAGGAGACCCATCTCATGTGCAAAGACACACATAGACTCACAATAAAGGGACGGAAAAGATTTACCAAGTAAATGGAGAGCAAAAAAAAAGCAGGGTTGGCAATTCTAGTCTCTGATAAAACAGACTTTAAACCAACAAAATCAAAGGAGACAAAGAAGGGCATTACATAATGGTAAAAGGATCAATACAACAAGAAGAGCTAACTATTCTAAATATATATGTACCCAATACAGGAGCAACCAGATTCATAAAGCAAATCCTTAAACCTACAAAGAGACTTAGACTTCTGCACAATAATAGTGGGAGACTTTAACACTCCACTGTCAATATTAGACAGATGAACCAGACAGAAAGCCAACAAGGAAATCCAGGACTTGAATGCAGATCTGAACCAAGCAAACTTAATAGACATTTACAGAACTCTTAACCCCAAATACACAGAATATACATTCTTCTCAGCACCACATTGCACTTATTGTAAAATCGACCACATAATTGGAATTAAATCACTCCTAAGCAAATGCAAAAGAACAGAAATCATAGCAAACAGTCTCTCAGACCACAGTGCAATCAAATTAGAACTCAGGATTAAGAAACTAACTCAAAACCACACAACCTCATGGAAAATGAACAACTGGCTCTGGAATGTAGACTGCGTAAACAATGAAATGAAGGCAGAAATAAAGACGTTCTTCAAAACCAACAAAAATGAAGATACAACATACCAGAATCTCTGGGACACATTTAAAGCAGTGTCTACAGGGAAATTCATAGCAATAAATGCCCACATGAGGAGCATGAAAAGGTCTAAAACCAACACCCTATCATCAAAAGTGAAAGAGTTAGAGGAGTAAGATAAAAAAAAACTCAAAAGGTAGCGGAAGACAAGAAATAACTAAGATCAGAGCAGAACTGAAGGAGATAGACACAAAATACCCTTCAAAAAATCAACAAATCCAGAAGCCAGTTTTTTGAAAATATCAACAAAATAGATAGACTGCTACCCAGACTAGTAAAAGAGAAAACAGAGAAGAATCAAATAAATGCATAAAAAAATGATAAAGAGTACATCACCCCCGACTCCACAGAAATACAAACTACCATCAGAGATTACTACAAACAACTCTATGCACACAAACCAGTAAATCGGGAAGAAACTGATAAATTCCTGGACACTTGCACTCTCCCAAGACTAAACCAGGAAGAAGTTGAATCCCTGAATAGACCAATAACAAGGGCTGAAGTCGAGGCAGCAATTAATAGCCTACCAACTAAAAAAAGCCCAAGTCCAGATGGGTTTACAGCTGAATTCTACCAGATATAAAAAGGAACTGGTACCATTCCTTCTGAAACTATTCCAAACAATGCAAAAAGAGGGAATCCTCCCCAACTCATTTTATGAGACCAACATCAACCTACTACCAAAACCAGGCAGAGACACAACAAAAAAAGAGAACTTCAGGCCGATATCCATGATGAACATTGATGCAAAAATCTTCAATAAAATACTGGCAAACCAAATGCAACAGCAAATCAAAAACCTTATTAATCACGATCAAGTAGGCTCCATCCTGTGGATGCAAGGCTGGTTCAACATATGAAAGTCTATAAACATAATATATCATATAAACAGAACAAAAGACAAAAACCATATAATTATCTCAATAGATGCAGAGAAGGCCTTTGACAAAATTCAACAGCCCTTAATGCTAAAAACTCTCAATAAACTAGGTACCGATGGTACATATCACAAAATAATAAAAGCTATTTATGACAAACCCACAGCCAATAACATACTGAACAGGCAAAACGTGGAAGCATTCCCTTTGACACAAGACAAGGATGCCCTCTCTCACCACTCCTATTCAATATAGTATTGGAAGCCCTAGCCAGAGCAATCGGGCAAGAAAAAGAAATAAACAGTATTCAATTAGGAAAAGAGGAAGCCAAATTGTCTCTATTTGCAGATGACATGATTATATATTTACAAGACCTCATTGTCTCAGCCCAAAATTTCCTGAAACCGATGAGCAACTTCAGCAAAGTCTCAGGATACAAACTCAATGGGCAGAAATCACAAGTATTCCTATACACCAATAACAGACAAACAGAGAGCCAAATCATGAGCGAACTCCCATTTACAATTGCTACAAATACAATAAAATACCTAGGAATACAACTAACAAAGGATGAAAAGGACCTCTTCAAGGAGAACTACAAACCACTGCTCAATTAAATAAGAGAAGACACAAACAGATGGAAAAACATTCCATGCTCACAGTTGGGAAGAATCAATATCATGAAAATGGCCATTCTGCCCAAAGTAATTTATAGATTCAATGCTATCCCCATCAAGCTCCCAATGACCTTCTTCACTGAACTGGAAAAAACCACTTCAAACTTCATATGAAACCAAAAGAGAGCCCGCATAGCCAAAACAATCCTAAGCAAAAAGAACAATGCTGGAGGCATCATGCTGCCTGACTTCAAACTATACTACAAGGCCACAGTAATCAAAACAGCATGTACTAGTACCAAAACAGAGACATAGACCAGTGGAACAGAAGAGAGGCCTCAGACGCAACAGCACACATCTACTATCATCTGATCTTTGACAAACCTAAGAAAAACAAGCAATATGGAAAGAATTCCCTGTTTAATAAAATGGTGCTGGGAGAACTGGCTAGCAATGTGCAGAAAGCAGAAACTGGACCCCTTCCTGACACTTTACACTAAAATTAACTCCCAATGGATTAAAGATCTAAACATAAGACCTAAACACCATAAAGACCCTAGAAGAAAACCTAGGAAAAACCCTTCAGGACATAGGCATAGGCAAGGACTTCATGATGAAAACACCAAAGCAATGGCAGCAAAAGCCAAAATAGACAAATGGGTCTAATTAAACTCCAGAGCTTCTGTAAAGCAAAGGAAACAATCATTAGAGCAAACCAGCAACCAACAGAATGGGAAAAATTTTTGCAATCTACCAATCTGACAAAGGGCTAATATCCAGAATCTACGAGGCACTAAAACAGATTTATAACAAATAAACAAACAAACCCATTCAAAAGTGGGTGAAGGATATGAACAGACACTTTACAAAAGAAGACATTTAGGCATCCAAGAAACTTATAAAAAATGCTCATCATCACTGGTCATTAGAGAAATGCAAATCAAAACCATATTGAGATATCATGTCACACCAGTTAGAATGGCAATCATTAAAAAAATCTGGCGACAACAGATGTTGGAGAGGATGTGGAGAAACGGGAACACTTTTACACTGTCGGTGGGAATGTGAATTAGTTCAACCATTGTGGAAGACAGTGTGGCAATTCCTCAAGGACCTAGAAATAGAAATACTATTTGACCCAGCAATCCCATTACTGGGTATATATCCAAAGAATTATAAATTGTTCTATCATAAAGACACATGTACACATATGTTCACTATAGCACTGTTTACAATAGCAAAGACCTGGAATCAACCCAATGTCCGTCAAGGATAGAATGGATAAAGAAAATGTGGCACATATACACCATGGAATACTATGTAGTCATCAAAAATGTTGAGTTCATGTCCTTCATAGGGACATAGATGAATCTGGAAACCATCATTCTCAGCAAACTGCCACAAGAAGGGAAAATGAAACACCATGTTATCGCTCATAGGCAGATGTTGAACAATTAGAACACGTGGACACAGGGAGGGAAGCATCACACACTGCAGACAGTTTGGGGGCAGCTAGGGGAGGGACAGCGGGTGGTGTGGTGTGTGGGGATGGATAATGAGGGAGAAATACCAGATGTGTGTGATGGGGAGATGAAGGCAGCAAACTTCCTTGCCATGTGTGTACCTATGCAACAATCCTGCATGATCTGCACATGCACCCCAACAACTAAAGTACAATAAAAAATTATGCCAATTGAAAAGCCACAAAAATAAAATAAAATGAAATCTGTCTACATAAATAACACCTTGGAAAGGGAGGGAAAAGATGTGGAGGAAAGAGAGAAATAAAGAGATAGTCAATATTTCTGTGTCTTAGAGAGACTGGGATAGATGATTATACCATTTAAAGTTCAGGAATGATCACCATCTCAGGTTTGATTCTAAGTTTGACTAGCAACTGCAAGCCCTCAGCACAAGATATAATGGTAATTTCTTGAAAAGATATTTCTTTGGATGTTTATGTCAGTCTGTTTCTCTTCTCTCTAGGTTCCCAAACATAACTGAAGCCCCTTCCTTTACAGTAACAGAATAGAGTACTAGCTTAACTATAATCAGCATTTCTTATTTCCTGAAATATTATATGAGTTATATTCCATCACAATCCTTGTGTACATTTCTAATGCTAAAATACTTAAGTAATCAGGATTTTTATGTAACATTTTAATTCAATATCTATTCAGTACCCATACAAGCACAGGCATATTCACTGATTATATGCACATTATTAATCTCTTATGACACTCGTATTTTGCATTGGGTTATATATTCTCATCCATATTGTCTTATTCAATGTTCCAAAATAACCTGCAATGGTTCTACGAAAGGCTAAAGTTTCCAAACTATATTTCAAAAAACATGTAGTCAGGCCCCAAGGGGTGTGCAGAATCCAAGTTTAGTGTTTTTTTGACTACACAGCTCATATTATAAGATATAACTTCATACCTGCTATTGACTGAATGCTTGTGTCCCCAAAATTGTATAATTTAAAGCCCTAATCCCAAATTGGTTAGTATTTGCAGACAGGGCCTTTGAGAGTTAATTAGTTCATAAGTGTAAGCCCTTGCAAATGGGATTAGTTCTCTTATAAGAAGATGAAGACACATGAGAGAGATGATTTCTCTCTCTCTCTCTCTCTCTCTCTCTCTCTCTCTCTCTGTGTGTGTGTGTGTGTGTGTGTGTGTGTGTGTTTCTCTCTATATATCTCTCCATCTCTCTCTCTGCCATGTGAGAACATAGCAAGAAAGTAGTCATCTACAAATCAGGAGGAGATTTCTCATCATGCTAGTGCAATAATCTTACTTCCCAGTCTTCAGAACTGTGAGAAATGTTTCTTGTTTAAGCCACCCAGTCTAAGATATCATTAATAGCACTCCAAACTGGGAGTGGGTGATGAGATATAACTTATTAGGTACAGTGTAAGCTACTAGGGTGACAATCACATTGAAAACCAGGACTTCACCACTACAGAATGTTACACCATGTAACAAACACCATGCAACAAAAGTGTACTTTACCCCTTAAATGTATACAAACTTTAGTATACATTCAATTCATTTGAGATATTTCTGTATTATTACAACCTTTTTTCTAGAAATACTTATGTCCGCTTTCATCTTTAGAAAGAGTAAAATACAATTATCATATTTTTGTAAAGCAGTAATCATCTTATGCTCCATAAAAATTATTTAGCTTCTGAGTGAATACAGTTCTGTACAACTTTTCCTACAAACCAAGATTTCAAAGCAAACTCCACTTGCTTTCTACAAGTATCCATGCTATATTCCCATGAAGCAAACAACATAAATGCATTAAACGGCACATATCCAAACAACTGAAATATTGTATCTAAACATTTCTAAACATAAAACGGTATAGTAAAAAAAAGAATGTCACAATCTTATGGGACCACCATTGTATTATGGTGCACTGTTGACTGAAACATATTTGTGTAACACATGACTATGTGTGTTTGTGTCTGTGTGTCTCTCTGTGTATACAAACAGGGTTTTGGGAGAGAGAGAGAGAGATTTCATTTTTGTTTAAGTCATTTAAATGGTTATTACTTTTTCCTTTAATTTTCTGAGGCTTTCATGCACAATTTCTACACAAAGAAGGACTGGGAGCAGAAAGTACTCTCTTTTAATCCATACATTTGGTCTTGCTTCGGATGACTGCTTCCCAAACTAAGAATGACAGTCTCCTGTGGGTCTTTTGTAAGCACAGGTATGCTGACGGCAAATCCAGACTGCCAGTCAATTTCAGTGGATTCCCAGGCTTGTTCATGTGTTTGTATCTGAACATTCCCCATAGAAAGGGCTTTCCTTTCTCTCCCAGAAAGTCTATGGCCCTTGTTCCTATTATGGTTTCTTTAAAATCCTTACTTGTGTAACTCTTTAGTTACCATCAGATACAGAGGAAAAATTAAGAAACAGAAATTTTGTTATGAAAGTGCAACAAAGTTAAGTAAACAAAGCATGGAAACAGTGAGAAAAAAGAAAAAAGTAAGTGAAAAAATAAGCATGGAACAAGAAAACCCAAAAAGACAAATAGTAATTGTGGTTAGTAAAATTATTGAAAATGATAAAAATTATTAACTCGAGATACTGATACAGAAAATGATAAAATTATGGCTAAAATATCACATTTTAAATCTTGTATATTTGGGATAATCTCTAGTTAGCAAAGTGGGAAATTATGTGTTTTAAAAAATGACTGAGCTTTAATCAGATAGCTCCTCCAAGGAAGACAACTTCTCTTGGAGGAAAAAACAATCCTGCTGTGTATGTGTGTGTGTATATATATATATATATATATATATATATATATATATATATCTTGATAAAGGATAAAAAGCCCTGTGTCAGTGAACAAAAGTAAGGAGAAGAAGATTCATATTTCTCCACATAGAAATATTTGGGTTTCTGTGAACATTCCGGAAGACACTGTAAAGATAGAAACAAACAAACAAAAAATGTGGCCCAAAGATTGAGGGAGATGAGACCTTTATGAAATAAAAACAGGAGCTGGCCCGACATGCCGGCTCACACCTGTAATCCCAGCACTTTGGGAGGCAGAGGCAGGTGGATCGCAAGTTCAGAAGATCGAGACCATCCTGGCTAACACAGTGAAACCCATAACTACTTAAAATACAAAAATGTAGCCAGGCGTGGTGGCACACACCTGTAGTCCCAGCTACTTGGGAGGCTGAGGCAGGAGAACTGCTTGAACATGGGAGGTGGAGGTTTCAGTAAGCCGAGATCATGCCACTGCACTCTGGCATGGGAGACAGAGCGAGACTTCATCTCAAAACAAAAACAAACAAACCAACCCAGGAGCTTTAGTGTCCTATGACACAGAGTTATGAGGAATTTGGAAGTATTTAAAGTTGACCCCTTTGTTCGTAGATCACAATTATCTTCCATATTCTCTCAACATTTATAAAATGTCTGGTTCCACCATATGTCCCGTGTTAACAGAGTTTGGGGGCAATGAAGGCATACTGGCTCCATGGTCCAGCAAGAATAGAGAGAAGGTAGTAGCCCCTAGAGATAAAATTGAGTTATGACTGGACAAGCAGTGGACTAGTTTCTTCTCAGCTCTCCTTTCTGAGGAGAGCAAAGATCACCTGGTGGTCATCAAGGACATCATCCAGAGACAAAACTCTTTATCCGAGGAATTTAGAAATCAGGAGACTTCCCTATTATCTAAAGCCAGCATGTGGTCCCAGGCTTCCTTCCCAGAAAAGTATAAGTAACTAAAATTTCTATACATCTACAGTATATATGTATGTTGAAACTTACTGTACAACCCTTCTTGACATCAAGGCACCAAAATGTCTACAAATGTAATCATTTATCATGACCTATGTGGCGAATAGGGTTCAAATTACCCTTAAGCTCTTGCTTTAAGGTCTACAAATACCCCTAAGGAAAAATCCGCCAAGGTGCACTCAGTCCTGTCTTGCTGAAGATCCCTCCTGAACTCTTCTGCAGCCTTTCTAATTCATAAAATCTCCCTTTCAGCTGGGCGCAGTGGCTCACACCTGTAATCCTAGCACTTTGGGAGGCTGAGGTGGGTGAATTGCCTGAGGTTAGGAGTTCAAGAATAACCTTGCCAACATGGTGAAACCCATCTCTACTAAAAATACAAAAATTAGCCTGGCCTGTAGTGGCATGCATCTGTAATCCCAGGTGCTCAGGAGGCTGAGGCAGCAGTATTGCTTGAACCCGGGAAGGGGAGGCTGCAGTGAGCCGAGATCAAGCCACTGCACTCTAGCCTGGGTGACAAGCTGGATTCCATCTCAAAACAAACAAACAACAACAAAAAAACTTTCCTTTCAAAACTGTGCTGTCGGTAAATTCTTCTTATTACCCATGAGCCAATCACTTGCCATGGTGGGGGCTCTGATATTGCCTGGCACTTAATTCACAACTATGTAAAGGAAGGGGTTGGGGGACTTTTTTTTCCCAAACTGCATAGGATGGGAGCTTGAGAAATTTATTTGGATTTTAAAGAAAAGTCTTCGCCTGGCGTGGTTGCTCACGCCTATAATCCTTGCACTTTGCGAGATCAAGGCAGGTGGATCACCTGAGGTCAGGAGTTCAAGACCAGTCTGACCAACATGGTGAAACTCAGTCTCTACTCAAAATACAAAAATTAGCTGGGTGTCGTGGTAGGTACCTGTAATCCCAGATACATGGGAGGCTGAAGCAGGAGAATAACTTGAATCCAGGAGGTTGAGGTTAAAGTGAGTCAAGATCCTGACACAGCACTCCAGCCTGGGTGACAGAGCAAGACTTTGTCTCAACAAACAAAAACAGAATAAAGAAAAATGTGGTATATATACACCATGGAATACTCCTCAGCCATAAACAAGAATGAAATCATGTCTTTTGCATGCACATGGATGAAATAAAGGCCATTATCTTAAGTAAAATAACACAGAAAGAGAAAGTCAAATCCTATATGTTTTCTCTTATAAGTGAAAGCTAAATAATGTGTACACATGGACATAGAATGTGGAATAATAGATACTGGTGACTCTGAAGGGTGGGAGTGAGTGAGGAATGGGAAATTACTTAATTGGTACAATGTACATTTTCTGGGTGCTTAGTAAAAGCCCAAACGTTATCACTATATATCCATGTGACAAAACTGTACATGTATCCCTCAGATTTATAGGAATAAAAGAATATGTAGATAATTAGAAATCTGCTACTGTGTGTAAAGCACCCAGAAAGGCCTGGTGTGGAAAGCAACAGTAACACTTCTGGTATTCAAGCCCTTATGGAGCTCTCAGAGTAGAGAAGACATATCTGAATAGAAGGGCTACTGCTACGTTTTATGAGGAATATAAAAATGTTACTCAAAGATTGGAGAGATTAGTTCTAAGAGGCCAGGGAATCAACTATTGAAGTGTAAGTTTTCCTGGGAAGGGCATGCCAGGAAGAGTAATAGCCTAAGTGAAATAATAACACAGAAGCAGTGCTTGTTGAAACATAGGGATAGGTATGAGCTTAAACATTATATATGTGTGTGTGTGTGTGTGTGTGTGTGTGCGCGTGCGTGCGCACATGTGCGGTATGTGTATTCTACATATGTGTATATATATAATGGGAAATCATGTATGTGCATTTTCTATATATATATGTATATATCTAGTGGTAAAATTGTGGAACATTAATAATATTCTACTGTTTCTAGATTTCATTGTAGATATCTAAGATATTGAGTTAGGTAAGAATCTAGGGAAATCAATGAGATTGTGGTACATTTAATCCTATGGCAGGGGGATAAATTACCTCAGAATAAATTTAAAGTGATGAAAAAAAAATCCAATAGCTTGATGATTATATACCATGAATTATGTTTAATCAGGTTTAAAGACTAAAGGAGACAATCACCATATTTCCTATTTTCTATTGATTTAATATTTGACAATAAATTAAATAGTATTAATAGCTAATATATTTGTCAGGCTATTGGCTACACAATAATTTCCAGTATTTTTTTCCCAATAGTCACTATTGAGACCATTCAGGAGCATAGAGTGAAGTCACAAAAGAAGAAGATTAAATAAATTTGTCTTTTATTAGGAAGAAATTGCATAAGACATACTGCAATTGATCTATATTGATTCTTATCTTTTGATATGTAAAGGTACAACTACCATTTTATAGTGAATTAGATGATTTTTTTACTCTCCTGGTAGCAGGAGGTCAATTTTTTGACAAACACTTGTTATCTTTGAAGAAGCAGATTCAACTGTTTTCTTCTGCTGTTTGCTTAACAGCTTTGTGCAAGTTTAATTTACATTACCATAGCAGTTATTTAAGTGTATAGTTCAGCCTAATTACATCTTAATGGTTTCATCTAGGGCTACAATAAATAGTTTGACTAGCATAGAACACTAATCTATAATTTGGTTTTGTTAGAACTATATGCAGAGCAATTAAATTTGATAGATCTTATTCTGTTAATGTCAAAAGGACACTATGATCTTGCCACAGAGTAGGAGAGTTATCTGATATCTACGGTGTCTGTAAAGTACTTTGCTACTTTGTGATGTCAATAAAATTATTTACCAAATATGCATTCTCAGGGGAGTATCAGAGAAAAATACATTTAGTTTCATTTTGATTCCTCCAAGTAACAAACCTAATATAACGTTTGATATTTCATTTAAAGTGTGAAAAATGTCCTTTTGCAGTTTGATATTGCTACCGAAACTGTAAAGTGGTTATGGATGGAGAGAGAGCTGTGTCCCTCTCTGTTCATAGAATTTAGGTTGAGAGTAAGGAAAGTAATCTCAGTAAGCCAGCCCAGTCCCTACCTGGGCAGTGCATTCATTGTACTATGAAGGTTATTCATGTCTGCAAAGTGCATCTGCCAAAGGTCCCAGGTATCAGTTAGCATAGCATATGTGTCGCAAGATAAATTAATGTAATTGGAGTTACTTCGTTGAGGTCCTTTCCTTCAGCAATCTCCATGTAACTTTCTCTTTGTGTGCTTGTTGTCACATGATCACAAAACATATGTTTAAGTTCAGAAGATGGTAAAGTCAATTGAGGTAGCATTGACACCTTTATAAAGATTTCAAAATTTTCCTGAAATACCTCATTGGCCTCACTGGTTGGATAAGTGTCAACAGATACAGGGAGGTTGGAAAAATCTAGATTTTTAATTGCTTATTATATTGCTACCCTGAGTAAAATCAGAGTTATGATGGAACAGGCAAAATGAAAAATTGGTATTAAATAGACAACTACTAATGTTTACTAGAGTTCAATAACCCTTTATTTCTTAAATGCTATTGAAATTGGGACTTTTTTTTCTTGTGTTGTTTCTCTTCACACAATCTGCTGCAGTTCAGGAACTACTTAGAATTCTTCCCTAAAGTAGACAAATTGAGATTTTTTTTTTCAGTAAATGGAAGCTATTTATTTTTTTTCAAGAGGAACACATTACTCAGCTTTGATGATTACTACCTAAATATTTTTGTCTGTTAGATAACAGAATTATTTTTAAATGTTTGTATATTAAGTTTTCAATGTCTTTAATGGGTTCTTTTAAATGGTGATAATGAGAGAAGGGACATACAGCAGGTTCTCAAGTAATGTCATTTCTAGAACTTCATTTCCTTATAACATTGATGGAAACAGTATATGGTGTTATTATACTTCATTTTGCTCAAAATTACGGTTTCCCAGAATCTATGAATAAGTCAGGACTTACTGTATAATTGTTTGTGCAAGCAATTATTATTATTGTTGTTATCATTATGAATAGAAATGAGCTATAAAAAGACAAATTGACAAAGCATATTCTACTGTGAAATCTTCTTTCTTCCTGCAGATAGTGTAAATGACAATTTAAATATTTTGTCTTCTTAGCTTTTAATAAATATAAAATACTGACTTTGGAAAGTGAAAACTATTGTGAAATAGATTTTCATATGAAATTACATAAAATTAAATTTAAAATCTATAGAACTTGTAGAGATGATTAATACAGTTTTCTAAGCATATATAGAAATTATTCTTAAACTTAATATTTTTGCTCACTGAGAAAAAATGAAATGAAATAAATTTGGGGAGATAATAGAGAACCAGAAAATGTTAATTATTTAATTACTTTATGCAGACTCCAGAAATAAAGTTGAAACACCTTGTTTTCAATTACATCCTATGAAATTCATTGAGGTCTTCAACTGAGTTTATTTTTCTACCTGATTTATTTCTTCTATAAAATGTTAAGAAAAGATCATCTTGAAGAATCAGTTACTGTCGGTCACGATCTCTGCATTAGTGACTATTGTTTCTGAAAGTGCATGCCACTGTACCTCATCTACAGATACTATTTGGAGTCAAGACTGTCAATTCCAAAGAAGTTGTTTATTTTATTGTCTAATTTTTATCTCCTTATAGATTATCATTCAAAATTTTCTAATGGTATATTTCTCTTAATTATCATATTTGTAAAATGTTTCTTGAAAATGTTTGGAAAGAAATTTAATTGCATGTAAGTTCATAAGGTACCTTATCTTTTGAAAATTTATATAGCTATTTCAACTAAAAAATTCTTTCAAACAAAATAATCTTTTTTTTCTACTTCAGATAAGACTATTTCAAGTCCTCATAATGGTTCAAAATGTGGTAATTTGTGGAAATTCTTGTCAATGCTTTTTTTTTTCCTGAGATAGAGTTTTGCTCTGCTTCCCAGGCTACAGTGCAATGGCATGATCTCAGTTCACTGCAACCTCTGCCTCTCAGGTTCAAGCTATTTTCCCTACCTCAGCTTCCTGAGTAGCTGTGATTACAGGTGCACACTACCATGCCAGGCTAAATTTTGTATTTTTTAGTACAGACAGGATGTCACCATGTAGGCCAGGCTAGTCTTGAACTCCTGACCTCAGGTGATCCACCTCAGTCTCCCAAAGTGCTAGGATTACAGGTGTGAGCCACTGGGCCAGACCTCTTGTCAATCTTAGGGACACAAGATAAATTGAGTCCTATATTTTTCCAAGGACTGGGCTAAGAGCGTTGTCCTCATTTTCTATGATACTTAGTTATTACCATTTTAAGTTTATACACACAGAAACAGAAGCAAAAAAAAATTAATTAAGTTGATCAACTAGTATTCTAAGATGTGAAAACAAAGCACTACCAGCTTCTTTTGCAATATACCTTAGTATTTCAGAAAAATATACAATTTATGCTATATTTATATCATATTAATTCAACTAAAATATGAGTCCAAATAGCATACTAGTCTTTGATAGAAAGGTCAAGTAAGCAGTTTCTTCATTAAATTGATAATAGTGCCATGTCAAAATAAATAAATAATAATCTGACCGTGTCTTTGAAACTGATAGTAATTATTAGGTGTAGGGAATTTTATTTGATGCTAAGTGTTCTGTCCCTTTGAGATAGACATTATTAATGCAAAGGAATTTGATTGACAAAATAGTTGATGTTCAGTGTCTATTCCATTTTAATATCATGTAACAGAAACAATTAAAATACTAAAATACACTAGGAGAGGTGGTAAAAAATATGTGGTATGCTCTTAGTATATAAACAAAGATAGCCTGTCTGGTCTTACTATTTTTATGGACCTGACAATTAAATGTAGAATGTATCAGCATAAAAATTTTCAGCTGGCATATTTTATAATAAATATTCTTACATAAATCAATATAGATATGCAATGATTGCATGAAAAATTATATATGAATTTAAAACATAAATATGAAAATATGAAAATAAATAAATGGCTCAGTAATATTTACTGGGCATGTCAGAAAAACCCACTATAAGAACCATTTATACAAATCTATGAACTCCGTTATTGACTGTCAATGATTTATACATTTCATGTTAATTACGGTCAAAAAAGCCAATATTCACTACTATAAACAATTGTAAGGGAGGCTTAACTAGGATTTTGTAAACACTATGCTCCTTTGTTTTTCCTAACATCAGGTTTTAATTTAGGTTTTCACGCTTCTTGAATTGGTCATCGGGAAGATTCAACATATTTGTATAAAACAGACACAAGCATGACTTAAGTTATATGCACTAACAAAAATAACGTTAAGTAGTTCATAAGTTGTTAACCATGAAGCAGCAATCAGAGAATCAACAAATGGCTATGAAAGTAATGAACATTAAGAGATTTTCATGTCCACTTAAAAACTACACACAGGCCTCCATTCTTCAAGGAAACGGAATGTTTCCCTTCTTTTTCTAAGGCCCTGGAATGATACCTGGTAGATTTCTGGCTCTATCTCTGATTTAAGTTATGGAAACTAGTTTCCTTGCATAGGAATTTGATCATTCAGCTTTTGTAGTCACCACCTGACAAAAATTTTATGGTTTCTGAAGAGACATAGAAACCTTTAAATATTAAATTATTTTACTCAATTTACACTATATTAATTGAAGTAGGGCTGAGTTGTACTAATACACAACCATAATCCCAGATTTCTCTTGAATTTCATTTTCTGATCATTCAAAATGACTTTCTCCCTCAGTGGTTTTCCCCAAAATGCATTGCTTAGGTTTCGCTGTTTCCTTAGTAAAATGTCTTCTTTAATAACTGCAAAAAATGGTTTATTTCTATGAATCTAGATAGAAACAGCACATTTCTTTTATTTTTATCACCATACTCCCTTGCACCTTTTAAATGGTAATGTTAAACTTCACTATTTTTTTTTTTGAGACGGAGTTTTGCTCTTGTTACCCAGGCTGGAGTGCAATGGCACAATCTTGGCTCACCGCAACCTCCGCCTCCTGGGTTCAGGCAATTCTCCTGCCTCAGCCTCCCAAGTAGCTGGGATTACAGGCACGCGCCACCATACCCAGCTAATTTTTTTGTATTTTGAGTAGAGACGGGGTTTCACCATGTTGACCAGGATGGTCTCGATCTCTTGACCTCGTGATCCACCCGCCTCAGTAAACTTCACTTGTAAATGCACATTTGTCATTTGTTAGCATACACTGAGCACAAATCATAAAATAGTTATCTTAACAAATGTAATTTAAAACAATACATTTTTCAGAAGATGTTACTGTACTAATAAATAAGATTTCACTGTAAAAAATATTCAGATGATCCAAGATGGCTGAATAGGAACTGCTCTGGAGTGCAGTTCGCAGTGAGAGCACCGAGGATAAGTGATCACCGCATTTCCAAATGAGTTTTAACTGCCCACAGACCAGGAAATTCTCAGACAGAAAAGTGCCATGAGTCTCCAGCAGGACTGTTTCAGCCAGTGCAGCAGGTCTCTGCACAAAAACTACCACAAATCTGGGCAGCTGTTTCAACTGGCTCCTGAAATGCTTGGAAGACAGAGTCACCTACTCAACTGAACAAAAGGGGGCTGAAACAGGGAGCTAGGTAGTAATCTGGCTCAGCAGGTCCCACCCCCACAAAGACCAGCAATCTGAAATGCTCTGGATTGACAGATTCACAGCAAGCACAGCTGGACCCAGGATGGTCCAGCTCTGTAGGGGGAAGGGTGTCCACCATTACTGAGGCAGTCCACCATTACCAGGACAGTCCACCATTACCAAGGCAATCCGCCATTACTGAGGCAGTTCACTGTTACAGAGACAGTCCACCGTTACTAAGGCAGACTGCCATTACTGAGGCAGTTCTAACTATACCTCTATAAACAAAACTGCAGGGAAGTTCACACAGCAGCTGGGCAGAGCCCACAGCAGCTCAGCAATGCCTCTACTGGCAGATTCTGACTACGTTAACTCCTTGCTAGTGGGGCCATCTCTCAAAAAAGACAGCAGCACATCAGGAACTTATAAATAAAGCCCTACCTTTCCAGGATAGAACACCTGGGAAAAAAAGGCAACTATGAGTTCTGCTGCAGCAGACTTAAACATACCTGCCCAGCAGCTCTGAAAGGAACAACACAGCTCACAGCTCAGCACTTGAGCTCCTACAAGGAACAGACTGTCTCCTCAAGCAGCTCCTCGACCCCATATATCCAAAGAGATACCTCATAAAGGAGAGCTCAGGCTGACATCTGGCAGGTACCCTTCTGGGAAAAAGATAACAAAAGAAGAAACTGGCAGCAATCCTTACTGTTCTGTAGCCACTGCAGGTGATCCCCAGGCAAGCAGGGTCTGGAGTAGACCTCCAGCAGTCCTATAGCAAGAGGGGCCTGACGGTTAGAAGGAAAACTAAAAAACAGAAAGAAATAACTTCATCGTCGACAAAAAGGACATCCACTCAGAGACCCCATCCAAAAGTCACCAACTACAAAGATCACAGGTAGATAAATCCACAAAGATGGGAAGAAACCAGCATAAAAAGATAAAACCACACAAAACCAGAATGCCTCTCCTCATCCAAAGGATCACAACTCCTCACCAGCAAGGGAACAAGGCTGGATAGAGAATGAATCTGACGAATTGACAGAAACAGGCTTCAGAAAGTGGATAATAATAAAGTTCTCTGAGCTGAAAGAACATGTTTTAACCCAATGCAAAGAAAGTAAGAAACTTGAAAAAGGTTTGATGAAATGCTAATGAGAATAAATAGCTTGGAGAATGAAATAAATGAATTGATGGAGCTGAAAAACACCACAGGAGAACTTCACAAAGCATATACAAGTTTTAATAGCTGAATCAACAAAGCAGAAAAAAGGGTCTCAGAGATTGAAGATCAAGTCAATGAAATAAAATGAGAAGGCAAGATTAGAGAAAAAAATAGTAAAAAGAAATGAACCAAGCCTCCAAAAATATGGGATTATGTGAAAAGACCTAATCTAGTTTTGATAGGTGTACCTTAATGTAACAGAAAGAATGAATCCAAGGTGGAAAACTCTCTTCAGGATATTATCCAGGAGAACTTCCCCAACCTAGCAAGGCAGGCCAATATTCAATTCCAGGAAATACAGAGAACACCAAAAAGATATTCCTCAAGAGGAGCAACTCTGAGGCATATAATCATCAGGTACACCAGAGATGAAATGAAGGAGAAAATGCTAAGGGCAGCCAGAGAGAAAGGTTGGGTCACCTACAAAGGGAAGCTCATCAGACTTAGAGCAGATATTTTGGCAGAAACCCTACAAGCCAGAAGAGGGGGGGCCAATATTCAACATCTTAAAGAAATGAACTTACAACCTAGAATTTCATATCCAGCCAAACTAAGCTTCATAAGTGAAGGAGAAATAAAATACTTTATGAACAAGCAATTGCCCAGAGATTTCATCACCACCAGGCCTGCCTTACAAGAGCTCCTGAAAGAAGCACTAAACATAGAAAGGAACAACCAGTATCAGCCACTCCAAAAACACACCAAATGGTAAAGACCATTGATACAATGAAGAAAATGTGTCAACTAATGAGCAAACAACTAGCTAGCATCAAAATGGCAGGATCAAATTCACATATAACAATATTAACCTTAAATGTAAATGGGCTAAATACCCGAATCAAAAGACACAAAATGGCAAATTGGATAAAAAGTCATAATCCATCAGTGTGCGGTATCCAGGAAACCCATCTCACTTGCAAGGATACACATAGGCTCAAAATAAAGGGATGGAAAAGATTTACCAAGCAAATGGAGAACAAAAAAAGCAGGAGTTACAATCCTAGTCACTAATAAAATAGACTTTAAACCAACAAAGGGCAAGGAGACAAAGAAGGACATTACTTAGTGGTGAAAGGATCAATGCAACAGGAACAGCTAACGATCTTAAATACACATCCAATACAGGAGCACCCAGATACATAAAGCAAGTTCTTAATGACCTACAAAGAGACTTAGACTGCCACACAATAATAGTTGGAGATGTTAACAGTCCACTGTTAATATTGGACAGATCAACAAGACAGAAAATTAACAAGGATATCCATGATTTGAACTCAGATCTGGACAAAGCAAACCTAATAGACATCTACAGAACTCTCCACCCCAAATCTACAGAATATACATTCACTTCATCTGAGCACTACATCACACCTACTCTAAAATCGACCACATAATTGGAGGTAAATCACTCCTCAGCAAATGCAAAAGAACAGAAATCTTAACAAATGTTCTCTCAGACCACAGTGCAATCAAATTAGAATGCAGGATTAAGAAACTAACTCAGAAACACACCACTTCACAGAAACTGAACAACTGGCTTTTGAATGTTGACTGGATAAACAATGAAATAATTCAGAAATAAAGATGTTTTTTGAAACCAATGAGAATGAAGACACAACATACCAAAATCTCTGGGACACCTTTAAAGCAGTGTCTAGAGGAAAATTTATAGCAATAAATGCCCACAGAGAAGCAAGGAAAGATCTAAAATTGACACCCTGTCATCAAAATTGAAAGAGCTAGAGGAGCAAAATTAAAAAAACTCAAAAGCTACAGAAGACAATAAATAACCAAGAGCAGAGCAGAACTGAAGGAGATAGAGATACAAAAAAACCCTTCAAAAAATGAATAAATCTAGGAGCTGGTTTTTTGAAAAGATCAACAAAATAGACAGACCACTAGCCAGATTAATAAAAAAGAAAAGAGAGAACAATCAAATAGATGCAATAATAAACAATAACAGGGAAATCACGACAGATTCCACAGAAATACAAACTACCATCAGATTACTACAAACAACTCTATGCACATAAATCAGTAAACCTGGAAGAAATGTATAAATTTTTGGACATTCCCTTGCACCCTCCCAAGCCTAAACCAGGAGGAAGTCAAAACCTTGAAAAGACCAATAATGAGGACTGAAGTTGAGGCAGCAATTAATAGCCTATCGACAAAAAAAAAAAAATCCCAGGTCCAGATGGGTTCACAGCTGAATTCTACCAGATATACAAAGGGTAACTGGTACCACTCCTTCTGAAACTATTCCAGAAAATCCCCAAAGAGGGAATCCTTCCCAAATCTTTTTATGAGACCAACATCATCCTGATAACAAAACCTGGCAGAGACTGAACAAGAAAAGAAAATTTCAGGCTACTATCCATGATGAACATAGATGCAAAAATCTTCAATAAAATACTGGCAAACCAATTGCAACAGCTCATCATAAAGCTTATCCATCACGATCAAGTAGTCTTCATCCCGGGGATGCAAGGCTGATTCAACATATGCAAGTGTATAAATGTAATTCACCACATAAACAGAACCAAAAACAAAAACCACATGATTATCTCAATAGATGCAGAGAAGGATTTTAACAAAATTCGACAGCCCTTTATGGTAAAAACTCTCAATTTTTTGAGAGATATCTCAAAATAAGAAAGGCTATTTATGACAACTTCATGGCCAATATCATACTGAATGGGCAAAAACTGGAAGCATACCCTTTGAAATCTGGCACTAGACAAGGATGCCTTCTCTCACCACACCTATTCAATATAGTTTTGGAAGCTCTAGCCAGAGCAATTAGGAAAGAAAAAGGCACAAAGGGTATTCAATTAGGAAAGAAGGAAGTCAAATTATCTCTATTTGCAGATGACATGATTGTATATTTAGAAGATACCATTGTCTCAGTCCAAAAACTCCTGAAACTGATAAGCAACTTCAGCAAAGTCTCAGGATACAAAATCAATGTGCAGAAATCACAAGCATTTCTACACACCAATAAGAGACATAAAGAAAGACAAATCAAGAATAAACCACCATTCACAATTGTGACAAAGAGAATAAAATACCTAGGAATAGAGCTAACAAAGGATATAAAGGAACTCTTCAAGGAGAACTACAAATCACTGCTCACAGAAATAAGAGAGTACACAAACAGATGTAGAAACATTCAATGCTCATGGTTAGAAAGAATCAATATTGTGAAAATGGCCATACTACCCAAAGTAATTTATACATTCAACACTATCCCCATCAAGCTACCTGAGACTCTCTTCACAGAACTAGAATAAAACCACCTTAAACTTCATATGGAACCAAAAGAGAGCCCGCATAGCCAAGCCAATTCTAAGCAAAAAGAACAAAGCTGGAGGCATTACACTACCTGACTTCAAACTATACTACAAGGCTACAGTAATCAACACAACATGGTACTGGTACCAAAACAGACATATAGACCAATGGAAAAGAACAGAGGCCTTGGAGGCAATACCACGTCTACAATCATCTGATCTTTGAAAAACCTGACAAATGCAATAGGGAAAGATTCCCTGTTTAATAAATGGTGTTGGGAAAACTGGCTTGCAATGTGCAGAAAGCAGAAACCGGACCTCCTCCTGACAACTTACACTAAAATTAACTTCAGATGGATTAAAGACTTAAACATAATACCTAACACCATAACAACCCTAGAAGAAAACCTAGGCAAAACCATTCAGGACATAGGTATACACAAGGACTTCATGACTAAAACACCAAAAGCATTGGTAACAAAAGCCAAAATAGACAAATGGGATCTAATTAAACTCCAGAGTTTCTTCACAGCAAAAGAAACATCATTAGCATGAACTGGCAACCAACAGAATTGGAAAAAATTTTTTCAATCTACCCATCTGACAAAGGGTTAGTATCCAGAATCTACAAAGAACTAAAACAGATTTACAAGAAAACAAACAAACAAACAAACCCATTCAAAAGTGGGCAAAGGATATGAAGAGACAATTTTCAAAAGAAGACTTTCTGCATCCAGCAAACATATGAAAAAATGCTCATGATCACTAGTCATTAGAAAAATGCAAATCAAAACCACATTGAGATACCATCTCATGCCAATTAGAACGTCTGTCATTAAAAATCTGGAGACAACAGATGCTGGAGAGGATGTGGAGAAATAGGAACATTTTTACACTGTTGGGGGTGGGAGTGTAAATTTGTTCAACCATTGTGGAAGACAGTGTGGCGATTTCTCAAGGACCTAGAAATAGAAATTCCATTTGACCCAGCAATCCCATTACTGGGTATATATCCAAAGGATTATAAATCATTCTATTATAAAGACACATGCACACGTATATTCATTGCAGCAATGTTTACAATAGCAAAGACTTGGAACCAACCCAAATGCCCATCGATGATAGACTGGACAAGGACAATGTGGCACAAATACACCATGGAATACTATGCAGCCATAAAAACAATAAGCTTGTGTCCTTTGTAGGGACATGGATGAATCTGGAAACCATCATTCTCAGCAAACAGACACAAGGACAGAAAATCAAACACCGCATGTTCTCACTCATAGGTGGGTTTTGAATGAGACCACATGGACACAGGCAGGGACCATCACATAGTGGGGTCTGTTGAGGGGGATTAGGGGAGGGACAGCAGGGGGTAGGGAGTTGGGGAGGGATAACATGGGGAGAAATGCCAGATACAGGTGATGGGGATCGAGGCAGTAAACTACATTGCCAGGCATGTGCCTACGCAAGAATCCTGCATGTTCTGCACATGTACCCCAGAACCCAGGTGCAATGAATTTTTTTTTAATTTAGACATTATTAATTCAATTCTGTGTCACACAGTAACTCAACAGCTACACAATTCATTTTTCTGGATACAGCTTTTCAAAAATAGTTTATAAAACAGGAGGCCAAGGTCTCCAGAAGATCACGATGGTTAACAAAATTTAATATATCATGGAAACAAGGCAATCCAAATATTGATTTTAGTCGTAAGTACTCACAAGTCTAAAATTTGTGGGGTCAACATTATGCTTTATTAAAATTGAGCTTCAGTAAAAATAACTGGAAACATGCTGAGATGAAGCCATGCCAATTATTAAGTGATACTATTAATACACACCATTACAAGTGACTACTATTTCCATACTTCTTATATAACATTCCATCCAACATAACTGATTCTTTGTTTTATAGTATGTTTGTATTTTGTTCCAGTCACTTTTATGCACAATTTCAACTAAATTCATTAGTTTTGAGGATGTTTAATTGCATAGTAACAGGGCTTTTAAGCACAAATTGCCAAATTTGCTGTTTGTGAAGACTATTGAACATTTTATTTTGTACTTCACTTAGCACTTTCTTCAGATAACTATCTAACTCTCTAAGACATTTCTGTATTTAAAAGATCTTTAAAAACACTTTTGTCCCTTAATGACCTAGTAGGACAGATATCCATAGGTTCCCATGATGCATTAGCCAGTACTATAGTAATATTAACACGTATCAAAATGGAGGCTTGCATTTTATTCAATACATTAAAGCGCTGAAGAAAGAAACAAAGAAATGCAAGAGCAAAGAAAATTTTGTAGAGCAACATTTGAATAGCAGCCTATTCATGTTTGAGATAAACATTTTTTGTTGTTTAATGAAGGATTCACTTACGTATAATATATATACATAAATGAGTGCATATTGTATTTTCATATTATGTTATTGATATATTTGCTTCCCCAAATCATGAACTATGGCAGTCCAACACTATTAGAGCATTGCTCTCAGTGACCTGATTTATCCATCCAAGTGCATACACATACATGTGTTTACTCACACAACATATATGAACACTCACATTCAGACACATGAACAAAATTGATGTTTGTTAACCAACTGTATGCATTAAAAGCATAAAAGATTTTTTCTTAATTTTTATCCAGGATGTTTATAACATGGCAATATTCTATGAGGTGACTGTAACATTATTTATAAATAAATGTCTGGCTTTGTATGGCATCATTAATGGATGAATATCATATGTTTCTGTGCACGTGTCTTTGTGCATTCACACCTGTGTGACATGTGCATGCATGTGTGTTTGTACAATCCTAAATAAGACAGTTGAAACAGCTTGTATTCCTGTTTTTTCCTTTAGAGATATGTGTATTTTAAAGTAAGAATTACACTTATTTTATATTTGAAGCAAAAATGGTTATTGGGAAAATAGAACAAAATGTGAAATATCACCATCAAATACTAACAAGCTTTTCAACTAATTCTAACCTCTTCTAATGGAATAACAATGTGTAATCATAAATATGTACATTTTTGTGCCGCCACTTAGATTACTAGATTAATAAGCATGTTTTCATAAATATTAAGTGATACCTTGGAACTAATAGAACCTGCAGATCTTATACTCATTTTAAGTTGTATAAAGTTGTATATATTTAATTATACCCCAATTTCTATTTTCACTTTAACTACATATTAGAATCTATTCTATAATTATAATGCATATAAGGATATATATACATATATAATCATATATATTCTTCATGTCTCTCTCTCTATATATGTTCTACATTGTTTTATTTTTAAGGTATAATAAAGAAAGAAAGAGTTAAGCAAATATGTCTGAGATCCATTCCTGCCAACGTATTTTCACGTTGGAGCACTCCAGGAAAAAAAAGAAGGCAAGTGACCCAATGAAAGCCTCTTGTAAACACGATGGTGGCAAAACTCTTGGTAAACAATCTAGTGGTATTAGCTAGAGAGAAAGTGCTTATCCATAACATCTTTTTAGTTGAATGTGCCTCACGTAACACGTTGGTAAACAAATCTATGATCTGTAGACTTATGGAACAGGTTCTCTGAAAAAATGGGTTATATGTTATGTAATTATACAAGTATAGAGAGATATTTACAATAAAAATGGCTCCCTTCCATATTAGTTATGTGGCTGTGTGGCCATTTACTTACAAAGGCCACATGCTGACCTGATTCAGAGTGCATTTCATACTTAGAAAGGAGATAGGGCACTGCTGGAACATCCTGGATCTCTCTCTACTTTGCTTCATAAATATGTACATCCTTAAAATTTAAAAGAAACTTGAGATTTGTTTGTTACTGAACAACCGTCTAAACTAAAAATGGGTTTTACTTAACCAAATTTTTAGCAACAAATTGATTTTCAATTGGGACATGCACCTTTTATGGTTTTTGGATTACGCTGCTGTAGCAAATCCTATAATACATTATTAAGCAGCCTTCATTACCATTTTGGCCTGATATGACATGATATAATTGATGTGATATAATATCATATGATATAATTGATGTGATATAATATCATATGATATAATTGATATGATATGGTTGTTTGGGTCGGTAAAAAATAGGAGAGCAGAATTTATAGTTTTTTCCTGAAAAGGTATTTATGTCTTTCGCATTATTCCGGGTTTTTTGTTTGTTTGTTTTTTAACATAACACAATATTGGAGGGTTGAAAAATTTACTCATAGAAAATACTGCCAGCTCAAGAAATAGAAATACCCCCAATATAATACAATTATATATATATATATATATATATATATATATATGCATATATATCTGACAATTTATGTGACAAGCGAAATTAATGTAGAAAAATTTCGAAGAACCATTTACCCTTTCAGTAAATAATTAAAACTAATATATAAGCAGAGCAAATAATATATTTTAAAATCTCATTCAATGTATGTAATATGTCATATTTGTTTTAAACGGAGATTATTTAAGTGTTACAGAAATATTGAAGGATAAGTAACATTTTCTTGGATGGGTATAAATAATGGATAATCAACATAATAGAGAAAGCAGTTAATTTATCTTCAATTATTCCATTACATTTTTTTAGAGAAAATGAGGATATGTTAAAATCGGGTACAATAATATTATCTGACAGAAAAGACCATATAGAAATAAAAATCTTTGCTTTTCAATTTACTGTAGCAAACACTTGCATGCAAGTTATATGTAAACACACTAACCTGTTTTAGGATCCACAGAGAAGTATGGTTGTCCCTGGAGAATGCTGTAAACCACCCGAGCGCTGTTTCCATAGGTAGGGTCGTCTGCATCAGTAGCTGTCACCTGTAGAACAGAGGTACCTGTGCATTCAGGAAAACAAATTTTAGTGTGTGATGACATTTAGCATATGATTAATTTGAACACAGAAAATGGATATGCTGAAATAGCTATGGAGATCAGTAAAGACTGTGTCTTAGTAAATTTAATTAATGTATAAAACGTATTATTTCTTTCCCTGCCATCAACTGTAATCAAAGAGAGTCTAAAATATAATATTGGTCTCAAATCTTTTAACATGACTCTTTATGTGCTGGTAACATCTGAATGTTCTCTTTTGATCTTCATTTTAAAAAGCAATAAAACATAACCAAAGTTTGGTTGGCTTGTCACTCATAAATCAAATTGGTACTAAGTGTACAGTTAAATCAAAGGTATGATAAAGCTTTATATTGCATGTTTCATTACTGTTCTGAAAACTGTAGGTGAAATTATTTGTGATTAAGTTGGGAGGGTGGGTGAGTTGACATTAAATTATCAATGACATCATAACATTCCATTCAAGTCATTTTCTGTCTTATATACTCTGTTTAATTATTACCTGGATAATTAATGAGTCATATAACTGGTCTCTTTTTTGTTTGCTTGTTTTTTTGTTTATTTGTTTGTTTTTAAGACATGAGACAGAGTCTTACTCTGTCATTCAGGCTGGAGTGCAGTGGTGCAATCTTGGCTCACTGCAGCCTCCACATCCTGGGTTCAACCAATTCTCCTGCCTCAGCTTCCGGAGTAGCTGGGACTCCAGGCACCCTCCACCATGCCCAGATAATTTTTTTACTTTTAGTAGAGACAGGGTTTCACCATGTTGGCCAGGTTGGTCTTGAACTCCTGATCTCTGGTCATCTGAAGCCTTGGTTTCCCAAAGTGCTGGAAATACAGGACTGAGTCACTGTGCCCAGCCAACTGGTCTACTAAGTTCAAATCTCATTCCTTTAGTGTCTTGTACACAGTGCCAACATTGTACTGTATTTTAAAAAAGAATAGTAAATTAATTTATAACATTTAAAATATTATATTTTGAGGTAATAAAATTATTGAATCTATTATGCTCGTGTCTTTATGCTTACTTTTAAAAATCCAATTTGCATAATTAGAAACACCTATATAACGTTTCAATTATATCTAAATGAAAATTTGATCTAAGTGTAACATGACAACCATATATTAAGGGATATACAACTTCATTGCAGAATTAGAGGGTAAGAATGCTCACCTAAGAATTCACAACTATTCATAAAATGCACTTGAAGAATCATCTAACGGTGCATACTCGATATTTTATTCCACATCACTAGAAAAATTCTACCTACTAATTTGTGTTATCTATCAAGTAAAAATATTTTTACAATCAAATGATCTTGTGTGAAATTTTGTATTCATTTTGGTATTTGAATATGGAAGCACTGACAATCTTCAGTTTTTTATTAGTAATTACGTCAATGATACAGGATCTAATGTCTGTTCAACTAGAAAATTTGTACTTCTAGGCCAGGCTTAGTGGCTCATACCTGTAATCCTAGCACTTTGGAAGGCCGTGGTGGGAGGATCACCTGAGGTCAGGAGTTCAAGACCAACCTGGCAAACACGTGAAACCCCAACTCTAATAAAAATACAAAAATTAGCTGGGCATGGTGGCATATATCTGTAATCCCAGCTACTTGAGAGGCTGAAGCAGGAGAATTGCTTGAACCCAGGAGTCAGAGGTTGCAGTGAGCTGAGATCCATGCTATTGCACTCCAGCCTGGGCAACAAGAGTGAAACTCTGTCTCAGGAAAAAAGAAAAAAAAAAGAAAGAAAAAATGTGTACTTCTACATTGAACTTTAGACACAACTTTAGGGAAAGCTTGTTTTGTGTCTTCAAGGGATCATAGAAAATAGAATTAATATGCCAAGTTTGCTTACCAATCCTTATTAGCAAATCATAAATACGTATTCCACTTTTAATAATATATTAAGGATTCCAGCCACTAAATAGTATTTTTACATGGAGAGTCTAAGAAGAAATATGACTTGCAATTATCCATCCTCAGAGGATGAGAGCGGTGTTATGTCTAAAAGAGATTTCAAATTACAGACCAATAAAATAGTATGATGACACCAACTGCTGTTTAGAGTGCTGAAAAACTAGGTCACACAGATACTGCAATAGAAATGTGATTGTTTGGTAATTTCTTACAAAACTAAACACACATTTATCCAATAAATTGAATAAGGTATTTTATTATTTTTTATTATTTTATTTTATAATTATTTTTTGAGATGGAGTTTCACTCTTGTTTCCCAGGCTGGAGTGCAATGATGACATCTTGGCTCACTACAACATCTGCCTCCTGGGTTCAAGTGATTCTCCTGCCTCAGCCTCCCAAGTTGCTGCGATTATAGGCATACACCCTCATGCAAAGCTAAATTTTTTGTATTTTTATTAAAGAGGAGGTTTCTCCATGTTGGCCAGGCTGTGAACTCCTGACCTCAGGTGATCTGTCCCCCTCAGTCTCCCAAAATACTGGGATTACAGGCATGAGCCACCGTGCCCAGCCCTAGCATTTTAACAAATAAATAAAAGCTTGTGTTCACAGAAAAACCTGCTTACAAATATTCATGGGGGAATTTTTCATGATAGCTCAAAACTGGAAACCATCCTGATGTCCTTCAATGAGAGAAATGTTAAACAAACTGGTACATTCAAAGTATGAAATATTATTCAACAATAAAAATGAATAGACTACAGATACATGCAACAACTTGTATGAATCTTCAGGGAATCAACTAAATGAAAATTAAGTAAATCCCAAAAGGTTGTATACTATGATTCAATTTATATAGCATTTCTGAAATAAACATTTTAGAAATAAATAACAAGTTATAATATTCTGGAGATTTAGGGAGAGGAACGAGAGCAAGGAAGTTCAGTTATAGAAGGGAAGCATAAGGGATCCTTATGATATTGTAGCTGTTCAATATTTTTATTATGGTAATTGATGCATAAATAGACACAGTTGATATAATTGTGTAGAACTGAGCACACACATACACACAGAACATGCACACACACAAATTTATACAAGTAAATCTAGGGAAACCTAATGACAATCAGTAGATTGTATCATTTCAATAACCTGGTTATGGTACTGTTTTATAGTTTGCATGATCTTATCATTGTGGAAAAAAAAGATTTGGAAAATGTTACATTGCATGTGAATCTACCATTGCAACAAATGTTTCAGCCAACTAGACTATAGCTTTCTGTTATGTGAGCCCAAATCAATTAAGACAATCAATCAATAAACAAAAAGTGAATAAATAAACTAATCAAGGTATGTGTTATGGGTTAAATCATATCCTCCAAAATTGATATGTTGAAGTTCTAATCCCCAGTACCTCAGAATGTGACCTTCCTTAGAAATAGTACTGTTTTAAGTGGAATTAGTTAAGAGTAGATCATGCAGGAGTAGTGTGGGCTCCTCATTAAAATGAAAAATGAGGAGAAAGGTATACATTCACAGGGATAACATTATATAAAGATGAATGCAAATATAAGGGCAATGTAGCTACAAGCTAAAGAACACTAAGGACTGTCAGCAAACCACTAGACACTATGAGAGAGCTGTGTAACAGGTCCCTTCTCAGTTTGTTCAGAGAGAACCAACAGTGACATCTTGTTCTCAGACTTCTAGTTTACAGACTACAAGATAATAAGTTTCTGTTGTGTCAGACACCCAGTCTGGGGCACTTTGTGTAGGGCAACTCCAGCAAATGAATATGGTGTGTTAGCGTTTTAGTGGGAAAAACTGACCTTTATTCTCATAATTTATAGTTGCTTTTTAATCTGGGTAAAACTATGAAGTTACAAAGCTAGGAAATAAGTATGTGCAATTGTGTATTATATTTGAAATCAGATACATCATAAAAGAGATAGAATAAAAAGTTATTACAAGGGAATTAGAGTAAATAAAAATGAATATTTGATATTTTTGAACATCAGGCACATCTAATGATCTGCCTGGTGACATTTTTAAAGTTAGTTAATGCATTATATTGGGCATTTTAATCAAGAATTTAATCACTGGTTAAAAGTTCAAGTGAAATGCATTATCAGTATTTATATCTCTATGCCTGAGAAAGGTCTCCCACATTGGACACTTTATTTACACTGTGTGCCCAAATTTTCTGCACAGTAAAAAAGAAAAACTTATTATCCTCTACAGTGCAAGACTTCAAAATGGATATATACAATGCCCCAAATTCCATCATTCCATCAGAATATTAAAATAGGAATCTAATTACTGGGAATTATTATATAGATTTGGTCAATAGATATTAAAGCATCTGTTCCTCTCCCTAGATAATTGGTTTCTGAATTAAAGAAAAATCTTTCAAAGGTGCTTTAGAGGCATTCTTAGATTTTTCAACTGTTTCTCTTCAAAACTATAATCACAAAAAATGTTGTATTTCAAGTTTCATTGGTTATTTGGTCCATAATATTTTCGTGTTAAATATTTCCTATGGCACACAGCTGCTCCCATGCTGAGGATTAGTTTCTCTCAGCTGATGTTTTATACAAATCTGAGAAAGATTTAAGTACATGAGAATGTTTTCAAGATGTCTTTCCTACAATAAAACTTAAGTCTTATTTTCTTTAGGGATTGCCCTGTGTCATTCTTATTCTTTTCACTTGTTTTTTGGTACTGCTTTATAAATATCACATATTTTGCACAGTTGCATATCAATGAGAAGCAGAACGCGTACACTTCCTGGAAAGTTTCTAAGGACTAATTTGAAATATTTAATAAGGCATTTTTATACCAAGTAAATACTCTCAGAGATTACAAATTGTTATGCCTGACTTGTCAGGGCTCACAGCTCTGTTTAAATCTCAAGAGATTCGAATGTTAAATGAGAACTTTGAGTAAAAATAAGCTGAAGATTTATGAAGGCTGAGAGCACCTCTCTGTAGGAATCTCTTAGGGTATAATTCTCAGAAGATTTTCCCAGGAAATATTAAAAAGCAATAGTTGTCAAGATACAACTTAAATTTCATTTCATACAGGAGAACTGTAATTTCACCAGCAGACCAATAACTGCATTCTAGTCACTGTGTAATTTGATAAAGTTTTGAGTATTAACTCAAGTCATTGGATTAAAAAAAATTTCTGCAAGAAGACATTTGAACTATCCTAGCTGACTAACAAAACAAAAAATCAGTATTTTGTGTATTAACTATAAAACCATAGCAATTGTTATTTTCTGGGTACTTTCAATAAAAGTTTCCTATTTATGGAACTACCTAATGTGAAGTTTCACATTCACATGTAAAATTTATATTCTATTCCATAAATGGAAAAAATAATCAGGGAAATAATATATATTAAGTGCCAATGATATACATCTTATTACTATACATTGAAAGCAAGTTTATGTAAAATTTTTAATAATTTTGTGAATGAAACAATGTTAGTGTACATTAAATCATCAGATAACAACAGTGTCACTATCTCAGCCACCCATGGGGACCACCTGTGATTGTTGGGCATCACCATCATTTTTGACTCTGAATGTATATGCTACTGATAAGCAATCATTTTTACACAGAAATACTAAATGGTTTACAAAAGTCACATCTCATTAATGCAGTGAAAAAGTAATGAATTGTAATAACTAAGCAGAAGAATAGCATCACTAGAATACAAATGTTAGCCATTAAATAATAAATTAAAAGCTTACTGTCCAGTCTACTGTATTTTTTTAGGAGAGAATAAATATCAGAAGCAATTGAGGGACCAGGAAGTGGCTCCCCTGGAGCCAGCATTCTGCTGGATGGTTGTTTAAAATTTTTTCTTCAGAGTCACTTTCCTCATTAACAATGGTTTTCGTCTTCAGTTTTATAGAGGGTCAAGATTTTTTCTTCTGTTACAAATGTAGACTACTCTAGTCTTACAATGAACCTATCACATATTTTCATCATATAGACATTTTTTTCTTCAGTGTCAAAAAAAAGGTCATCTTCATTATCATGTGAGCATTCAGAAAGTTTTGGATTCTGGAGAATTTTGGATATCAGATTTTAGAACTGGGGATGCCCAATCTGTAAATTACTTTGGGCAGTATGGCCATTTTCACAATATTGATTCTTTCCAACCATGAGCATGGAATGTTTCTCCATCTGCTTGTGTCCTCTTTTATTTTGTTGAGCAGTGGTTTGTAGTTCTTCTTGAAGAGGTACTTTACATTCTTTGCTAGTTGTATTTCTAGGTATTTTATTCTCTTTGTAGCAATTGTGAATGGCAGCTCGTTCTTGATTTGGCTCTCTATAGGTGTATTATTGGTGTATAGGGATGCTTGTGATTTTTGCATACTGATTTTTTATCCTGATACTTTGCTGAAGTTGCTTATCAGTTTCAGGAGATTTTGGGCTGAGACAATGGCATCTTCTAAACATACAATTATGTTGTCTGCAATTAGAGACAATGTGACTTCCTCCTTTCCTAACTGAGTACCCTTTATTCAACTCTATCCCTATCAAGCTACCAAGGGCCTTCTTCACAGAACTGGAAAAAAAACACCTTAAACTTCATATAGAACCAAAAGAGAGCCCACATAGTCATGTCAATTCTAAGCAAAAAGAACAAAGCTGGAGGTTTCACACTACCTGACTTCAAACTATACTACAAGGCTACAGTAATGAAAACAGCATAGTACTGGTACCAAAACAGAGATATAGACCAATGGAACAGAACAGAGGCCTCAGAGGCAACACCACACATCTACAATCATCTTATCTTTGACAAATCTCACAAAAACAAGCAATGGTGAAAGGATTCCCTGTTTAATAAATGGTGTTGGGAAAACTGGCTTGCAATGTGCAGAAAGCAGATACTGGACCCCTTCCTGACACTTTACAGTAAAATTAACTTCAGATGGTTTAAAGACTTAAACATAAGACCTAACACCCTAAAAACCCTAGAAGAAAATCTAGGCAAAACCATTCAGGACATAGGCATAGTCAAGGACTTCATGACTAAAATACCGAAAGCATTGGCAACAAAAGCCAAAATAGACAAATGGGATCTAATTAAACTCCAGAGCTTCTGCACAGCAAAAGAAACAATCATTAGAGTGAATTGGCAACCAAGAGAACAGGAAAACATTTTTGCAATCTACCCATCTGACAAAGGCCTAATATCCAGAATCTACAAAGAACTAAAACAGATTTACAAGAAAAACACAAACAAACCCATTCAAAAGTGGACAAAGGATATGAAGAGACACTTTTCAAAAGAAGACATACATGAGCCCAACAAACATATGAAAAAATGCTCATCCTCATTGGTCATTAGAGAAATGCAAATCAAAACTACATTGAGATACCATCTCACGCCAATTAGATCGGCGATCATTAAAAAATTGGGAGACAACAGATGCTGGAGAGGATGTGGAGAAATAGGAACACTGTTACATTGTTGGTGGGCTTGAAAATTAGTTCAACCATTGTGGAAGACAGTGTGGCAATTCCTCAAGGACCTAGAAATGGAAATTCCATTTGACCCAGCAATCCCATTACTGGGTATGTATCCAAAGGATTATAAATCATTCTATTATAAGGACACATGCAAACAAACGTTCATTTTGGCACTGTTTAAAATAGCAAAGACTTGGAACCAACCCAAATGCTCATCGATGATAGACTGGACAGGGAAAATGTGGCACATATACACCATGGAATACTATGCAGTCACAAAAAACAATGAGTTTCTGTCTTTTGTAAGGACATGAATGAACCTGGAAACCATCATTCTCAGCAACCTGACACAAGAACAGAAAATCAAACACTGCATGTTCTCACTCATAGGTGGGTTTTCAACAATGAGAACACATGGACAGAGAGAGGGGAGCATCACACAGTGGGGTCTGTTGAGGGTAACTAGGGGAGGGACAGCAGGGGGTGGGGAGTTTGGGAGGGATAACATGGGGAGAAATGCCAGATATAGGTGATGGGGAGGAAGGCAGCAAACCACATTACCATATATGTACCTATGCAACAATCTTGTGTGTTCTTCACATGTACCCCAAAACCTAAAATGCAATAAAATATAAAAAAAGAAAGAAAGTAAGTTTAGGGAAGAATGTCTTATAATGTGGAAAAATTGCATAACTATGTGTGTGTGTGTGTGTGTGTGTGTATACATATAAAATATATATATATATATATATATACAGAGAGAGAATGTTTAAGAACCCAAATACTTGTCAAAGTTTTCTATCAATTTTCTCTCTTATGTGTGACATGCGATATGTTTTAGAAATGGTTTCTTGAGACAAGCTTCTTTTTACTTAATTAATGAAGGTGAAAGTAATGACGTCACTATCAAGAATTAATGCATGAGCTTGCATGGTGGCTCATACTTGCAATCCCAGCACTCAGGGAAGCGAGGCTGGTGGATCACCTAAGCTCAGTAGTTTAAGACCAGCCTGGGGCAACATGGCAAAACAGTGTTTCTAAGAAAAACCACAAAAATTAGCCAGACCTGGTGGTGCACACCTGTAGTCCCAGCTACCCAGGAGGCTGAGGCAGGAGAATAAATTGACCATTAGAGTACAAGGCTGAAGTGAACCTTGATCGTGCCACTGCATTCCAGCCTGGGTAAGAGAGTAAGACCTTGTCTTAAAAAATTAAAAACAAATTAATACATTTTTAAAACCTATGACAAAGCCCCAGTGCAGTGGCTCATACCTATAATCACAGAACTTTGGGAGGCCAAGTAGAGCTCAGGAATATGAGCCAAGGAGTTCAAGACAAGCCTGGGCAACATACAGATACCTTGTTTCTACAAAAAGGTTTTTAAAATAAGAAATTATATAGGTGTGGTGGCACACACTTGTAGTCCTAGTTAATCAAGAGGCTAGGCAGAAGGGTCTTAAACCTAGGAGTTCAAGGTTGCAGTGGGCTATGATCATGCCACTGCACTCCACTTGAGGTGACAGAGTAAGAGCCTGTCTCAAAAAAAATTTGTGACACAGTTATATCATCAAAATTAAACTTTTATTGTTTAGTGTTTATAGTAGTTGAGCCCATAAAGTGTCTTTATGAAGGACCCCTTAATCCTGAACACCCATGGGAATATCTACTCCCTGAAACAGTTATCTCTCTTCTAAAGTTTAACTGCTCCCATGTAAGATTCACTTTCTTTCACCGGGGTGAAACAACTTTGGGCACAATACTGTTTTCAGAATGATTAGTATGTCTCACCTCTTATTTCTTTTATCTTTGGCACTAGATTATTTCTACTGCTTTTTGTGTGAAACACAATTTGATCCATGCATACTTAAGCTTATAAAACTTGTTTCTTCTCAGAGGCCATCAAACTCCAAACGGTCACACAAAAAAGGAGCCTCGGATGCTAGCTTCCTTTTACTGGGAACCTTCAGGTAGAGAAATCTTGACTTCACTTTTCCCAAAACAGCACCCCCTGTCAGCAGTTAGTGGCTAATATCAATCATCATACCTATTCTAACAGCAGTTAGATATACCCCTTCAGAGGGGGACATGATAGAGGCAGGAGGCAGAGAAATCCTAGGCAGACCAGGGGCAGGTACCCCATAACTAGCCTGGGGCAACATGGCAAAACTGTGTTTCTACAAAAACACAAAAATTAGCCAGAAACAGTTTAAAGCCTGGAGGCCAAGCAAAGTCAAATTCACAAACCAGATTGAGAACATGTCTTCCTGTTTGGCTTGTTTCCTTTGATTGATCTCCACCCTTCACCTCTTTTACATACACTTACCCTTTCCTAATTGTTTTTACACTGTTCCCACCTTTGGTGCCTTTGTTTTAACCCTTTTTCCAAACTCACCAACGGATCAGTACACACTCCTTTATCCTATGCCTATGAAAACTGCAGACTCAGCCACTCAGAGAGATAACCTGACTTCAGGGGAGACCATTTGCCCCTCCCATCCCTTCATACCCTCTCGCTGAGAGCTGTTCGGTCACTCAATAAAATTATCTGCCTGCACTACCTTCAATTATCAGCGCGACTTCATTTTTCTTGGATGTGAGACAAGAGTTTGAGACCCACTGAATGAGGATGCTCAGAAAGTCTATAACACTGGCCCTCTGTCCTTGCTGATGGAGGGCAGCTGCTTCACATGACAGAAGCAGTGGGGAGTTCAAGCCTGTCCTGGAGCCATGCTGGTTCTGGAGTTGTGGGCCAGAGCAGGGCAAAAGGCTGACTGAGCTGCTATCACTCTTCCTTCCATTGGGCAGCAGACAGCTAATTAACACACTGTGACATCCCCTCTGGGGCTTCAGAGTCACAGGCACCATTGCCTGGGCGTCATCAAATTCCCATCAGTCTGATAGGCCTTGCCGGGCTGCGGGCTCACACAGAGCAGGTTCCCATTTTGATGCTTGAAGCAGTCAACCAGACCCCACACTTGCTTGCGTACAAGCTCTCTCCTGGCAGGGGCTGAGCACAGTGGGCTGAGCAGATGGGGCATTCCCTGCTACAAATTTGGCAAAGGGGCTGAGAAAAGTCCTAAATCAACTTCATGCTGTTCTTGTTTAATAAATGCAAGAAAATTTCACAGTGTTCTCTGACGTGAATCATTATTCTGTTTGTTCATTTTAATCCTTGTCTTTTATGTTGTGGCTTTATTTCCAAAAAAAAATGAAAAAATCAGAAACAAAAACAGCTGGTTGATTGAAAGAGAAATAGCACATTATCATTTCAAAACTGAGTTGATGTTTTCCCCTTCCAACTGAAATACTACCTTATAGTAAGTATGGCTGGGATGCATAGATATTCTTTCTAGGTTGATTGAGTACTCTTCTGTTTCCATAGCAGGAGTAACTTGCATCAGAAGAGGGGGCTTTGTGATATTTGGCTCTTGGTAAGAGCTGTTTTATTTTATTTTTTTTGTTCCCCTGTGATATGGATGTTTGGGTTTATTGAAAACTAATTTCTCCTTAATTCTCATACACAATATTCCAATTTTGAGCTATCCTCAGAAAAAACCATGAAAGGCCTTACGGTAAAATAAAAATATATTTTCTTGGATTGCACAGAAGGATCAAAACAATTCTTCATTGTTTTGAAAGCTTTAACTTAATTAGTTGCCCAGTTGACTTCCCCAGTTTCTTCTCCATGTCTTATATTTACATGGACTTTCTTGGACAAGATTAATGTTCATTTAACGTTTAGGGGTATAAATTTGATCTATCTCACCCTGCTGCCCAAACCCTGCCCATTAATCCAATTGCAATGGCTTCAGTGCTATAGGAATTTTGGGAATCTCTTATCCACTATTGGTACCCTATCTTATTATTATGGTTTCTTTTTGAAATATTTATGATTCCTTTTTGGTATATAGTCTCTGACATATAAAGGGGTGATATATCAGAAAGATACATCTAAAGGTAAGTTATATTTCAACAACAAACAAACTCTAAATTTTAGAGTCTTTAAGCAATAAAAGTTGATTTCTCACTCACATACTGTGAAATGTGGTTAGGCTGATGTGGCTTTGTTGCAAGCTGTCCTCCCTCAGAGGCAAATGCTGATGAGCTAATACTCTCCACAACACAGGTGTTTGCAAAGCATCTAACCATGTAAATAAAAGTATAGACAGTAGAATATTATTGGCTTACTACAGTATGTAAATGTATATTTAAGACAGAAAATTAAATATGGTGGAACAGAGTCCATGACATGTTGCTTGGAATCACTAACTTCTTTATGTCATTGTCAATCGTAGCCTCATCAGTTGTTTTAATCACATGGAATCTGATTCCAAGTGTATATTTAGTTATAAAGCAGTCGCAAGACAAATGCTGCTCTTATATCTCTTTGCTGAAAAGACAATACAGATCCACTCCCATTTAATTTCTTTTTATTAAATGTATTGATTATATTGGATATTTTAAGTTACAGAAGTCACACATATGCTTGGTTAGAAAAATAAATACAATTCCCGTGCTGTTTCTCTTAAGAAAAGCAATCTTAACAGCATCTTGTATACCTTTCTATAACTCTATTTTTGCTCACTGAAAGGGCTATAATTATATATATATATTATATATATATTATATATACACACACACACACACACACATACACACACACATACACTAAACAAAGTACTATGCAGCCTTTTCCCCACCCAATAATTTGTCACGGATATCTACATGACAATTTTGTAAAAGATTATTTTTTTGAAAATTTATCTAATTTAATTAGCAAAAAGAATTAAAAGGATTTTAGAAACAATTAGATGAAATATCTATGATTTGAGTATTTATGACAACTGTGAAAATTAAGTGAACAACTTAAGAATTTATATGATTTGTATCTGTGAATAATGCACCTGAAATAATGGACCAGAAAAATTTTATTAATACATAACACAAGAATCAAAATCTACTAAGAATACTTGAATATAACAATTAAAATTTTGTTCAGTGTGAGCAACATTGTGAAAACCTGTCTCTAAAAAAACTACAACAATTATCTAGGAATGGTGGCACACACGGTTAGCTATGGGGGGCTGAGGTGGGAGGATCTCTTGAGCCTGGGGGATCAAGGCTGCAGTGAGCCATAACTACACCACTGTACTCTAGCTAGCCTAGGCAACAGAGTGAGACATTGTCTCAAAAAAAAAATTATAGACAGCTTCACTTGTAGGGGAGATATGACACACAAGAATCACTACAGAGTAATATTCTAATAAATGATTTACCTTGAAAGATAAAGAACAAATACTTGGATCTCTTCTTGTATAACACATATTTTTATATAATAAATATAATTAAAATAATAGATGCTTAATATAATTTCTTAGCTGTCTTATATTCCACATGGTTTATCATTGCATATTTAGATTTTTCTAGTTTTTTTGTGTGTATGTTTGTTTTCTGTACTACATAATAAATTACTACAAACAATTGCATATAACCAAAGCCATCACATTTGCTGCTATGTGTGGTAGTGTTTGTTTCTTGGTATCTACATGGACTGTTGTAATACAGTTAGAGAGAGCATTCCGTTTTTGAAAGGTTACAACTTCCACAATATTCCATGGTGTTTCAGTGTGGCACAGCAGCAGATATAAAGAGGCCATTTAGCTTATACAGTAAAATAATATCCAATCTGGATTTCAAAGTTTTCTCCTTGCCAGAGTATGAGTGGAAGAAAATTATCTATATACTGAAGTAGGAAGTGAAATTGGCTGAGAGAAAATCAGTGGATTTCAAGAAGATGTGCAATTAAGACAGAGAGAATGAATGCATGGCCATCAAGGATTCATCACTATAAACCAGTCAGAACACAGAAGTCTGGTAGAAAGCAGTAAGGACCCATGATGGCGCTGCCCATCTTCTTCCACACTGGACCTTCTCTCTACGTGATGTGCCCTCAGCTTCTACCTGATGAGTATTTTTTTCTATATCCAAATGCTATGTCTTGCCTCTATACCTGATCATTGTGCAATCACCCTCTATATGATCATAGTGACTTTCTCTTCACCTGATCACTGTGCCTTCCAGGTACACCTGATTGCAATGTTTATATCTGCCTACTGCACCGTTTTCACTCTATGCCTGGTCACCATCACTTACTCTATACCTGATCACTGCGTCTTCACACTAAACCTGGTCATTGTGAATTTTTCCAGATATGATCTCAGTGTCTTCACTCTGTATCTAGTCATTGGGCCAACTCCACACCCCTAATGTTCAGCTTCTCTCTATGCCTGATCATTGAACATTCATTATATATCTGACTCCTAGAAAATGAACAAAACTATCCAAAATTATGCCCCCTCCTCAAAATTATCCAAACAGAATTAGAAATCAGGTCCAATTAAAAGTGAGGGTAATTATAACATACGCTGATTGTTTAAATAAAATAAAATTTCAGTATATGTCCTAATACAGTAATTTCAATCTTTGTTTAAAAGGTTTTCCAAACTTATAAAATTATACAAACAGTTTTAATTTATATGCTGTGATTAATAGATAGGGACAACATAAACTGATTAATATTTTTAGTGATAATTGAACAAATGTCAATTTTGAGATTTTTGCTTTATTCTGTTTCCTCAGTAGGAAAGAAACAACATAAATTGTTATTAGGATCTATATATATGACATTCCAGACAATTAATGAGAAACCTAATTAACAAGAATGATACTAATGAGAAAATTCATTCATGAATGTATATGATAAATATAGGAAAAATGTCACATTTAATAATACCTCTCGGTCTCCGTGAAAATGTATATAATTTGTGTTACTCCTTTTGTTTTTTCGATGGAGTCTCCCTCTTTTGCCAGACTGGAGTGCAGTGGTGCAATCTCGGCTCACTGAAAACTCCACCTCCTGGGTTCAAGCAATTCTCCTGCCTCAGCCTTCTGAGTAGCTGGGACTACAGGCATGCACCACTATGCTCAGCTAATTTTTCATATTTTTAATAGAGATGAGGTTTCACTGTGTTGGCCAGGATGATCTCGATCTCTTGACCTCGTGATCTGCCCACCTTGGCCGCCCAACGTGCTGGGATTACAGGCATGAGTCACCATGCCCACCCTACTCATTCTATACATATTTTATTTATTACCTATTATTTAGTTTTAGGCACTTTGTTAGGTGCACATGATACTGAGATTTTAAAATACGTTTTTAAGGAACCTATAGACCAGTATAACATCAGATGATTTCAAGGTAATTTATAAGTAAAGGTGGAAGTTGTAAAAATAATAAGCTAAGATTGCACTAAGATCATTTGAACATTTTGTTATGTTTATTTTTTTTTAAAGAAGACATTCTCTACCTCAAGAAAAGTAATACATTCCAAAGCCAAATTATATACCTCAATGTTTTATTGATCACTGTACTAATTTCACTTACTATATTTTTTAGAATTCCCTACACATAACCTGCTCCTGAAAACTGCCAAGAATCTCTGACTGGTTTGTTTTATGTTTCAGTTTTCCACATTGAAGAATATACACATGAAAGTCATTGTTGGGTGTATTTTTTAAAACACAATGCACCAATTACATCTGTATGAATTTGGTCCAATACACAGAAAAACATATATATTCTAGTCAAGTACTGTCTATTGTGAATTGAACAGTTTTATTAAAAAAATCAAAGACTGGTCTACATTCATAGAAAGTAAGTCGTAAGAGCGTAATCATGCACACTGGGGCCTAGCAAAGGGCAGAGGGTGGGAGGAGGGAGAGGATCAGAGAAAATAACTAACAGATAGGATACTAGTTTTAATACCTGGCTGATGAAATAATCTATCCAACAAACCCCATGACATATGTTTACCTATGTTACAAACCTGCACATCATGCACGTATACAGCTGAACTTAAAACACAAGTTTAAAAAAAAAGTTAAGAGGAAAGACTGAGGAATCACTGAAAGTGTAAAGTGCAATCTGGTAAATCACATTGATCATTGAATAAAAGTTAAAAACTACATTGTTTTATTGGCCCTTTCTTTAATTTACAACAATGAAGTTAAATATATAAGAAAAATAAAATGAATCTTTACCCAATGAAACAATAATGCAATTTTACCAGATATCGGAAAAATTATGTTCCAAAAATTAAGAGGCAATATGCCTACAAAAGTCTTTCCTCTAGACATAATTGTGGGTGAAAGGGTCGTCATGTACTTGTTCAATAAACATTTACAGAATATCTTGCTGCAAGTGATGGGGTACAGTACAGAATGAAGCAAAAGTGGAAAATCAGCTTCTGATCCTCCTCTCTCAAACCCTTAACGTTTTTGCTCTTATCCTCTTGAACTACAGCCCTAAGAATGCACAGGAAACAGGTACCTAACTGGAGGATGAGATACCATGGATCAGAGACTAGCCACCCACCTGAGACCCCAGAAAAAGCAGCTGAGAGCCAGCACTCACCACTACCTGTGAGGGAGGTGACTGAGCTGTTGGAGACCTCAGATGACGACAGCAAAATGTATGAACCCCAGTGGAAGAGCAGCCTAGCCCACTGAATTATGAGTAAATAAAACAAATGTTGGAGGCCACTAAACTGTGTTACAAAGCAAACACCAACTTACACAGAAGAACAGTTATGCAGACAAAGAAGAAAATTATGAAACTTGCAAATTTTTGTCAACTTTCTGATCTGTCAGTTGTCCAGTATGTCTCCCCACTAGTACTGCAATGTTGCATGTAGAATTAGAATGCCGGCTGTACTTTATTGAAATGATCCCATTCTGAACATTATGCCCCAGGGTAATGATTTTTAAATGGCTACTAGAATCTTGGAAGATGTCCAGGGTGAACATCCCAAGATATTTGGGCAGAACTAAATCAGTGCTCCAACAAGAAGCACAATAAACTCAGCACAGCTGGTGTCTCTCCTTGTTGCTCTGCAACAAGAAACACAGCTGCAAATGGAACAGCCTGGGGCCTTAGAGATTGGAGGTGAAAAAAGAAGACGTGAAAAAGATTAGAGATGTTTCCATACATTTCCAAGAAAAAAAAACTTTGCAAATTTTAAGGATCAGAAACAGCAAAATATTCTCCTTTTTTTAGCTGAAAAAATGAATTTGTTATCTTGAACCTACAGTTTATTAAATGTATACTCATAATGCTGTTAAAATACAGTATTTTATTCTCTCTCTCATAAATGAAAAATTACTATTTCCATAACCTGTCACAACCTGTCAAATGTTTTTAAATGGTATTTAATGATAGGTATATTTTACTAATATACAGAAGAGTTAAAAATTATATATTTGCATACAGAAATGTTTATTTGAAAAAGAAAGTAGTAAAGTTTATGTTCTGCCATATATTCTATATATTTATAGTCTCTCTATGTATAGAATATAAAATTATATTTTATATATTTTCTGCATAGATTGGATCAAATTCATATATTAGTTTGAAGTAAAGTTTATAATTTTTAAAAACTTTTAGATTTAAAGCATTTAAAAAATTAGAATAATTGTAATAGAAACAAATTTCAGTTCATACAATTATAGAAACTGATTCTAGGTGAAAGCAAGATTATAATTGCAGAAATCTGGGCATTTCTCCATACAAATTGAAGAGATAATATTATTCTTATTGTAAATAAAAGAGATAATACACACAATGAAGACAAACACCTTTACCAGATTTTTATTGCTAATGTTATGTCTTTGTATTATTGCTAAATTTCTTAGTTGGTTATGATGTACTTTTCATGTGAAACATGTAACAAGATTCAGTTTCATTCATTTTAATTTCTAAAAGCATTTACTTGACTGCTAACTCATTTCATCTCATGGTCATTTAGATCTTCCTGCTTTGATAAACACATTAACACATTATCTCATATTTTAAGTGTCAGTTCTGAAGACTCTATAACTTAGACGTGTAATGAAACTATAGAAAATGAAATTAAAGAAGTACTTCCATAAAATAATGGATAGAAAGTGGCAAAATTCAAGACTGACATGATAATGTACTGCATATCACAAAAAAAGAAAAATGTAAAATCTCAAATTTGCATTGATCAAAATCCAGGTTACATTTGCCCTCAACAACATTATAATGCCATTCTGTTCACATGTGTTTACTCTGTTGAAATCAATTATATATATATATATATATATATATATATACACACACACACATATATATGCATGTGTGTGTGTCTATCTATACTTCTGTAAATATTTAATATAAGTATATATGTATATGTTGTATATGTATATATATATATATATATATATATATATATATATATATACATGTATATGTCTAAACACACACACAAAAACATATACATGACAGCCAGTACCTTACTAGGAACCCAACATAATTCAAGTGGTCTTCTAAATGCTGTTTATACAATACGAATTTTTATTTTAATGAGAGCCATCATTGCTCCAAGTAGCCACACTATTACTCTTCCTTCTATAGGCACAAATAACCTCATTCTATTCAATGACTTTTCTCACTGTTTTCATAATATTGTACACTTAAAGATGACAATTAATATTTAAACACTGCAATTGCTTACCTAGCCAGATAGATCATATCTTTGTTCATGGCAAGAGCATTCTGGCATTATGAAAGTGTCTTTGGACAGGATTATAAATTTAACAAATATTTAATTTGTGTTTCTACTCTGACATTTTTTATTTCTTTATTTTGCATGTTTCCTAGGGTAACAGTTCTTAACTCAGAGCAATTTTCTCACCCAAAGGACATTTGGCAATGTCTGAAATCCTCACCACTTTGTGGTAGTGGGAGGAATACTTCCGCATTTATTGGGTTAAGGCTACTAAATATCCTACAATGCAAAAGGAAGACTCTCACAACAAAGAATTCTCCAATCCATAATGTCAATAGTGGAAAGATTGAAAAACCTGTTCCTAGGAGAATATAATTCCCCAGATAATTAGTGAATTTACATTGTGTAAATCAAAAAGATACATAAAAATCTTACATTAAGCAAGTACTCAGAGATTTTATTACCACCAGGCCGGCTTTACAAGAGCTTCTGAAGGAAGCATTATACATATAAAGGAACAACCAGTATTAGCCTTTCTAAAAATATGCCAAAAAGTAAAGAGCATCAACATAAAGAAGAATTTACATCAACGAATGGATAAAATAGCCAGTTAACATCAAATAGCAGTAACCCTAAATTTAAGTCGACTAAATCCCCCAATCAGAAGATACAGCCAAAACCTAACGATATGCTACATCCAGACCCATTTCACATCCAAAGATACACAAAGACTTAAAACAAAGGGACGGAGATTTACCAACCAAATGGAGAGCATAAATAAATAAATAAATAAATAAATAAATAAAAAGCAGGAGTTGCAATTCTCTCATCTGATAAAATAGATTTCAAAGCCACAAAGATATAGTGGTAAAAGGATCAATGCAACAATAAGAGCTAACGATCCTAAGACCCAGATACATAAGACTCATAAAGAGATTTAGACTCAACTAGACAGAAAATTAATAAGGATATCCAGGACTTGAACTCAGATCCGGAACAAGTAAACTCAATAAATATTTATAGAGCTCTCCATTTTAAATATACAAAATATACATTCTCCACCTTAAATACACAAAATATTAATCGGCCATTATTAATACCCATTTTTAGAATAAAGCTACATTCCCGTTTTCTCTCCCTCTTTTTCTTCCTCTTTCTTCCTCTCCTTCACTCCTTTTTTCTTTCTTTCTTTCAAAAAAATCTTACACTAAAACATGCTTTAGAAATCAGTTTATTTTTGCATCTTTCTGTATTAAGCCATCCAAAATGCCTCAGACTTTGTAGATTATTGCCCACTGAGAAGAAATATACCACCCCACTATGCATACTGGCAATATAGCACACTGCAATTACTTGGAGTGGCTCCATAATCATTACTTAGCAAGAGATGCAAGAAACAATAATCTGATAAAATCTTGCCCACCAAGGAATTCTCTGGTGCTACCTTTTCTTTATTTTTGTAACATATTTGCAAAGCTATATAGAAAATCTATTATTTGCATGATCTTCCTATTTATTTCTACAAAACACACACAAACGCACACATACGGGTACATACACACACAGAGACACACGGACACACACCCCAAGCTGGACTATAAACTCACCAGGAAGAAAATAGTATTTTTGAATCATTTTATCCTGTATGTCGAATGTTCATTTATTTATTTTTCTACCTGATAAACCATTATGAATTATTTAAGATTCCCTGAGGAAGTCTTCTCTCATCCACAAGTAGAGTTTCCTGTCCAACTCTATGGTTCCCCTATTTTGGTGCTTATCAGACACCACATTGAAATTTTCCATTTGTATGTCTGCAGCTTCCTCAAAGATAGTGCTCTTGTTTTATTTACCATTTTATTACTAGTCACTATCACAGCTCCCAGCACATAAAGTGCATTTACTCTCTCTCTCCCTCTCTCTCTCTCCCTCTCTCTCTCTCTCTCTCTCACTCAAGAATTGGATAAATATAAGGAGAGAGATGTTTTAATGATTCAAAACTGAATTAATGAGTATATGGTAAAAAAGTACTTTGGTCAGGCATCGTATGTTGATAAAAATTTTGTTGTCACCTACTTACATTATTATTAGTCTTCAGTTAGTATTAGAAACTAGTATATGTTTAAATGTTAGTCCTTTAAAAATGATTTTTATTACAAATTTAGAACAACTTATACCTTTCATACCAGATGAACTCACAACCTAGTGTTTAGAAGTAAACCTCCAACAATGTATGTGTGTGCGTGTCTATTTCCTTCAGATATGTTCTGTACGTGTACACGCATATTCTGCAACATATCTGTATTCTCTAACAAACTGAGCTATCTTAGTATCAAAGAAGAGAAGACTGGATATTGATTAGATAACTTCCCCAAAGGGAAGAAGCATGATCTCATATATTTGTAATAAATGTCATATTTCTTTGTATAGGCATATAGTCCAGTAGGACAGACAGAACACTAACTGCCATAGATCAGCAGATACCTTGTCTATCAGAACTGGGAGACCAGACTCTAATTGTCCCTTGCCTCTAATCTCCCCTATAATAGCTTACAATAGAGACTGGCAACTTTTGTGCTTTTCAATAAATGTACAGAAACAGAGAACAGGACAGATTTATTTCCTCTGCCCTTGTCTGCAGACATTTGCCCTATAATATCACCAGCTTTTTATTTCTAAAATCAGGGTTGGCCAGGCACAGTGGCTCACACCTCTAATGGCAGCACTTTGAAAGGCCCAGAAGGGCTGATCATTTGAGACCAAGAGTTCAAGACCAGCCTGGCCAACATGGCAAGAACCCATCTCTACTAAAATTACAAACTTTAGCCAGGCCTAGTGGCCCATTCCTGTAATCCCAGCTACTTGGGAGGCTGAGGCATGAGAATTGCTTGAACCTAGGAGGCACAGGTTTAAGTGAGCAGACATCATGCCACTGCACTCCAGCCTGGGCAACAGAGCAAGATTCTGTCTCAAAAAAAAAAAAAAAATCAGGGTTAATGCAAATATCATTCATTCTTAAGAACACAATGTGAAGTGAGTTACAATATGTATTACATGTTATTACCATGAATTTTATGCATTTCTTTTCCTACAGTAATGAGTATACGTACAACACACACAAACATATGGATAAAATATAATTCTAATAATCAGCTTATGGTTTCCCATAAAATAACTCTTTTAATAGAATCTTGCCTGAAACCATGTAGTACAGAGAGTTGAAACTTACTCTTTTTGTCCTTTTTCTCTACTACTCTCAGATATTAATTTTTTGTCCCTCAACCATACTCATTCCAGTAAGAGAACTTAAGGATATTAACTGTTCACCATTCCCATCTTTCTTCTGAAACCCCAGATGAACTTTGACTTATCCTCAGCTCACAGCTTTTTCTTCAAAAATCACTCTATGTCTCATGATTCTCACATAGATTAAGTGACATCTTTTTACAGTATTTAAAAAAATATCCATTCATATTAAGTCAGTGTTCAAACACACACACACGCACGTGCACACACACCCCTATTCCAGAGGTCACTGATAACATTTTTCCTCTCCTTATCATTTTCCTTTACTTTTAGACCTTTATTCTGATTTTTTTCAACTATTTTTAATTTCAACTATTTTCTCAAATGTTTTTCTAAATTAGGTAGGAGAATAGACCTTCCAGATCCTTCTCCAAATATTTATTTTGTCCTACCAGATGGATCATATTTGTCTGAACAATAGATTTGGGGTTTCAGTATTTTCTCTGTAAGGCTATAAATGGGACTCAACTTTCTATCAGACTCCTCTATTTCATGTAATAAATGTAAGGGGAACATATTTATTTTTAAAAATCTGAATGTTTATAAAATTTTCTTTTTTTTATTAGGCTGTGAAACCTTACCAGGGTTTCCCTGTTTGATTCTTATTCTATTAACTCTTTCTGGAACTTGAAACTACTAAGCTTGTAAAGTCAGTATATTGTTCACTTCAAGAAACATTATGATTGTTCCTTTCCTCCATTTTGCTCTTTATTTTTCTCTAGGAACACATGTTATTCACACAACAGGCCTAATGAATATGTTCTCTAAATCTCCTTTCTCTTTCCCATAATATCCATAATTTTATGCTTTTGTTCTATGGCTATTAGCTACTTCTTCCAGTCGGGTATGCTTTTAGGTACCGGGACAACAATTCGAGTCTAATCAGTGACCAATTATGCCTTCAATCTATATGTTCATTTTCTTTATTGTTGTTACTTACTTACTTGTTTAAAGCAAAAGGCTTTGAGTTACAGAAATCTGTTTGTAGTGTCCACAAAAGCCCGCCAGTGCTCGTATTAGCTACTGTTTAGTACACTGTCTTTCTACCTGTTTTTCTCTCTAATGCTTTACCCACTATGATTATGACAGTTTCCTTTGTGCTCCTTGGGGCTCTTACCTGTTCTGGAAATAGCTCACCAGGGGCATTCTCACAAGCGGGGGCACCATAGAGCTCTCTGCCTTCCTAAGTCAGAAAATTAGATTGGTGGGTGTCGGTGCCCCGACGAGGCAGAGAGAATTCTGTCCTTGAGTTCCCATGCAAACTCTCACCCACCAGAGTTAATCATGCTGAAGTCTTTAATTCCCTCTACTCTCCTTGGAGATCAGTAAGCCTGAGAGTATTCTGGGCCTGTCGTAGGCTTCTTCAGGTGGGTTCCTGTGTTCTGCTGTGGTCCAGAGAGAACAAGTTTGGCAACTGCTTTCTCCTCTGAGACCAGCTATGAGGAAGACCTCACTGTCTCTTCCTTACCAGCTCTTACAGAGGCTGCAGGAGCTACCTGCCTAGCTGAAGAAGACTAACAAAAGCTGAAATCTGGAGTTGAGAATAAAAGATGCTACCATCGTCCATTAAAAAAAATCTGTATCTATCTATCTACCTACCTACCTACCCACCTATAATCTATATTTCAAATTCACAGGCTAATTTAATTAGTGACTATAAGAATCTGAATCTAAAACAATACTCACATATATGCAGTAGAATTAAATATATAAAATCTTTACTCAATAAATGTGTTAAGAAGCTTAGAGTCTCACAAAGATAGTCAAAAATTATTATCATAGAAGAATGTTATTTTAATTACCTTTTTAAAAATCATCACATTGGATGAAAAATAAACAAAAATAAATTAAAATAGCTACACCACAGAAACCAGTGAGTGGTGGAAAATCCCCACACCATTAGAGGACTCAAGCCCTGGATCATGATTGCATTGGCTGCAGTGTAGGCTTTGCATTCAGTTGAACCTGGAATAATGCCTCCTTGGCTATTTTCCAAATATGTGAATTTGCAGAAGTGATTGAAATATTTTATGCCAGTTTGCATATGTTTAAAATGATATTCAAAATACTTCATGGTTTATCATATATTTTTAAATAAATAAGGTATGTAAATGCTTAGGAATATCTGAAAAGTTTTATTGATTAATGTGGCAACAACTCCTATTAATGGTATTATAAGTTGGCCATGCACTAAAAGTTTACAAGACCTGGAGACATAAATTTCAGGCACTCTATAGTCGTTTTTCTGTGCAATTAATCAAACTGAATGTGTTGATATGTTCTTAACAATATACATGTAGAATTGATGTAATAGAAGATCATATCAATTAAGCAAGTATTCCAGGTGTTTTTCAATTTGTAAATATTTCTTTCCCCTTGAGATCCAACTATTATCTACACTTAAATGATTAGAAGTTAATTTCAATGAATATTATAATTGCTAGGTTCAATAGTCTTTAACACTTTATGCCATAAAAATACTAAAATATTTTGAAATTTCATATTTATAGCCCTTTCAGATACATATGCAAATAAAAATTGGTCTTCTAAAGATGACTCTGATTTTCAAAAATACATTAATTTCACAATCATAAAAATGATTTTTCTTACCCATGTCTGACATTTCAGGCACAGTAACAATGTATGGTCCATCTGTGAATTTTGGAGCATTGTCGTTGATGTCTTGCACTTTGATGATGAACTCGGATTCAGGTTCAAGAGGTTTGTTTGTACGTCTGTCAATAGCTTGAGCGTGAAGCACATAATGGGTCTTCTGCTCTCTGTCTAGGCTTTTTGTGGAGTGGATATCACCCGTGGTATCGTCAATGATAAATATAGTCCCAGCACCCTCTCCAGTAAGGATGTATTTGACAGATCCATCACCTTTGTCAGAATTGGAGTGCAGCTGTGAAATACACATGGAATAATTTAGCATGTATTTATATTTCAACCTCACATTATGTTCTCTGAAACTCCCTATCTATAATTACTTTGAATGTGACTTTTCTTCCCTTTACAGCAAGCTGTGTGCTACTATTATATTTACTTTTCTACAGTTTTTTTTTCACTTGCTTAATAATATGGATATTGCTACCATGGTTTGTCTAACAGATCCAATTGTTGATTTAGGAAAAACTAATAAACAATATTTATAAGAACAAAATTAGCCCCTGTAATTTTACCAAATCAACATTCCACTAACTACCATAAAGTTGGGAAAATAAATTTCCAGTAGATTACTGTTTCCTTCCATACTTGTGAAAATAATATATTTTGTTTTAATTATTTGACATTCTATTTCAATTTTAAGACTAAAACATAAATATATGGTGAGACAAATTGAGATTCAAATTAATTATGAAAATTTTCATAAAATACATATTTAAGTCAGAGTCACAGTTATGTATTTAATAATTTGGAAAAAAATGAAATCACTTCTAATATAAAAACTGATGTAGAATTCAAAAAACACTAGGGGTAGAGGATATTTTTATTTAAGGATTATAAAACAACTCAAAATTTAAATAGTAGTAACATATTTAGTCCATAAATAGGCCCTCATTTTAATTAATTGAAATACAGTAACAAATCCACACTTATTGAAATTAAAATGATCAAATATCCTTTGAATAGATATTAGAAAAGTAACGATTCATTAGAGGTTTTCAATAAGAAAAATACCTAAAATATTAAGATAATACACTTTGTTGTCATGCAAACAAAGTATACGCTTTAAACTGCATCCAGTTTTTACTTAAGATTCTGCTGTAGCACCAAGATTCACTTAAATAGTTTCATGTGTGCCAGTGCTATATTTCTAGCTAGAAATAACAGCAGTATTTTCTCAGATCACAAATACATTTTTAAAGGATTGTTTCTCCCAAGTGGTCTGAAGAGTTATCCTTTATATTAAACCTTTTTGGTCACATAACCTCTATGACTTACCTTTTTCTCATTTCTGCCACATAGAAACACTGAAAAAAACACAACCTTGTTCACATAGCATTTCAGTTTTTTTGCCATAGTAAAGTGAAAATTTTTGAGGTTTTGAAGTCTGAACTCTCAGAAGACATTTGGAAAAGGCCAAATACAGAAAAAGACAATGTAATATGAGAAAAAAGACTTTTTCTGGAAAAATTAGGGCAACTGAAACCCAAATAATAGTAGGGGAATAATTTTACTTCTTTATTGAAAATGTGAGAAATTACAAGGACAAAATTTTGAGAGACATCACAGAGTAAGATCCAACTAATAAAACCATTTACAAATGCTTATGTAGATCTTGAATACAAATGAGTAAAAATACATCAGCCAATTATGAATAACACAGCTTTCAAAGATTCATACTTCATTAGTAAATTGGATACTAAAAGAAGAATGCAGAATAAATTGAGTGACATAATTGTGTAGATGTATGAAAATGTGTTTATTTCTGTATCTTAACATCCTTTTCGTATCTAGAAGAAAAGATTCATCTTTCATGAAGCAGATACCTACAAAGTATCAGTAGAGCAACCTATTTCATATTCTCTAATTTCGCATCAATCCATAACCAAAACATAGCAAAGTAAATCAACAAATTCATTTACCAAATGTTTCTAAAACCTTTTCTAGAATATTTGTCATTAAACTAACAAAAGGTGAGATTGTTTGGTAATTATTATGTTGCTATACTATACATAAACTATAAATCCACATTTTCTAGTTATAACTGTTTAAAATATTTTTTCAGAATGTGTTATGCCTTTAACAATTTCAAAAGTATAACAATGATGAAAATTGACTTTCATCTTCAGGATATATATATGTGTGTATGTGTGTATATATATGTATATATGTATGTGTGTGTATATATAAATACATACACACGTATACACATATATATGTGTATATGTGTATGTGTATGTGCATACACATATAAATATACTTAAGTATGTGTAATATGAACCTGTACACTTAGTATAATTTTATATTAGTATATTTTGTTAGTAACCAAAAACTAAGTGCCATAAAATTAATTTCACTAAAATATAAAAAAGTTTGTTATACTAAGTGTATAATTACGTATATGTTACAGATACCTAAGTATATTTAAAGAAGAATAGGATGAAGTACATAAAAGAAGTAGTAAAGGTTTTAAGCTACAGCACCTATTTAAAAATTTATATACTATGCACTGTACATAGTATAGATTCTACTAATTAAGATGTAAAAATAAAAATTTCAGTAATTTTATGGCTATCAATTTTAAGACTTGAATCTGTCTCTACATTTATAACATTTTTATAATTGATATACATCTTTTATAATTAAGAAACATAGCTTTTATAACTAATAAATAGCATAAATGCTTCAGAAAATATGAATAATTTGGACCTAGATTATAATAAGATCAGTGAATTATAATTCAGTAATATTTGTATTGTTGCATAACATTACACCAAATATCATATTTATATTGTTGGAAATCGTTACACCAAATATCATGAAACTTACACCAAAATGTCTTGAAAATGTTTTTGGATTATGTTGCTTGCTAAGGATATTTAGCATGAGTTTTTAAATCATGTAGATGATAATTTTATTAATGAAATTTAAGTCTCTTGGCTAGGCTGGTTAATCTTAAAATAATCATGTTCCCATTTAACACTAATGGGAAACCACTATAGTAGTTATTTAGTCGTCTAATAGTTTGTATGATTATGATGATAACCACTTTTGAAGTAGCAAAGTGGTTTACTCTCAAGATTCCCTCTCCTCCACCCCACTATTCCCAAATCTGTTTTGTTTGCAATATACACTTTGCAACAGAAATGGAGCCAGAGAGAAACCTTGACTACCTTCTCTTGATTTTTTTTTAATAAATGGGTTTTAAGACTCAAGAGAAGTGTTTTATTAAGTTGTGTAAATCAAGAAATGACAAATGAATGGAATACGCGAATAGTAAAGGTAGTTGCAGGCATAGAAAACTTGAGAAATGGAGAAAAACCTCTTTAATAGAGATAATCTGGTTAGGATTACTACGATGATAGAAATATGTCATTTCTGAATGGGGTCATCAATGAGACATCAAATGAAAGAGATTAAAAAAGAGCATGGAACTTACAACTACTCCATATACAGACACGGTACTGATTCAGTAACCAGTTAAACATAGGTTGCAAGCTTAGCTACCCACTATACTACTTAAGAGAGATATCCATAACTTTTTTGACAGTGAAATAAGTAAAAATAATTAGAAGATAAACTTGATTTTAGTCATATACAATGGAGTACTTTTTATCAGCTTCGTAATTCCAAGACCACTGTTGCAGGGTCTTACTATAACACACAGCAGTGGAAATATACTTTTAGAGTCATGAGATTTTGCAAAGTAGGCTACATTTTCATGCTGAAAGACAGACATTATATCATCCTAAAGGAAGAAGAGAGTCTTGGGGTAGCTCATCACATAATAAAGTAGGGTTAATTAACTTCTCTTTAGAGAACAGCAAAGAAATGAGGTGTGAAAAAAAATAAAAAGAAAAGAAAATGCAGTTACCCTAGTGAAGCAAAATGAACACTTCTCTAGCATTACTTTAATAAACTGTCACTTCCTTAGCATTAAGTAGTAACCTATGGCACTTAGAAAGCCAATGTGACTCACATAAGTTCACTCTAGAAAACTATTTATTCACCCTAGACTACATTAGTATTAGGACCTAAAAATTTATAGCTTTCACTCTAATGTAAAGTTCCTCAATTAAAATAATATTCTATCCCTTGGGGAAGAATAACTTTCAAAGGTTAAGAAGATGGTGGCAGAGCCATTTGTTTAGAAAGTTGCTTTCAATTAGGACTTTAAGCTATGTTAAAAAGATAGGTCACTGTCTTAAAACTGTAATATTTGGGCTACATAACTTATATACTTTTTTATAAGTAGAAATCATATTTATAATATTTCAATGGGAGCCAAAAATGAAGTTAGAAATTCCACTATGATTGATCATTACCTCCAAAACTAGCATAAAAATATACGCTAGAATGTGAAAGAAATGTGAAAACATAGGGAATACATGTCATTGAGAAGTAGTATGTATCCTTCATTCCAGAACTTATTATATTCTTAAAGTATAAGCAAATGAAGCAAAAATCAGTTGAACTCTTAATAAGTAACTGATGTGAAATAAAACACATTAAGCAGTAACAGTCTCTTGCTAGCTGATAATATAACAGTCTCTGTGAAAAAGGACCATGTATTAACCATAATTTTTAGCTACACACCAATAACGTGACAAAAGTTATGTTAAAGAGTTAAAGTTTTATTAAAAAAAATTTAATCCGTCAAGGTGGATGGAAGTCAGGACTAGACTGCAGCTACAACTTAGATGGACAGAGCAGCATGTGGAGACTCACATTATGAATTTTAGCCCCAGAATGACTGCAGGAATGAATCAGGAAACCCAAGAGTACCCACAAACCGTCCAAGGAAGTAGATTGTTCCTGCAGAGTCCCAAGAGACCCCAAATACTGTAAGTGCACAGACTGTGAAAATGGGAAAGGGAGATCCTCCACCCCTGAATACAAAGCCCCACTGAGGAAACTGAAGGTCTAGTTTATGGGAGAAGATTCTGATCTTACCTAGAGCTGAGTAAAGTTAGTGAGTTAAGCAAAATACAGGGGTGGAGGAAGGAGTGTCCATTCCTGCTTGGACTCAAGGGAGAACACATACCCAGCGTGTAGACTCCACAGGCAGAGGAAGCACTAGAGTCCTACTTTCATTCTCAGCTGGGAAGCCGGAGTCAGGGGCAGTTTCTCAGCCCTGTTTGCTCATTGCCTGGAAACAGACTCACTGCTATTAAGGGGCCACTGTAGGAGTGAGAGCAGCCCTTTGGATTGCACGGAAGCTGGGTGAGGCCTGCGACTGCTGGCTCTCCCCCACTTCCCTGACAATCTGCACAACTCAGCAGAGGCAGCCATAATCCTCCTAGGTACATAACTCCATTGACCTGGAAACCTTGCCCTCATCCCTCACAGCAGTCACAGAAAGACTTGCCCAAGAAGAATCTGAGCTCAGACACACCTCACCCTGCCCACACCCAATGGTACTTCCCTAGCCATCCTGGTAAGATAAGACAAATGGCATATACTTTTGGGAGTTCCAGGGCCTCACCAACCACAGGTTTCTCTCCATACTACCAGAGCTGATACTCTCTGGAAAGCATCACCTCCTGGCAGGAAGCCAACCAGCACAAAAACAGAGCATTAAACCACTGAAGTGAAGAACCCTCACAGGGTTAATTTCAACCCCTGTCACTTCCACCAGAACAGGTGCTGGTATCCATGATGTGAACATTACAGGACTCTGTGCAGACAACCCCTAGTACCAGTCCAGAGCCTGGTAGACTTGTTGGGTGGCTAGACCCAGAAGAGAGACAACAATCACTACACCTTGGCTCTCAGGAAGCCACAGCAATAGAAAAAGGGGAAGGTACTATGTCAAGGAAACACTCCATGGTACAAAAGAATCTGAAGCACCACCTTTAGCCCTAGACCTTTCCTCTGACATAGCCTACCCAAATGAGAAGGAACCAGGAAACCAATTCTGGTATTATGACAAAAGAAGTTTCTTTAACACCCTCAAAAAAATCACACTAGCTCAACAGCAATAGGTGCAAACCAACAAGAAATCCTTGACTTACCTGAAAAAGAATTCAGGAGGTTATTAAGCTAATCAGGGAGGTACCAGATAAAAGTGAGCCCAATCTAAAAACAGTAAAAACTTCAGAAAACACTGGACACACAAAGAAATGCAAAATGTTCTGCAAAGACTGGGCACGGTGGCTCACGCCTGTAATCCCAGCTACTTGGGAGGCTGAGGCAGGAGAATTGCCTGAACCCAGGAGGTTGCGGTGAGCAGAGATCTTGCCATTGCACTCCAGCCTGGGTAAAAAGAGCGAAACTCCAACTCAAAAAAAAGAAAATATGAACAAAGCTTGAGAGCCAGAGAGAAGTCTGAGATCATGTTAAATGACCAAATCTAAGAATAATCTGTGTTCCTGAGAAAGAAGAGAAATCTAAAACTTTGAAAAACATATTTTGGGGAAAAATTCAAGAAAACCTCCTTGGTCTTGCTAGAGACCTAGACATCCAAATGCAAGAAGTGCAAAGAACACCTGGGAGATTCAACACAAAACGATCATTGCATAGGCACACTGTTATGTGTTGTGGCAATGCATAGGTTATCTAAAGTTAAGATGAAGGAAAGAATCTTAAGAGATGCGAGACAAAAGCACCAGCTATCCTACAAAGAAAAATCTATGATATTAACAGCAGATTTATCAGCATAAACCCTACAAGCTAGAAAGAATTGGGGCCTTATCTTCAACTTCCTCAAACAAAATGATTATCAGCCAAGAATTTTTTATCCCATGAAACTAAGCATCATATATGAAGGAAAGACACAGTTTTTTTTCAGACAAACACTGAGAGAATTCGCCACTATCAAGTCACCAGTACAAGAACTGCTAAAAAGAATTCAAAATCTTGAAGCAAATCCTGGAAACACATTAAAATAGAATCTCTTTAACAGAACCTCTCAAATCTCACAGGACCTATAAAACAAAACACAATTTAAAAAACAAACAAAAAAACCAAGGTACACAGGCAACAAATAGTATTATGAATGGAATGGCACCTCACATCTCAATATTAACATTGAATGTAAATGGCCTAAATACTCCACGTAAAAGACAGAACTGCAGAATGGATAAGAATTCACCAAGCAACTATCTGCTGCTTTCAAGAGACTCACCTAATACATAAGGACTCACATAAACTTTAATCAAAGAGGCGAAAAAATACATTTCATGCAAATGGACACCAAAAGTGAGCAGGAGTAGCTATTATTATATCAGAAAAAATAAACAAACCTTAAAGTACCAGCAGTTAAAAAAGACAAAGAGGGAAATTAATGGTACAAGGCCTTATCCAACAGGAAAATATAATAATCCTAAACATAACTGCACCTAACACTGAAGCTCCTAAATCTGTAAAACAATTACTAATGGACCAGGTCAGGACGGGGAGGAAGATGGCGCTCTAGAAGCAACTCACCACTGCAGCTCTCAGTCAAGATGCAGAGGGTAAGAAAACACCGCATTTTCAGATGGATCCTTATAGCCCACAGAGCGGGTAAAAAGCCCAGGTGTAAAAGGCACGCAGAACTCAAGCGCAGAGCTCTCCGCTAGCATGGCCAGGCAGCCAGCGCCGCCGCAGCGGCACGGCGCATGAAACACAGGGGTCTGGGTGCCCTGTTAAACCGGCAATTTGAGACATGGGAGAGCAGATTGCTATGTTCATCTGATTGAACGTGTTTTGGACGGTGAACTAGACCAGGAGATTTCCGGGAGGTGAATTGTGAACCAGCGTAGCGGGCGGCTGCACGGGAAATCACACAGATCCCAGGGCCCTTTCAGTCAGCGGATGAGGCACCTGGGAGAGAGTGAACCCTACAACTTAAAAAGAAAAAAAAGCAAAAAAGCTTGAAGGCAGGGAGCCAAGTGATCAGGCTCTACGGGTCCCACCCCCACAGGGACAAGCAATAAGGTGATTCGGAGTGCCAGGGGTTGAGAGTTCCACTGCGGGAAGAGCGGAACACATGACTGTGCAGCTCGGTGGGGGAGGGGCGTCTGCCATTGCCGTGAGCTTCGGCCCCTACTGAGGTACCCGCCCACTGCTGAAACAGTCAGCCATTGCCAAGGCAACACGCAATAACAGAGAGACTCGACCAACAGGGCAGAGCCCACATCAGCAGGGCGGAGCCTACGTCAGTAGGGCGGAGCCCAAAACAGCAGGACGGAGCCCACAGCAAAAGGACGAACCTCATGCCAGCAGGGCGGAGCCTCGGCAGCCAAATAGTGACTAGACTGCCTCCTAGCTGGGCAGGACAGCGCAACGGATACTCAAAAATAAAGCCCTAACTCCCCGAGACAGAGCATCTGAGGAAGAAAACCGGTTTCATGAGTTCTGCCACAACAGACTAAAATGTACTTGCCTAGCAACACTGAATGAACAACGGAGCTCACAGAACAGCACTTGAGCTCCTATAAAGTACAGATCATCTCCTAAAACAGCTCCCTGATCCCCGTATACCCAAAGAATCACCTCAAAAAGGACTGATCAGACTGACATTTGGCAGGCATCATTCTGGGACAAAGATAGAAGAAGAAACTGGTAGCATCCCTCACTGTTCTGCAGCTGCTACAGGTTTACCCCAGACAAGCAGGGCCCGGAGTGCACCTCAGCAGTCTTACAGCAGAGGGGCTAGACAGTTAGAAGGAATATTAAG
>CM052649.1:19060073-19091324 GCA_028533165.1 Leontopithecus rosalia
CAAAGGACTATAAATTGTTCTACTATAAGGACACATGCACACGAATGTTCATTGCAGCACTGTTTACAACAGCAAAGACCTGGAATCAACCCAAATGCCCATCGATGATAGACTGGACTGGGAAAATGTGGCACATATACACCATGGAAAATTATGCAGCAATCAAAAATGATGAGTTCGTGTCCTTTGTAGGGACATGGATGAATCTGGAGAACATCATTCTCAGCAAATTGACACAAGAACCGAAAAGGAAACACCGTATATACTCACTCTTAGGCGGGTGATGAACAATGAGAACACATGGACACAGGGAAGGGAGCACCACACACTGAGGTCTATTGGGGGAAATAGGGGAGGGACAGCGGGGGGGCGGGAGCGGGGAAGGGATGGCATGGGGAGAAATGCCAAATATGAGTGAGGGGGCAGAAGGCAGCAAAACACACTGCCACGTGTGTACCTATGCAACTATCTTGCATGTTCTGCACATGTACCCCAAAACCTAAAATGCAATAAAAATTTTTAAAAAAAAGAAAAAAAAAACAATTACTAATAGACCTAAGAAATAAGACAGACAGTAACACAATAATAGTGGGGGACTTCAATACTTCATTAACAGCACTAGACAGGTCATCAAGACAGAAAGCCAACAAGGAACCCGGATTTAAACTATACCTTGGACCAAATGGACTTAACAGATAATACAGAATATTCCATCCAAAAACTACATAATACACATTCTATTCAATAGCACATAGAACTTTCTCTAAAATAGACCATACAATAGGCCTCAATAAATTTAAGAAAATTGAAAGTATATCAAGCATTCTCTCAGACCACAGTGGAATAAAACTGGAAATCAACTTCAAAAGGAAATCAAACATGAAAATACATGGAAATTAAATAACCTGTTCCTGAATGATCACTGGGTCAAAACGAAAGTTTGGAAATTTAAAAATTCTTTAAACAACGATAGTGACAGCACCTATCAAAACCTCTGGGACAGAGCAAAGGTGGTGCTGAGAGGAAAATTCATAGCCCTAAATTCCTACATCAAAAAGACTGAAAGAGCACAAACTGACACTGTAAAGTCACACCTCAAGAAACCAGAGAAACAAGAACACACCAAACCCAAACCCAGCAGAAGAAAGAAAATAACCAAGATCATTGCAGAACTAAATGAAATTAAAGCCGAAAAAATACAGCAAATAAGTGAAACAAAAACCTGGTTCTTTGAATAGATAAATTGATAGATCATTAGCAAGATTAACCAAGAAAAGAAGAGAGAAAATCCAAATAACCTCCATAATAAATGAAATGGGAGATATAACAACTAATACCACAGAAATACAAAAGATCATTCAAGGTTACTGTATTAGTCAGAGTTCTCTAGAGGGACAGAACTTAAAGAATATAGATACAGTCTATATAAACATAAAGGGGAGTTTAGTAAGTACTAACTTACACAATCACAACATCACACAGTAAGCTGTCTGCAAGCAGAAGAGCAAGGAGAGCCAGTCCAAGTCCCAAAACTGAAGAACTTGGAGTCCAATGTTTGAAGACAGGAAGCATCCAGCACAGGAAAAAGGTGTAGGCTGGGAGGCTAGGCCAGTCTCAGCTTTTCACATTTCTTTTTGACAGCTTTGTATTTGCTGGCAGCTGATTAGATGGTGCCCACCAGTTTAAAGCTGGATCTGCCTTCCCCAACCCACTGATTCAAAAGTTAACCTCTGTTGGCAACATGCTCACAGACATATCCAGGATCAATACTTAGTATCCTTCAATAGAATCAAGTTGATACTCAGTATTAACCATCACAAGTCCACCCCTTGTCAAGTTGAATGCATAGACATCTCCTGAGATCATGCATAATCTTCAAATAAAGACAATAATAAGGTCATAATTAAACCTAATCAATACAACTATCCTTCCTACAATCAGAAACACACCAATCCTTAACCACATACTATTACATAAAGTTAACAATACTTAAATGCCAATATAAAGTCAATAAATCTTTTGTCACATGATAAAGGAAAAGGATATATAATAAAGAAATTTTCATTACACAAGTGTATACATGTACAAACATATTTTTAGCAAAAGAAGGAGAAAATACTCATGACCATTACAGTCCCCATTTCTGCAGCTGGTCACGTGGTGGTAGCTGGTATTGATGACTACCCTCTTCTACTAACTACTCTGTATTCCCTTTGCCTTCAGCAGGCCCCTCAGCAGGTTGTAGTATTTTCCCTGGTGGAGTGACCCAAACCTTCACTCCTGAGGGGTCTGGATCATTTGTAGTCCTGCCTGGATTGAGCTGTTGTAGTTTTCATTGACCTTAATCACAGGGCATGGTAATACTAAGAGACCCCAAATGGATCTCCTGTATTCCATACGTACTCTTCCTTACCTCTGTTGTGGAGTAGTAGACTGATTTCATCTTGACAGTCTGGGTCAATCACCCCAGTCAACACTGTAACTCCCATGTTAGCTTCTTGGCTTAAAGGTAAGAGGAGCCCAAAGTGTCCAGGTGGCAGTCTTAACTTCTAGTTCAATGGAATCGTAGCTTCGTTCCCTCTGGAACTAAGGCCAGTAGGCCTGCAGAACATAACATCGCAGTAACAGGAAACAAAACTTTTGCTAGTGGATCACTAGGTGATGGTGAGTGATGCCATCTCCACTTCTACCCCTTCTTTCCTGGAACCATGCATGAATCCTGGCTATGAGAGAAACAGAACAATATATTGGATGCTCATTTGCAGCATACACGGCCTTCTGGAGAACTTTGCCTCAGCTCTGCAAAGTATTGTCACCTAGTTGGTGTTGTAATTGTGACTTCAAAAGGCCATTACACCATTCTATCAATCCAGCTGCTTCAGGATAATAAGGAACATGGTAAAGCCAGCGAATTCCATGAGCATGAGCCCACTACTGCACACTTCTTTAGTTGTAAGGTGCCTTGGTCAGAGGCAATGCTCTACGGAATACCATGATAGTGGTTAAGGCATTCCATGAGTCCAAGGATGGTAGTCTTGGCCAAAGCACTGCATGCAGGATAGGCAAACCCATAACCAGAGTAAGTGTCCATTCCAGTGAGGATAAACGTCTGCCCTATCCATGATGGAAGAGCTCCAATATAATCAGTCTGCCACCAGGTACCTGACTGATCGCCCCAAGGAATGGTGCCATATCAAGGGCTCAGTATTGGTCTCTGCTGCTGGAAAACTGGGGTCACCCTTGGTGAGTAGAAGTCCATGTTGCTGAGCCCATGTGTAACCTCAGTCCTCACCACCATGGCCACTTTGTTAAGGGGCCCATTGGGCTATGTCAGGGTGTCTGGGGAAAGAGGCTGAGTGGTGTCCACAGATTGGGTCATCCTATCTACTTGATTATTAAAACTCTTCTGTTGAGCTCACAGGATACAAATATCTTCAGTGTTTGATCACTCATAGAGGTCCATCCACATATCTTTTTCCCAAATTTCTGTCATAAATTTTTCAATACTGCTTCTTTCAAGTCTCTGACCATCCAAACCATTGGCAACAGCCCAGGAATCAGTAATCGCACATCTGGCCACTACTCCTTCCATGCGAAGTGCACACATAGTTGCACTGTTTGAAGTTCTGTCCACTGGGAAGATTTATTTTCACCACTGTCTTTCAGGGATGTTCTAGAAAAGGGCTGTAGTGCTGCAGCTGTTCATTTTAGGGTGGTGCCTAAATATCGTGCAGAACCTTCTGTGAAACAGGCCTGAGTCTTCTCTTCTTTGTCAACTGATCATAGGGAATTCTCCATGAGGCCATTGTGCAGCATGGGTAAGAGAAGGCAAGGTGGCAGGTGTAGAGACCATGGGCATTTGAGCCACTTCCTCATATAACTTAGTTGTGCCTTTAGGAGCTGCTCGAGCCTGATCATATATGTAACCACTTTCATTTGATGATGAAATGCTGCTGTACATGACCCACTTTATAGCTATATGGGTTGGAAAGTACCTAGTTAATGATAGGCAGTTCTGGTTGCATGGTGACTTGATGACAGATAATCAAACATTCAGTTTACACCAAAGCCCAGTAACAGGTGAAGAGCCACCTCTCAAAAGGAGAGTACTTATCTGCAGAAGATGGCAGGGCCTGGCTCCAAAATCATAGAGGCCTCCACTGTGATTCACCTATGGGGGCCTGCCAAAGGCTCTAAATAGCATCCCTGACTGGCACTGACACCTCAAGCACCATTGGATCTGTTGGATCATATGGCCCAAGAGACAGAGCAGCTTGCCCAGCAGCCTGGACCTGCTGCAGAGCCTTCTCCTGTTCTGGACCCCACTCAAAATTGACAGCCTTTCAAGTCACTCAATAAATGGACTGGAGTAACACACCCAAATGAGGAATGTGTTGCCTCCAAAATCCAAACAGGCCCACTAGGCATTGTGCCTCTGTCTTGGTTGTAGGAGGGGAAAAATGCAGCAACTTATCCTTCACCTTAGAAGGAATATCTCCACAGGCCCCACATCACTGGACCCCTAGAAATTTTACTGAAGTAGAAGCTCCCTAATTGTAGTCGAATTTATTTCCCATCCTTGTTATGCAAATGTCTCACCAATAAGTCCACTGTGTTTGCTACTTCTTGCTCCCTGGATCTAACCAGCATAATGTTACCAATGTAATGGACCAGTGTGATATCTTGTGTAAGTAAAAAGTCATCAAAGTTTCTTTGAATAAGATTATAACATAAAACCGGAGATTGATATATCTGTGATATAGGACAGTAAAGATTTATTGCTTGCCTTGCCAGCTGAAAGCAAATTGCTTCTGGAGGGCCTTATGGACAAGAATGAAGAAAAAGGCATTTGCCAAATCAGTGGCTGCATACCAGGCACCAGGAGATGTGTTAATTTGCTCAAACAATGAAACCACATCTGGTACAGCAGCTGCAATTGGAATCACCACTTGGTTAAGCTTGTGATAAGCCACTGTCATTCTCTAAGATTCATCTATCAAGCATAGGCTAAATGGAAGAACTGAATGGGGATGTGGTAGGAATCAACACCCTTGTGTCTTTCAACTCCTTTATGGTGGCACTAGTACCCACAGTCCCTCCAGGGATGCAATATTGTTTTTGATTTACTATTTTTCTAGGTAGAGGCAGCTCTATGTGGCCTTTCCCACCATAATAGCCCTGACCCTACCAGTCAGAAAGCCAGTGTGCGAGTTCTGCCTCCTAAGTATGTGTATGCCAATTATGGATTCTGGCACTGAGGAAATTACCACAAGCCATGTCCAGGAACTCACTGGGCCCACTGTAAGTCAGACCTGAGCTAAAACTCCATTAATTACCTGATATCCATAAGCCCCTAATTTAACTGGAGGACCACAATGATGTTTTGGGTCCCCCAGAATCAAAGTCAGCAATCAGATAAGGGAAAGAAATAAAAAGCATCCAAATTGGTAAAGAGGAAGTCAAACTGGGTTCTGTATTTTGTTCAGTGGGCCTATGTGCCTATTTTTATACCAGTACCATGTTTTGGTGACTATGGCTTTATAGTATACTTTTAAATAAGGTAATGTGATGCCTCCAGATTCGTTCTTTTTGCTTAGTCTAGCTTTGGCTATGAGGGCTTTTTTTTTCTGTCCATGTAAATTTTAGAAATTTTTTTTCTAATTCCATGAAGTATGATGGTGGTATTTTGATGGGAATTGCATTGAGTTTGTGGATTTTTTTGGCAGTATGGGCATTTTCACAATATTGATTCTACCCAACCATGAGCATGGGATGTGTTTCCATATGTTCGTGTCATCTATAATCTCTTTCAGCAGTGTTTTGTAGTTTTCCTTGTAGAGGTCTTATGCCTCCTAGGTTAGGTATATGCCTATAGTTTTCATTTATTTTTTTTTGGCAGCTATTGTAAAAAGAGTTGAGTTCTTGATTTGATTCTCTGCTTGGTTGCTGTTGGTATATAGCAGAGCTACTGATTTGTGTACATTAATTTTGTATACAGAAACTTTGCTGAATTATTTTTTCAGTTCTAGGAGCTTTCTGGAGGTGTCTGTAAGGTTTTCAAGGTAAACAATCATATCATTAGCAATTGCAAAATCAGGGAACCAAACCAAATGCCCATCAACGAGTAGATAAAGAAACTCTGGTATGTATATATACACAATGGAATACTGCTCAGCCAAAAAAGGAATGAATTAACAGTAATCACAATGACCTGGATGAGATTGGAGACTATTATTCTAAGTGAAGTAACTCAGGAATGAAAAACTAAACTTCATATGTATGTTCTCATCGAAATGTCAGAGCTAAGCTATGAGGACACAAAGGCATAATGATACAGTGGACTTTGGGGATTTGGGGGGAAGGGTGAGAGTCAGGGTAAGGGATAAAAGACTGCAAATAGGGTGCAGTGTACACTGCTACGGTGATACATGCACCAAAGTCTCACAGATCAACACTGAAGAATGTACTTATGTAACCAAACACCACCTGTATACCAATAACCTATGAAAAAATTTAAAAATTGAAAATAAACACTTTAAAATGCTTAGATTAACCATAATATTCATGATAATTAAATATAATCAAAAAGTTAAGAAATTAGATGAGGGTGAGTATTTATTTGTTTAACTGGATACATCAGAATGCAGAAGTCTCTTGCATTAATTTTGGTGTTTAGATTTTAACAGATTTACATGTATTTTTGGAGAAAGAAACAAGTGAATATGGAGAAGGAGAAGAAAAGGAGCATAAAGCAAGGCTTGTTTTAACATTATTATCCTCTGAATTTCAGATTGAGGGTATTAGCATTCAAGATTTGAAAAACCCCACAAAACTTAAAAGTAAAATTTTAAGTTGTCATAATTCCATCCCTATCAGCTCTACTTTGAAATAGTCTCATCCAAATATGTTAGATATTTGAGCACTATAGGAGTTAGGCAATGATTGAAAATTTCACTGCTAGTTGTAAGCCCTCAAAATGTGACCAATGAATTGAAATTTGAGTAATCTATATAGGGCACAGGAGTACCTATTCTCTATCAGAATTAATCTGTCTTATTAAAATCTCCCAATCAGAGTCTAGTAAAAAAGTGGTAGTCTGACAGCTGGTTAAAAGAAAAAAAATCTCACAGTGTATTAAACACAACTACATTCCCAGGAAAATACTGCATAATTCTATTGCCCACACATTTAAGTGTATTATGATTTTATGTCAATTAACATTCTACCATTACTGTTCATTTTACTTCTTTTTCAACAAGAAAGCAGCGATTCTACATAAAAGGAGAGGGCAGATGAATGATGAAAGTGTAAGAGGCATCAATCCTTTGATCAACTCATCTGTCAATACACTGTAAGATATTGCTTGATCTAGCAATAACTCCTAAAAAGAGTTGATTCTTCCAACAAATTTGTTATTACCATGCGCCAGTAACAATGCTGAGCACCTGAATATATTACTGAAAAAAGGAGGTAGTGACGCCTGCCTTTGCTGAGACCACATTCATTCCAGTGGGGAGATGCAGACAGTAAGCAGAAGGTATGACTGATATTTAATATACTAGAAAGAGACACGCTTAATAAAGAGAAAGGGGAAGCAGACAAGAAGAAGGGAATCAGAGGTGGTTGGGGTGAAGGTGAGAGCTTAAAATATTAGATAAGAGAGTGTAGTAGGCAGATTATTGGCCCCTCAAAATGTATACCTTAACTCAAGGAACCTCTGGATATGTTACTTTCCATGGTAACAGGAACTTCACAGCAATGACTAACTTTAAGGACCTTGAAGAAATTATCTTGGTTTCTCTGTATGGGAACAATCTGATTAAATGGGTCCTTAAAGGGAGAGAATCTTCCTAGCTGGGCAAGAGAAAGGGACGGAGGCATGAGACTGATTCAGCACTTCATTGCTGTTTCTTAATGCTGTTTCTTAATGAACCAGAGAGAGGATTCTAGAGGATGGAAAAAGATTTTTAAAACTGAATCTTCATCTAGAGCCTACAGTAAGGAAAAAACTTGAGACACTTCTTGATTTTAGCCCACTGAAAAATATCTTAGACTTCCAACATAAGGGAAATGTTAGATGATAAATTTATGTTATTTTAAGCAACTCAGTTTGTGTTAATTTGTTAAAGAAGCAATGGGAAACTAACAGAAAGAGTCAAAAAGGCTCATTAAAAAATGACTTTTTAGCAAATTTTTGAAGAAGGTCAAGGACTTAGCTCAACCCACATCACAGGGAAGACCATTTATGGCAGAGGCAATATGAAGAACAAAAGGAACATTTTAGAAATATTTTAGCAGATTCCAAAAATAGTGAGAAGGCCAAAGTGACCAAAGGAGCATGGACAAAGAAGAAGGCAGAGAAGACATCCAAGAAATAAATAGAAATGTGATCATTGCGGGAGGTATTGCAGGATGGGGAGACACTGCAGAGTCTAGAGCAGTGTTACTTTATACACAATTTACATCTGAAAAGGATCACAGTGGCTTCAATATTGGGAACAGAAAAAAACAGTGGAGTACAAAAGTGAAAAGCAAGGAGAAATGAGATCATTCTACTGCAGTAAACAGAAGGTTGTTGGACCAGGATGATATTAGTGAAAGGAATAAGAAATGATCCAGGCCGGGCGTGGTGGCTCAAGCCTGTAATCCCAGCACTTTGGGAGGCCCAGGCAGGTATATCACTAGGTTAAGAGATCGAGACCATCCTGGTCAACATGGTGAAACCCCGTCTCTACTAAAAATACAAAAAATTAGCTGGGCATGGTGGCACGTGCCTGTAATCCCAGCTACTTGGGAGGCTGAGGCAGGAGAATTGCCTGAACCCAGGAGGCAGAGGTTGCGGTGAGCCGAGATTGCGCCATTGCACTCCAGCCTGGGTAACGCAGCGAAACTCAGTCTCAAAAAAATAAAAGAAATGATCCAATCATAAATATATTTTGAAAATAGAGCAAACAAATGATTCTCAAAGAGTAGACATGGGGTATAAGACAAATAAGAAGTCAAGCACAAATGTTTGGTGTTTAGCCATAGTTACTACATAATTGCAATTATAAGCAACTGAGATGTGGAAGAATCCAGGTATGGGGGGTTTGAAAGTGATCAAGAACTCAATTTGAGGCAGGCTAAATGTGATATTTTTTTGTGGAAGTTCTCAGCAGATATATAGAGAAGTCATTTGTATATGCAGTCTGAAGTTCGCAAGAGAAGTTTTATTGGCCTTATGAACTTAGCCAACAACGACGCAAAGCTAGCATTTAAAGCGATGAACCTGGATGAACTGAACACTAAAATAAGAATAGGTGAGAAGAATTTAATTTAAAAGCCTGTAATGCCTCACAATTAAAAAGCCAAGGAGATCACAAAAATATTGAGAAAGTACAACCAGGAAGTAGACGGAAAATTGAAAGCATATTAATGTACTGAAATGAAATTAAAAAATATGCAAGGAGAGTTATATAGGAATAATCGTTGTTGATTATTTGAGAGACAAAGAATGTGAATATCTGGCTGGAGGGTAAATACTAGAGGAAATATGAATTATTATTAAAAGAATAGTATAAATGTGATAGCTTTGAAGAACTATCCATAATATGTTGTTGAGAAAATCGTTTCATGGTATGACATAATTTACGAATGTAAGATTGTATTTTGCTAAAGTTACAGATAATAAAAACTCCATATATGCTGCATTCATATTTATTAACATAAACATGTATCAAGTTAAGGAAGAACATAACCAAGGCATGAGTCACTTCAGGGAGGGTAGGAAAGGAAACTATGCTGCAGTGACTTTTTCAATTCCCTTTATGCATCTGTCATAGTTTTAATTGATTAATTGGGCTTCTATTTCTTCATATATATGTGTGTGTGTGTGTGTGTGTATATATGTGTGTATATACATATACACATATATGTGTATATGTGTGTATATGTGTGTATATATACATATGTATACATATATATATCTTTATAACTATATATGTGTGTGCATATATATAGCTACTATCTTTTAAAAGGTCATGGGTTTTATTTGTGCCAGTTATGTGAAAAAGCCAATATTTGTTACCACTCTTTTTTAGTATATTAAGACTCAATAGAAAATTGAAAAACCTTAGTTCGAAGCTTTGCTTCATTCTTCCGTGTTGCATAAGAATTTGACTTTTCTTGAACTCATTCTAGATAAATTCTGTCCTGAATTTAGCTATAATTACTAGGCCATTTCTTCAAGTTTTCTGGTATTTCCAGTTAATGTTTTCTCAAATGACTGCATGGCTTATTGAAGTCTTTCTTAAATTTTTTTAAGGTTTGTATCCCTGCCTATCTCTCATGTCTCCCACCTAAGCCCTGTCATTTCTATTACCTTCATCCAGCCATAGTTCTGGTCTGTATCAATATGTTCTCATGTGTATTCTCAGCTAAAATTCAATTCAATGTAATTGAATGCAAGAAAGAATTAACTGCATCCCCACAATGTATCAAGTGATGTGCTAAGGTGAATGAAACAGGGGCCATTGTCCTCAAGAAGTTTTTAGCTCAGCGAGCAAGAAAGAGTGAGACCCACAGAATAGTCGATATTCCAATAAAGGCATGAAGTGAAACTCACTTTCTCATGAGGGAAAATTTTCCCAGAAAAAAAGACACTGAGACTCAATTTATAGTCCTATTTCTCTCTGTTTTGTTTTAAAGAACAACAACCAAAAAAGCTAAAAGTTATTCAAGAATTATTTGTTTGGATATTTTCCACCACATCTTATTCTTTTAATTATTCAACTTTTGAAATAAACCATATTATTTGACAGAAACTGATCCAATGTCTCCAAACACCTTCTGACTATTGAGTAACATAATTTTATAAAGAGGAGGAAATTAAAAAATATGATGAAGCTAATTAAACACAAAATAACAAAATACAAAACTCGGAGCTACTGACTCCTCGCTCTGGGAATTCAGGGAATTGGGAAAAGCTGGGGATGGAGGCAAACTAAGGAAGATAGTTAAAACTGGGTGTCTTTTTAAAGTTTTCCTGTGCTAGAGAATGGGGTTGTTCAACCCAATGTTGAGCTTATATAATACTCCATATTGAAATAAAAATTCTGCAAAGTCTGCTGCTGTGCACAATTTTTTTTCACAATTAAGTTCATTAAAAATGGAAATTTTACTCAGAACTTTTTCAATAATAAAGTCCAAAGTACTCATTTTCAAGTCTGAACTCATTCTGTATCTTCTCTTGTGTTTCTATCAGAGTAAGAAACTGGAGCTTTCTTACTCTTCTCTCAGAAACCCAAGATTGAAATTTTATATGTTAATGTCAATTTTTCTTTCATCACTTCTCCTCACTACAAGCTTTCAAAGGTTTTGTGATTCTTTCTTTTTAAAAGTCTCCCAAATCCACCCCTTCTCTCCATCGTAGTTACTACTGGGTTCATTCATTCATCATACTTTCTTGCTTAGATTTTTGTAGTTATCCTGTAAGTGGTCTCATTACCTCTGCTCCTATTCATCTCTCCAACAAGTCCATTCGCACTGCTTGTCAGTGTGTTATTTCTGAAATTTGAGTTTGATCCTTTTCTGTATAGGATATTTGACAGCTTCCCCACAGTTTCAAAAGGAATACATCTTGATCTAATGCCTATCTAGGTTTCTTACTGAATCATTTGGCTCTTCATTCATTCTAAATTTCAGCAAACTCAACTGTATAAGCTGGCTCTAAAAGTGCCAACCCATCCACATCTAATCCCTTCAAACTAGATGTGTTCTATTTATGTGCCCAGAGTTTAGTGGTTTTTCATCCTCTGTGAAGTTACTTCTGAACTTCTCATTGAAATAATCTGCCACTCCATTTTGATGCCAAATAATACCTTGTCATTCAATACTTCCATATAATACTATCTTTTCTATTAAAGGTTTTATCTTTCCTGAGGGGAGGAACCAAATTTCATTCATTTTCATAACCCCAGTGCCCATGCAGATCTGATTCTTAATAAATATATTAAATAATAAAATATAATTGAAATTTTCATTATTAATTTCCATAAGGCATCCCAAATAACAAGAAAACAAAAATTTTAAAATCACAAAAATGTTTAAAATATTAAAATAATACTAGAAGAAGACTTGGCTCCGTGGAAAGGAATAAAAAAGTCAAAAGTGGTCACTCAATCAATATAAAAAATGTTTTGTTTTTTCTTTTAAATCTCAATTTTCACAGACAACCAACTATTAAAAGCAAACATAATAACATTGTAAGCTTCGTTTTATGAGGTAACTTAACGAATAGGTATAACAAAAGTACAAAAAATGGAGGGGATAGGTAATTGTAATTATATTGTCATAAAAGCTCAGCATTTGTGAAAAAGGAGGCTTGTAGAGTAAAGTAAAAATTAGTAGATAGTGTCCTAAGGGAAATAAGCAGGGGGACTAGTCTAGCAAATAGAAAATATTAGATGAGCAATGCTTCGTATTTTGATGCCAAAAGCACGAGCAAATACAAATATAGATAAATTGTATATATTAAAGCTGTCATGCTTGAAAATGTTTTACAAAAAGTGAAAGTATGACTCACAGAGTGGGAGACAATATGTACAAATTATTATATCAGATTATGTTTCTAGTATCTAGAATTTATAAACTGCACAACTCAACAATAAGGCAAATAGCCTACTTAAGAAGGAATGCAGAATTTCAGTACATACTTCTCAAAAGAAGATATGTAAACAATAAATAATCAAAATCACAGAAATGTAAATGAAAACAACAATGGGTTTCCACTTTGCAGACACTAGGAGAGCTAAAATTTTTAAAAGACAGAAAATTATAAGTGTTGGCAAGGGTATGAAAAATTTGAAAAATTTGGAAAATGTTGCAGATAGAATTGTCAAATGGTGTAGCCATTTTGATAAGCATTTGACAATTCTTCAAAATATTACACATATATTTTTCCCTAAAATTGACTCATAAAGTATATGAAATTCCAATTAATATAACTACGGATTTTTTTAAGAAAATAGTTAGAAAAATAAAAAACATAAGAGTTTAACAGTAGTTCATTTCCGGTCGCACAAGAAAATTACATTAGTGTAAGATATAAATATTCAGATCAAAGGGACAGATTAGAGTGTCCAAAAATATATCTCCCTCCACACATGTAACTATAACTTGAATTTTAACAATGCTTCTAATGTAATTTAAAATTTAATTTAATGTGACAATGTAATTTAACAGAAACAAAGAAAGAATTCTATCCATGAAATTCTAATAGCTGAATGCCAGCTAAGAAAAATACTAAGTTGCAAATCCATCCAAACTTACTTTGCCACAAAAGAAAGAAGAAAGGAAGGAAGGAAGGAAGGGAGGAAGGAAGAAAGGAAGGAAGGAAGGAAGGAAGGAAGGAAGGAAGGAAGGAAGGAAGGGAGGGAGGGAGGGCGGGCGGGTGGGTGGGCTGGAGGGAAGACCAAGTCAGACTACGGGGAAAAAAAAATGTCCAAAGCGTGTAGTCATGAAAATTATTCCTAGGATTTGAGCCCTAATCAATGAACTTCTAATATTTCTCTGGCTGAATTTCAGAATTGCTATCTACTCTTTTGTGTCAGTCATTTTGCTGTTTTTGAAAAGGAATAGCTGTATTCATTTTTCTATGCTTGTCCCAGCATTGTATTTTGTATTATGGGGAGAAATCAACATTTTCTTTGTAGCTTCATAGAAGTACAAATCAAGAGAAACCATAAACAAGGATATGTGCTTAAACATCTAGAATTTATAAATAGCACAACTGAACAAAAAGGCAATTAGTCCAATTAAAAATGGGCACATCTACCCCGGACTTGAAATAGATTATAAGATTTCTGGACTCTGAGATATCACTATGATAGAATGATACTTTAGGGATACTTGGGTGAGGATAAGTGTATTTTGTGAGAGAAATATGAATCACTGAGGTATCAGAGGGTAGGCTCTGGCAGGGAGCTATTGGAATTATCCCTAATGTGTACTGTCTCCTGTAATTTATAAACTTGTGTAATGTTGTCTTTTTGATTTGGGGTGGGACATAGTGACTCCTTGTAATAAGATCCAAGTGATGGATGTCACTTTGAAATATAGGCTATAAGATGATACTGGTTTCTGTCATGCTTACTCGGTCTTATCATCTATCACTCTCTGCTGCTCTCTATCTTGGAGCCCTCACTCAGGGCAGAAAGCTGCTATGCAGGAAAAGCCCTAAGGAGGGGCTCACGTGGCAAGAAAACTGATATCTCCAACCGTCAACATGAACCTAAGGCTTGCCAACAGACATAGGGGTATCTTGGAAGATTTTCCACAACATTTTGTCTTGAAATGATTGCGACCCCAGCTAACACCTTGATCACAGCTGTGAGAGATCCTGAAACAGAGGCATTCAGCTAAGCCGTGCCTGAACTGAGTCACAGAAACCGTGAGATAAGGAATGTTTGTTGTTTTAAGCTACTGAGTATTGGGGAAATAATGAATTCACTAGCGATGCATTAGAATGTATCTCAAAATAGTATGCTGAAGTAAGTAAGCTGAACTCAGAAAAGCTCATCTACTTTAGTTCCATTTGTATACATTTATAGGCCAAACAAAACTAAGCTGTAGTTAGAGAAACCAAATCAGCACTTGTCAGGGGCGGAGTGCACCAATTAACTGTAATATATTTTTTACTTTGGGACAGTTTATAAAGTTTTCAAATGTCCTCTAATTATATAATTATTCATGCAAAACGTACCTCTCTAAAATCAAGATGAAGAAATTTACATTCAAAAAAAAGTTTATGATAGTTTTATAGCTTACTAATAAAGAAGTGTGCAAATTCTTTTCCATTCTGCATGTTGTTGGGAACTAGTGACAGAATTTTTCTCTAAAATGATTAAACACATTTTACTCTCCTGTTCTTAGAAAGTAATTAATTAATATCCCAAACAAACTTTGGAGCCTGATTGTCACTCTTTCCCCTACCCCAAAAAACATATTTATTTTGTATTTACAAAATTACATCCTCCTCAAAAACATGTCTGCGTCTTAATCTCTAGAACTTGTCAATATGTTATTTTGCATGGAGAATAGGCTTTGTTGATGTGAATAATTTAAGGATAGTTAATCAGGATTATCCAGCTATGACCAATAAAATCCCAAGAGCTGTTATAAGAGAAAAGGGGGAGGCAGGAGAGTCAGGGAAAACCTGTGAAGACATAAGCGGGTGTCAGTGAGAGAGAGAGAGAGAGAGAGAGAGAGAGAGAGAGAGAGAGTTGAAAATGCCTTAGAGCTTGAAGAATGGGTTACAAGGCAAGGAATTCAGGCTTCTAAAAGCTGAAAAGAAACAGAATCTTCCCTAGAGTCTCCAAAAGAAATGCAGCCCTAATTTTAGAAATTGTGACCCCAGAACCGTCAGTTGATAAAATTACGTTGTTTTAATTGTGTTATTCTGCTAAAATATTAACATATTTTATAGTACCACTTTGAAGTATTATACCCATATTTTTAAATTAAGAAACTGAATCTTATTGTTGAAAGTAAAATTTGCCAAGAATACAAAGCTACTTACTAGGTAATAGAATTTAGATTTGAACCCCTCTAACTTCAGAGCCTGGGCTCTTATAATTTAGCCAAATAACATTATTGTGTTATTATGTTAATTATGCACAGACATAATTATTGAAAGTCTAAATGTACAAAACTGTAAATACATTTTTACATCTTCTGCATTGGTTATATATTAAATAACCAAAATTAAGATTAAACATTATTTATATGTCCCTTCTTAATAAAAACAATTAAGAGCTGATGAATTACTGTGTAATATTTATGTGTCTTATATTTATCTTCTGATATTCATAATCATTAGAGTTTCTGATATAATTTTATATGAATATTACCTATGTACAAGATCACAGGATAAATAAAGGGATTTTTAATTCCGTTTTATATTTTAGCAGCTATATACTAAGAACCAACCAACTGCAAATGCTATTTAGGACTACGCCATATAAAAATACATGGAAATCCAAAGACAAATGAAATATCATTCATACTTAAGTTCTGGAGCTAACAGAACAAGATCAAATCAGAAGTCTGACAGGTAAGTAAAGCTCAGTCCCTTGAATGGCATGCTTTGTAGTTTAAAGGTTTTATTTTAAAAAGATATATCCATGCAATTATTTTAATCTTAAAACAGATATTTAAAAAGAGGGAAATAGCAGAAGCAGAATTGAATTTTAGAAAGGTAAAAAAAATTGTTATTTGTCTTACAAGGGACGAGCCACAGTTAAGAGGAGACTCTAAAGAAAGTGAATCTCATTCAGGAGCACATTAGAGAGGCAATAAATAGGCATTTTATTTAAGAAATTAGAAACATTGATTTTTAGGACATAAAGAAGTAGCTGAGTCAAGGAAGTATCAAGAATGGCAATTCGTTTACTATCTCAGAGACCGAGGAGATGATGTCTTTTATAGGTTAAAAGTAATATAGGAGACACTAAATGTAGGTGAGAGTTTAGAAATAGAAGATGATATAAATATAATGATAGTTGGGGAAATTTCCAGTTTTTAGCTACCTGTAAATTCAGTGGATGTGTGCAGTTGACAGATAAATGGGACATCAGAAAATAAAAGACATGAACTATAAAACCTAAAAGGATTCATATATTGTAGTTAAAGTTAAAAAAAAACAGGAACACCAAGAACACATTTAAAAACTTGGAATCATAAACATTTATAAAAAGAGAAGGGAAATATGCACACACACACACCTATAAAAGGATGGCAAAAACAAAGAGAACATCTTCTGGAGAATTTTGAAGGACTCCAGTATTACTCTATATACCTAGATCCAGGGTATGAATCACTTTTGAACATATTACTGGTTTTTGAGATTTACTCCAAAATAACATGAGTTTGGTGCACTGAAGAGGTGATGAAAAAGCTAACACAGATAAACACCTACATTTCAGAGCTCAGAGGCTAGGGCTCACAAATTTTGGAGCCTGGGCAGAAATACGTGAGTGGCATGGTGACAACAATTATGGACTGAATATTTGTGTCCCCTTAAAATTTAGACTAAGAGAGGCTAGGCATGGTGGCTCATGCCTGTAGTCCCAGCTATTCAGAAGGCAGAGGCTGGAGGATAAAGTGAGCCCTGGAGATAGAAGCTGAAGTGAGCGTAACTGCTCCACTGAACGCCAGCCTGGGCAAAAAAGTGAAACCTTGTCTTAAAAACAAAAATCATATTAAGGAGAAATATTCATATTAGGTAGAAATGGAACCCTCATGAATGGGAAAAGCACTCATATGAAAGAGATCGCAGTCTGGATGCAGCGACTCTCACCTGTAATCCCACCACTTTGGGAGGCTGAAGTTGGAGGATCACCTGAGGTCAGGAGTTCGAGACCAGCCTGACCAATATGGTGAAACACCATCTCTACTAAAAATACAAAAATTAGCCGGGTGTGGTGGCATGCACCTGTAGTCCCACTACTAGGGAGGCTGAGACAGGAGAATTGCTTGAACCAGGGAGGCAGAGTTGCAGTGACCCAAGATCTCACCATTGCAATACAGCCTGGGTGACAGAGTGAGACCTGTCTCAAAAAAGACAAAAAAGAGAGAGGGGGAAGAGAGAGAGAGAGAGAAAAAAAGAGAGAACCCAGTGAGCTCTCTCTCCCTCTCCCTACCATGGGAGAGGATACAAGTGTAAGTCGGCAGTGTTCAATGCAGGATAGGATAACAGAACACAATAGACTATGCAATACCCCGACGTTGGACTTTCAACCTCCAGAACTGTGAGAAATAAATTTTTGTTGTTGTTGATAAACCATGCAGTCTATGGTACTTTGTTATAAGAGCTCAAATTAACCAGGAGAGGAACCCAGAGCCAAAGCTGCAGAAGCTAGAAGTCAGAGAGGGGGCAGCAGTGAATGGGAGAAGCAAACAGTCAGAGGGGGCAATGCACCCATTTGGAAAAACAGGTACTTTCCTATGACAAGTCACGGTAAAGATGAGGGTGCTTGGAATGCTTACGCTACTAGCTCGCTACCAACATTAGAGAGAGTCGAGTGAAAGTAGTCCAGAGACAGGAACATGTCCTTTACCAGCTATCTTAGGCCATTCTTGCATTGCTATAAAGAAATATCTGAGACAAAGGAATTTATAAAAAGAGATATATAATTGGCTCACAGTTCTGCAGTCTGTACAGGAAGCACAGAAGAATCTGCGTCGGTGCATGCGGAATCTGCGTCTGTGGATGCGGAATCTGCGTCTGTGCATGCGGAATCTGCGTCTGTGGATGCGGAATCCTCGTCTGTGCATGCGGAATCTGTGTCTGTGCATGCAAAATCTGCGTCTGTGCATGCAGAATCTGTGGCTGTGGATGCGGAATCTGCGGTGTGGATGTGGAATCTGCTGCTGTGTGGAATCTGCTGCTGTGGATGAGGAATCTGCTTCTGTAGATTCAGAATATGCTACCGTGGATGCCTCAAGAGGATTACAATCGTGGCGGGAGGTGCGGCAGGAGCAGATACCTCACGTGGTGAAAGCAGGAGCCAGAGGAAGAGAGTGTGTGGAGGGGGAGGTGCCACGCACTTAAAATGACCTGATCTCGGGCTAACTCACTGTCAGGAAGACAGCACTAAGCCATGAGGAATCCGCTCCATAATCCAAACTCCATCCAGACACCACTTCCATCACTGAGGATTACAATTCAACATAAGATTTAGACGGAGACAAATATCTAAACTATATCAGCAGCTGAGGCAGATGTACATCAGCAATATAAAATAAATAGGCCCACAGGAATACTACACATGAATTTTTTTTTTTTTGAGACGGAGTTTCGCTCTTGTTACCCAGGCTAGAGTGCAATGGCATGATCTCGGCTCACTGCAACCTCCGTCTCCTCGGTGCAGGCAATTCTCCTGCCTCAGCCTCCTGAGTAGCTGGGATCACAGGCACACACCACTGTGCCCAGCTAATTTTTTGTATTTTTAGTAGAGACGGGGTTTCACCATGTTGACCAGGATAGTCTCGATCTCTTGACCTCGTGATCCACCTGCCTTGGCCTCCCAAAGTGCTGGGATTACAGGCTTGAGCCACCGCGCCTGGCCTACACATGAAAATTATACCTGTCTTCGCAATAAAACAGATCAGAAACACATGAAAAGGAAGGCCATGGTAAAGGAGAATGAAGTTGAGAACTCCTAAGCTAGGGTTCACAAATTTTGGAGCCTGGGCAACAGTGTCTGGATGGGAGGATGGCAATTATTATAATAAGGGAGAACGAAGTTGAGAAACTACTGATTTCGATCACCAAAAATGCAGATGTACAATAGGACTAAAGAATAATTATACTGTACACAAAATTATCAGAGAAGTAATGTATGCAATTAACAAGATGCTCAAACAATAGGAAGTGATCAAGAATGAGCAGACATTTGAAAAAAATACTATCTGGGAATAAAAAGTATGAAGGGGATCAGAATTTTAGTGAATGGATTAAAGAGTGGATTTGACACAATAAAGATAATCAGAGTAAACTCATTATGGTCATAATTGTAAGGATCAAAGGGAAGATGCAAGTTTTCTTTTCTACCTACTCAAAAGGTTTCTTACTTTGGGCAGTCACTATAGCATTATATTTCATATTTTAAGAGACACATTCTTTATGCAAGGAGGACAGTTGGCTAGAATGGGAATACAGGAAGAGATGCAAAGCATTGATAAGAGTGTTTAATTCTTTATCAAATTATGTATTGACAGGTACTCAATATTGAAGAAAAAAGGAGAAAAGAATGGAAAGAAAGAGGGATGAATGTAAGGAGGAAGTAAAAGAGGAGACAATAAATTCAAACAGGGAGCAATGATAGTAATATGATCAAATTAAAATGGGAGGAAAAAAGGGATAATGACAATGTCATACACTGTCAGCAGATTATTTTAGAACATGAGTAGATATGAAAGCATTGGATTATATTAACAAAAGTAAGGCCATAGAATTCTCTTATTCAAACAACTGTTACATACATGTTTTTAGTTGAGTGGCACCATAGTAAAATAAGACTATTTAAGAGGGAGCTTTGGAGTGTGAGATCTTTGTAGCACTGAACAATGTAAATGTGCTATAAGTTTTAGTTTTCTCATTTGAAAAGTAGAAATAATAATAACTAATAATCAAAATACTAATAGGGATCAAATGAAATGCCAATAAATCACCCATTATTATGTCAAGGAACAAAAACAAGTGTTTTACAAGTTGATGACATTAATGAAATATTATGCAACATAACATTTGAGTCTTCATATGTTTTTATACAAGTGTTGACAAAGAAAACGCAAATATATGGCTTATGTCTATAATCCCAGTATTTTGGGAGGCTGAAGCAGGTAGATCACTTGAGATCAGGAGTTCAAGTCCAGCCTGTCCAACATCGTGACACTCCATCTCTACTGAAAGTAAAACAAATAGCCAGGCATGGTGGCACATGCCTGTAATCTCAGCTACGTGGGAGGCTGAGGCACCAGAATCGCTTAAACCTGGGAGGCAGAGGATGCAGTGAGCCAAGATTGTGTCACTGCACTCCAGCCTGGGAAACAAGAGCAAAACTCTGTCTCTAAAATAAAAGAAAAAACAATACAAATATAAAACAAAGACAAGTTTATATGTATACCTCAATTTTTTTTTCTCTCTCTCCACAATACATGTTAAGAATAACACAAGATAAAAGATGGAAGACAATGCAGTTTGGGTAATTTAACAATTATACGCAGAGCTCAGATGGACTGCTATGCCAGTACAACAGTGTCTAAGTAACCGGAGACAACCAACAGAAGAAAGATTCACATGGGTGGCCAGCCACACTGTGCTTGTGAAGAATCAGGCATTAGGTACTAAATTGTTGGCATTCTTGCAGATGAATTAGAACAAACTAACCTTGAGATCAAAGTTCCATGCTCATTGATCAAAGAAGAAATAGGTAAAGAATTGCCAAATAAATATCTTACAGTTTTAAGTTGTCATAGGGATTGATCTTTAGTTTCTGCTACATTTTCAAAGTTAGCTAGTTTTATATTTGAAATTTTTCAAAGTGACTGGGTTCATTCATGAAGATTATTTTTTTAAAAATTACTAAAATTAATAGAACTTTTAAAACAAAAAAAAACAAGTTATCAGTATTAGGAATGGGAGAGAGGGAATATCATTAAATGTCTACAAGTAGTAAAAAAGGCAATAAAAGAATAATATGATTAGCTTTCTGCTAATAAATTCAACAAATCAGATGCAAAGAACAGATTCCTTGAAAAACCCAAATTACCAAATTTTCATCAAGAAGAAAAGGATAATCTAAATAGCCCCGTATTTATTAAGAAATAAATTTATAGTTTAAATTCTCCCCAAAGAAACATCTCAATAGACAAAAAACACCTTTGCCAAAGCCAACACCATCTGTTACAAAAACTACAAACTAGAAACAAAACAGAATATATTTAACATGAAAAGGGGCATCTATTAAAAAACTACATCAAACCTACCTGACTTAATATGGTAGACTGAATTCCACCCCCTCAATATCTGGAACACAACAAAGATGTCTGTTTTCTCCTCTTGTATTTAATATTTTGATGGCAGTTTTAGCCAAGAAATTTTTTAAAAGATAAATTAACAGTGTCTTTATCAGACAAGAAGAAACAAAACTACCTGAATTCACAAATACTACTGCCTATGTGAAAAATTTTATTCAATCTACAAAAATACTATTAGACCTTATAAATGACCTTAGACAGATGATGGAATTCATGATCAAGATAAAAAATGATATTAGTACTGTATCCTAATAACAAACAAAATTAGAAATATAAACATACTACATGAATAATGTCTGGTTTTCCGCTACACGAGCCTTAAAACAAGACTTAGGAAACTGTCACCATATGATATGGACTCCTGTTATTGTGCAAAGTCAAACTAATGAACAATTTGGATGCAGACCCAAAAAATGCAGTGGATACCGCAAAACCATTTTAAAAAGCAAATATAAGCCTTTCCCTTTTCCTTCATGAACTGTATAACCAATATGAGCCCATCTCCTCATGCTGATAGCTCATCCCTGGACAGGAGAATGCAAGGAAATGTAGCCTAGCTCTGTAGCTCCTCTTTCCGTTTCTATGTGTATTATGCCCAGATACCGCCTCCTTGCACTGGATCTGATGTGGGCTTCGTTTGCAGGTCAGGAAGCATATTCAAAACTCTCTTTCACAAATTGTCTCTGTACACACACAAGATTTCACCCACCTGGCTAGGAATAAAATATAATTTGCAAATAAGTTTAATAATATATGTGGGAATAAGTTTAATACTAAGTTTAATAATATATGTGGGAATACTTAACAATTTTTATCTTTATATTAATACATGAGGTAGATACTGTGCCATGTAATAGAGGGAAAACTGAGACTATGGAAAGTTCAATAATCTGACCCACGTAGGACAACAAATTAATATCAGAGACAGACTCACATTAAGAATTCTATAACACACATATCTATAGTTTTAATTTTTATGGAATAATATCACTAAATATGAGTTGAATAACATCCCAGATTAATTTAATGATTCAAACACTGTAAATATGGTTTTATCTTTTATTTTTTTCTAATGAAGAAACCTAATAGCAGAGACTATTAAGAAAATTGAGTTAGTTTATTGTTTTGCATGGAGAATACATTATTGTAACACATAGTAAAATACGATAGAATCTGAATTCTTTCTCTCATTAGGAAGCAGTGGTAAGCAATCTGTTGTTACCAATGCAGATGTGCTAGCCTCAATTCACCACTTCCACATTTGGATCTAAGACTTTCTTTCGTGATTTTGCTCTGTCCCAGCCAAGGGGGAGAAAAAGAAACAGGGACAAAGAGGAAGGAATATTCAGAATTCACCACAGTTTTCTTCTAAATGTACTGTACCAAAGTTGCACATCTTACTTATACCAACATCCCAGTGGGTAAAATTTAGTCATGGTTACACACAGCTACATAGAAGGCTACATAGGGCTTCTTTACGGACCAGTGTGTAGAGGATGTTATCACTAGAATGTTCAACAGTTGGCAATCAGTCTTTAGGTACAATGAGCAGTCTCTCTCATCAGGGTCATATAGCCAGTGATGAGTGGCTCATATTTGAACCCACATACATTTGGACTCATAATAAGACACAGATTAAAAAGTTTTATCCCCTTTTGTATGCATAATATATCAATTAATACATGCTTCCATTTAACAATGGTAATTTTTAAATTATATATCATGCTAAGAACTCAGGCATTCTTGGTATGGATGTAGGAAGGACCTGTTAAGGTCTTTCCTTATGTAACCTTTTTAGCTTAATGTACCCTTCATTTTAACCTTAGAATAGGGCACTATCTGTTCATTCTGTAGAGTGAGCTCCATCCATGGAAGAATGCATACCTTCAACTGAAGTTATTCGTGTCTTTATACACCACCTCCACTTTCACAAATACAGAAGGTATTCATCATTTAACTAAATACAGTTACAGATGCAAAGTTACCTGCTGTATTAGATCTTGAACCTAACTGTATGTATGAATCTAATTATCTATGTATTTCCTTGTCAATAAGAAGCAACAAAGAGCCCTTATGATACCAGTATTTTTCCTGACACAATTTTTTCATTCTTTATAAATAAGCATGTCATTTTCACATTATTTTTATGTTTTGATTTTATCAATAAATTGTAGGCCACTGTCAGTTTCCTCTACATTATTGTTCACAACATATTTAAATATATCTGTTTAGTCTACATCAGAAATAAAAACGAAAAAGATAAAAAATTGGAAATCCTTTATGTTGCTTCCAGATACTTCTTTTTCTCTTGGTTATCTAATCTACTGAACAGCAGAACATCATAGCCTGGTTCATGCTGTTTCTTTTTTCACTTCTGCTTCAATACCTTCCCTAAGAGCAAAATGATTTTCCATTACCAGCTGCACATTCACTAGAGACAAAATGTATTTATATTTTTTCCTCTAGCTTTATTGTAATTTATTCCCTTCTTTGACTTTTGTATATGGCCACAATTTTCAGATTTTTAATAATGCCTCCTTACTTTCAAGTCACATTTTCTATTGACTTTGGACAAAGTTTTCATAATGGAAACTGTTACAACACTACGAAAGAAGTCTATATTTTTAGCAAAGAACAATGCCGCAGGTGATCAAATAAGGCTTGTTGAGATGGTTTCCTACTGAATGTTATGAAATTAAATACAGCATGTCAAAGATTTAAAATACCTGTAGAAACAAAGAAAAACTCACAAATAAATGTGTTATTTCAATAAATTTAATATGCATGAGGCTAGATTTATTTCCATAATCAATTTTAAATTACAACTAAAGTGTTTTACACTAATATTTTTCAAAAATTAATTATGGCTAAATATAGGCCCTTAGTTCAAAAGTAAATGATGTATCATTCATTGGCATTTGTATGAATATTGTTATTGCAAATAAAAAATTAATAAAATATTTACAATCATCAAAGATGAATGTAATTATGAGTATTGACATTTTTAATTTCCTCAATTCCTGTGTGAAAAAAGAATAAAATCACATAGAAAAAAAATTTTTTTAAATTTACATATAAGTGCAAAAATTTGTACCACTAGCCTTACAAAAGATATTAGAAAATTGAAATATGTGTATGACCTAGAAGTGTATTCCTTGAAGCATTAATTGCAATCATAACAAAAGGGAAGGTGTAAGCAATATGGAAATTTTCCCCAAACTAGGTACTATGTAAGAATAAAAAATATTGAGAAACAAGTTCTAATTTTGTGAAGTTTTGTATTATATAAAACTATATTTTACTGAAACCACTTTAAGTTTTTGTTACTGAGTAAAGTATTATTATTAAATGAGTGGATATATTCATAATTTTTTTCTTTCTCAACATTTAGAGTTTCCAGCAAACAAATTAAACACCTACAATAGTCTGAGTCCAGAGAGAATTGCAGGTTAAAATGGAAAAAACAATAATAATAGAAAAGAAGGGACAATTGGTGGCAGTCCCTTATCTTGAATGAAAAGTGAGAGAAAACATTAAGTTTTTCACATCCATAATTTTTGGATAATTTCTGCTGTGTCAGAGGCATCCTCAATTAACATAGACAGATATCATATTTCTATTCTTTAGTAAACCAGTTTTCTCTTTGACTTCATAATCAGTTCTTTCCTTAAAGAAAAATATATAGTTTGGCCAAAAAATCTACTTTCAATTTAAGTGTTAGACTAACAATGGGACATAATAGGGACATACGAATGCAAAACAAAAAAAGAAAGGAAACACACCCATGTTAATTTGTTTTCACACTGTTATACAGCACTGCCAGTTTATAAAGGAAAGACATGTAATTGACTCACAGTTTCGCATGGCTGGGGAGGCCTCAGGAAACATACAGTCATGGTGGAAGGCACCTCTTCACAGAATGGCAGGAGAGAGAATGAGTGCAAGCAGGGGAAATACCAGACACTTATAGTACCATCAGATCTCCTTAGACTCACTCATTATCATGAGAATAGCATGGGAGAAACTATGCCCATGATTCAATTACCTTGACATATGGGGACTATGGAGTTTACAATTTAAGGTGAGACTTGGGTGGGGACACAGAGCCAAACCATATCACACTTTTTCAGAGATGAGTAAGACAAAAGAGATTTTCTTGTATAGTGTAGTGTGGCTTGGTGGATTGTGATGTGGAGAAAAGCAAATTCAAATTTGTGTAATAAAAGACATATCCTTAAGGTAAAATTAGTCTACAATGAAGATAGTGCAGCATGATGGTGATTGGGAGCCTAACTTTAGTCTCAGAATTTCTGCATTTACATGAGTGCACTTAGACTTATTTATGCTGTAAGTTGGAACAAGTTGCTTAGACTCTGATTCAGTCTCCAGCACTGTAAAATGAGAATGAAAGCAATCTTCCCTAATTCATAGGTATGCTTGACCAAATTCCATTGCTCATGATGTAAATGTTTCTTCTTGTTCTGATAAAAACTCTGCATGGAGGAGACATTCTAAATCTTTCTACAACTTAAGACATTATTCAGTATGTACAAAAAGCTAATAAGGACTAGATTTTCATTTTGTGTGGCCTGCACAAAGCAATAATATAGCAATATTTGTGAATATAAAGTATTTGATTTCACCAAGTGTCTCTCTACCCTTGGGAGATATTTAATACTTTGTGTAGTCTGAGACTTTTAAATATGACATCTGTTTCACAGATGTAAAATGTATTTGAATGAAAGTTCTTTGCTGCTCTAAGCTACATTAACTTGGTTTCTGCCTAATTAACATGAACAAATCCTGATAAAGCCTTTTTGCTGGTCCATGTGTCACAATTAGAAATTAATCTGCTGTACTATTATGTAACATGAGGCAGCATACAGCAGTGGAAAGAACATGAAATTGAGATTGTGATAGGTTTCTTTTCACATTCCAATTCCACCAAATATTAATAAGGTACAATTAGATAAGAAGTCTTTTAACCTCTCTGAAATGGGTTGTGCAGAGAGCTGTGGATGTAGAAAGAATGGATCAAACAGCATCAAATAATGAAGGACATTAATTACCATCTATAAAATTCATATATTTCCAAATTAATATTTAGATTTTTCTGCTTTCAAAGCATCAAGAATGATAAAAATATGCCTCACAGCGTTTTAAAGAACTGCATCTCACAGTCACCTGAGCACCGAAGTGGTTGCTCTTATATTCCAAACTTATTTCAACCAGGAATTCCTGGACAATAAAGCCAAACGTTCCTCCTCTCAAGGAAAGCTCTCTCACCGCTTGGGGACATATGTGATTTGCGGTTTCTACCCTCTTCCCTCCCTATATTAGGAACAATTTGTCTCTTTCACTGGGGACTGCTATGAGGTGGAGTCTCATCTCCATGTGTTATGATTATCTTGAAACATTAATACACTCTCATGACATTGAGTACTACTAATTTTCATTTATGTTCTGTAAGACAAGAAAATTGTATCTTATAAGTGCATTATAGAACATGAGAATTTTAACTTTATTAACTACCTCAAAATTGCTCTCCCAAGCAATTCCCAATTTATATTCCACATTTATAATCTAGCAAAGCAGTATTACTTTATTTTTAAAGCTTTCAAATGTTCACAATGTATTCTATAGTTCAGTGGTAAATATGAAAAAGAATGTCAAGGAATTAAGAAAGGCTGTAGTTTCACACACATCTCCCCAACCACTGTGGCCACCACCTATGTAATAAACGTGGCTTCTTGTCTTCAGTTTTTAACTAAGTCTTTCACTTTACTGTTCACCTGTAGTATCTTTCCCTTCATCAGAATATCATTTTTTTTCTTCAGTTCTTACAGATTTAAGCTATGCACTATGTAAAGGTATACAAAGGTAGATATTAAATTGTGAAATTAATGGGCTTAAAAAAAGAAAGATCTTGGCAGGGCACAGTGGTTCACACCTGTAATCCCAGCCCTTTGGGAGGCCGAGGTGGGCAGATCACAAGGTCAGGAGTTCCAGACCAGCCTGACAACATGGTGAAACCCCATCTCTACTAAAGATACAAAAATTAACCGGGCGTGGCAATGCATGCCTAAAATTTCAGCTACTCAGGAGGCTGAGGCAGGAGAATCACCTGAACTTAGGAGGCAGAGATTGTAGTGAGCCAAGAAAATGCCACTGCACTCCAGCCTGGGCAAAAGAACAAGATTCTGTCTCAAAGAGAGAGAGAGAGGGAGGGAGGAAGGAAGGGAGGGAGGGAGGGAGGGAGGGAGGAAGGAAGGAAGGAAGGAAGGAAGGAAGGAAGGAAGGAAGGAAGGAAGGAAGGAAGGAAGGAAGGAAGGATCTCAGGAAAGTTTGAGTCCAAGTGGGTGTAGTTTCTTTCAATAAATTTCAATGCAGACTTCTATTAACTGATTCTGCACAGCCTCTCTTACTTAATTTTGTCTCAATTCACATGTCTCTAATCAGAGTCTAGTCTCTCAGCTTTTAAACTTTCTATTTCATATGCCTGCAGTGCCTTCATGGCAAATATGTACATGACTCCTTCCCTTCAAATATTTGTTAAAAGATTATGTATTAGTAGATTCGTCTCTCAACATCCTATTAAAAATAGCATCTCTGGCTCCACCTTGCTTAATATTCTCCACATATGTTACCATTATTTGTTACACCATATGCTGCTATTTATTTATTTCTTACTTGTTTTCCTACTTGAACATAAGTTTCATAAAGATATCCTGTATTTATTTTACTGCTATAACCATTGTAGAAAGTATCAACTAAAAACAAAATCCCAAGCCCGCTAACCAACTGAACGGATCCTTACTTGATCAATAGGATCGCAGAGTAACCTAAAATACTAAATTCCAGGCCACAAAGGAAAGGGAAATCAGAGACATCTCTTTATAACCCCTCTTTTTCAGAGTTCAGGCACAACTGATCCATATTAACATTAAAATAGAGATCACAAGACTGACAAAACAGATCCTTCAGGGCAATATGATACCAAATTCCAACCTGACTGCTATGACATCACATGACAGATAAAAGCCTCTGAAAGAAATGCAGATATTTTACTCCAAAACATATTTCTTTGACATATTTTTAAATGACCTTTCAAAGCCATTGTTTATGGGGGACATTTGCATCTGTGGAGAATCTTCATTAATACAGCAGGCCTTTCTTGGATCTAGGAGAGATTAACTAGGAGTCTGATACCTTTTAAAATCTAAATCAGTCATTTTATTTTTGTAGATATCAAATTAGGACTGTGCCTGGCAGAGTCCAGGTGGGTGGATCAGGAAGTAAGAAGTTCAAGATTAGCATGGGCAACATAGTGAACCCCTTCCTCACTGAAAATACAAAAATTAGCTGGGTGTGGTGGTACATGCCTGTCAACCCAGCTACCCGCGAGGCTGAGGCAGGAGAATTGCTTGAATCTGGGAGGTGGAGATTGCAGTGAGCAGAAATCGTACCACTGCACTCCAACCTGGGTGACAGAGCCAGATCCCATCTCAAAAAAACAAAAACAAAAAACAAAAAACAATTGTTGGATGAATGAGCATGTCTTTTAATCTTTTAATTAAAACAGCATTATTTTTATCATTATCTGAAACTATATCCATGTGTTTCCATAGGAAGATATATGTGCATATTAGAAGACTAAGTTACAGTGAACCAAAGATAAAAGTTAATCATGAGCCAGGTAACATGTCAAATGGACACTCTATCTTCACCATTAAAAGAACTAAAGGAGCAAGATTAAACAAATTCAAAACTAACAGAAGAACTAATCAAGATCAGAGCAGAACTGAAGGAGATAGAGACACAAAAAACACTTCAAAAAATAAAAAAATAAAATTCCAGAGTTGGTGCTTTGAAAAGATTGACAAAATAGACCAGTAGCCAGACTAATAGGAAAGAGAAAAGAATCAAATAGATGCAATAAAAATGATAAAGAACATATCACCACAGAGTACACAGAAATATAAACTACCATCAGAGATTACTAAAAACACCTCTGTGCACATAAACTAGTAAATCTAGAAGAAATTGATAGATTTCTGGACAGTTACATACTCCCAAGACTAAACCAGGAAGAAGTTGAATCCCTGAATAGACCAATAACAAGGACTGAAGTTGAGGCAGCAATTAATAGCCTACCAACCAAAAAAAGTCCAGGACCAGATGGGTTCACAACCGAATTCTACCAGACATACAAAGAGGAGTTGATACCATTCCTTCTGAAACTATTCCAAACAATACAAAAAGAAGGAATCCTCCCTAGCTCATTTTATGAGACTAACATCATCCTAATACCAAAGCCAGGCAGAGACACAACAAGAAAAAAAAACTTCAGGCCAATATCCATGATGAACATTGATGCAAAAATCTTCATTAAAATACTGGGAAACTGAATCCAACACCACATCAAAAAAGCTTATCCAGCACGATTAAGTCAGCTTCATCCCAGGGAAGCAAGACTGGTTCAACATATGCAAGTCTATCAGCGTAATGCACCACAAAAACAGAACCAAAGACAAAAACCACATGATTATCTCAATAGATGCACAGAAGGCCTTTCAGCAAAATTCCACAGTACTTTATGCTAAAAACTCTCAATAAACTAGTATCGGTGGAACATATCTTAAAACAATATAAGCTATTTATGACAAACACACAGCCAATATCATACTGAATGGGCAAAAACTGGGCGCATTCCCTTTGGAATCTGGCACTAGACAAGGGTGCCCCCTCTCACTACTTCTATTCAACATAGTATTGGAAGTTCTAGTGAGAGGAATCAGGCAAAAATAATAAAGTGTATTCAATCAGGAAAAGAGGAAGGCAAATTGTCTCTTTTTGAAGATGACATGATTGTATATTTAGAAGACCCCTTTGTCTCAGCCCAAAATCTCCTTAAGATGATAAGCAACTTCAGCAAAGTCTCAGGATACAAAATCAATGTGCAGAAATCATAAGCATTCCTATACACCAGTAACAGAAAAACAGAAAGCCAAATCATGAGTGAACTCCCATTCACAATTGCTACAAAGGGAATAAAATACCTAGGAAGGACCTCTTCAAGGAGAACTACAAACCACTGCTCAAGGAAATAAGAGAGGACACAGACAGATGGAAAAACATTCCATGATCATATGTTGTATGCATTTTATATGTAATATAATGTGTGGTAAATAATATATTCAAGTTTATATATGACAAGTAAACATAACTAACATTCTTTATTTATAAATGTTATACACATACACACACACACACACACACACACATGCCATAAATGTCCCATCACCTGGGATCATTGCACTATTTTTGTTTTCGACTATATTCCAAGCTCTTTCATGGACTAAATATATAGTCATAACACCCCCTGCTATCAAGAGGCTTTTTGTATGCTTCTCTCTAAACCTCTCTAGCTTTTCAAAAATTGAGTCTTCTTAAACTTTTCTAGTCAATATACTATGTAAATGGACTAAATGCTCCAATCAAAAGACACAGATTGGCAAATTGGATAAAAAGCCAAAACCCATCAGTGTGCTGTATCCAGGAAACCCATCTCACATGCAAGGATACACAAAGGCTCAAAATAAAGGGATGGAGGAAGATCTACCAAGCAAATGGAGAGCAAAAAAAAGCGGGAGTTGCAATTCTCATCTCTGA
>CM052649.1:19091824-19108796 GCA_028533165.1 Leontopithecus rosalia
AATAAAAATTAAAAAAAAAAAAAAAAAAAAAAAAAGAAATCACAAACAACAAAGTCAAGGATGCTTTTTCAATTCTGATTTTTCCTATTTCTGCATGTACACATTTTGAAATTTTGTTGCATTCCTTCCTTCCTGTATATACTTAATGATTTCTAGATTATATCATATGTACCAGTCCTTGGCTATTTGCTGTCTATACAGTGGCATAATGGTGAACAAGAGGTATATGTGAATTTAAGCAATTTAGAATCTAGTGATGAATCCAGCTCCTGAAACATAAATAATTAAAATACTAATGTGGTAAATTCTACAAAGGAACAATAGGAGTGTCTATGGGAAGAGATAAAGAGCAAGTGGAGCGGAAAAAGCTAAAAGGAGCAGTGGTTCACGTTGTTTCATCTGTGTTGAGGATTTGGAATTTAATCTAGATGCACCTGGTAGCCTCTGATGGATTTTTAAGGCTAGAATGACGTGACCAGGTATCTTTATAAAGAATCAATCTGGATGCTGGATAAGGAAGAGATTATATGGTACATAGGGGGAAGAGGGATACCAAGTAAGAACCTATTGCAGTGTTTCAGGTGAAAAAATGGTGGCAAATAAATTAGAATGGAGAGGGTTGAAAAGAAAAGAACCAGACAGACTTGAGATATATTTCAGATGAGGAGCTGACAAGACTCACTGAGTTTGTTTAGGGAGAGGTGAGCTTGAAGGTGTCAAGAATGATTCTCAGGTGTGTTACTTGAACACACCTGAAATGGGTGGGTGGAGGGATAATTACTGAAAAGAAGAGGCTGTGGGGCAACCAGATATGAGTCACTGTGAGGGAAGATACTTGAGTCCAGTTTTGTTCAGGTTCATTTTGAGATTTCATCAAAGACTCTAAGTGTTTATATTGTCTATTTTAACTACAGGAATCAGAAACTCATAAAAGAGTTTGGGATCAGAAACATAAATCTTTCAATCAGCACCAGATAGAGGACATCTGAAGAGTTAGTTTCCTCATTTGAGGATGAAATTGGCAGTGCATGTTGTAGTAAATATTAATATGTGTAAAATTCCAGAAACACAACACCGAGTGGGTACTCACTGAGCACAGACGTGTGGGCTCCTAGGAAGCCTAATGATATTCTTGCAATTCAACTTTAAATACACACACACACACACACACACACACACACACACACACACACACATCTGTTCAGCACATGTTTAGCAAGGGTAGAAAGAAAAAAAAGATTTGTCATGATGAAGTTGTATGCTGTATGCATATTCAAAATAAGAAATGTATTACATATACAATTGCATTATGTAAGGATATGTTACATTTCTTGAATCCTTTGGCAGCTTTCTCATCATTTGTAACTGGATGAACTAGTCACTCATGCTCACTAAGCGGAAAGGTAACTTCTACAGTATCAGTCAAATCCTGCAGCTGCACATGACAGAATTTCTGTTTCACAGGAACAAAACCACAGTTCCAGTCCCAACTGGCTTTCAGTTACAGAATTTTGAAAGTAATTATCTGACACAGCAGAAGCCAAACAGTACTCTATTTTTATTTTCCATTTCAAACTCCAAATGTGAATCAGATTCTCACAAGAAATGTGACAGAAATAGGAGGAAAAGAAATGGATTTACTTATTCATTTACGCTAGCTGAAGTCAGTCAATACTCTGAAAAAGTCAGTAAGATATTTCCCACCTTTCCACAGCTCTTACTCTGTTTTGACTTTATTATGCAGTGTTCCACAACAGATTACTTTTTAGAAGAATGTTACCAAATTTAAAATATATGTATTTCTTTTTACCACATATGATAGTTAAGAAGCAATCTGTTAGGTTTCTGAATTTTGATTGATTGATAGAATCGTTAATTTTACCAGTCAATTTGACTAGTATAAGGAAGGCCCACAGAGCTGATAAAACATTATTTCAGGAGGTGTCTGAGAGCATTTCTTTGAATCAATATATGGAGTAAAGAAACTCCTTCCTCCCTAAGATGGACCGGCACCCATCTTTTGAGGGTCCAGATAGAACAATGAAGCAAAGGAAGGGTGAACTTGTTCTCTCTCTTCTAGAGCTGGGACATTCATCTTCTCCTGTCCTCAGGCATCAGAACTCTTAGTTGTTGAGCCTTCAGGCTTTGTGACTTACAGGAGTAGCTTTCCTGGTTTTCAAGTCTTTTGCCTTGGACTAGGAGTTACATTGTTGGCTCACTTAGTTGCCAGGCCTTCAGATTAGGTTGAAATGACACTCTTGGCTTTCTTGGTTCTCCAGCCTGCAGACAGCAGATGGTAGGATTGCTCAGTCTCCATAATTGTGTGAGCAAATTCCCACAATAAATCTCTTACCTACCTATCCATCTTTCTATCTGCTTATTCATGTATACTTTGATTAAGTTTCCCTGGATAATACTAATTCAATTAAAAATAAAGGTAATTTTATGTTACAGGGCTTTGAGAAGTATTGTCATTGCACCAAAGCGATGATAAATAATAACTTTGTTAAACAACTGCAAAAACCATGAAAAAAGCCTCAGAATATTTATAAATAACATACAAAAAACTGTACATTAGTTCAGACTAACATTTTTTATATTTCTCCATAAAGATAAACCAGCTATAGCAGAACTTTACTTCTACTTGAACAGAAGGACAAGTTACTTAGACAAGTAGGCATAGGGGCATTTGTGATTATATTAGATAGCAAGCATGATTCTTCAAATTTATATTACTGTTGTTGTAATAGCCTTTATTGCTTGCTATTTGGGACAGTGAAACAATTTGATGATATTAGAATCTGATCCTGTGTAATCAATGAATGACAATGACTGTTCTTCTAGAGCTTGTACTCCTCCTCCATCTACTACAGCAGAAAACTCTATGATTCTATAAATCTTCACCTACTCTGCTGCCAATATTTTGGTGTTTTCTTCTAAAGACAAAGCACAAAACTTGGATAAAGGGGTCTAAATTCAGATAGTGATTGAGGGCTGTTATTTTTTGGTAAAATTATTTTACTTATTACCCACCTTAAGCCTAGGGATAACCTCATGTAGTCACCAGTAATTAATATTCTGTAGGTTCTGTTTCTCTGTACAGCCCTAATGTAAACTATAACTGACATATTTAATAGCATATATAAGTATTTATTTTTTAAAAAACATGCATGAAATATTCTGGTATAAATCTGCTTCAGTGATATAATTTGATAAATAAGAGCTTCCCACTGTTAAATAATTAAATGTGTGAAATATGTTCTAGACTTCTAGTTCAGATAAGATGATATACACTCATTTTTCTCTATTCCTTCCTGACAGTACAATGATAAACCCTGGAATTCATACAAGGGACAAATGTAAGTGATTTCCGAACAGTATTAAAAAGAAGGCATGCTTGTTTGAAGCCTCAGGTCTGGAGAAATAGGTCTGCAGCAGGGTATCTTGTATCCCCTGAATGAACAGAAAAAGACTATCCAGACCTGGTGCTTCCTGCCCCACCACCTCATAGCAAAAGGCAGCTCAGCTTCTGGCTGAGAAATGAACTTACTCATTTCAAACAGAGTGCCTCTGAAAATGTCAGGAAAATATGACAACTCTGACAAGGGGCATTGCTTGGGAGCCCCACCAAGCATAAGCAGTCAGTAGAAGCATTTTGCTTCTTCATACACTATGAAACTTCCTTTATCACTAATAGCTACTGTGGCCAGTGGGCAGAGTTGGCTGGAAGGAGTTGACAACAGTTAAGCTAGTCCCAGAGCATGTTTGACTTCATGGTGTCATGATTCCCCATCCCTGTCCAATGACACCAGGAAAACTGAAGGTCACCAGTAATGGAATTGCTCCATATGACTGCTCCACCAAGCAACATCCACAGAATGGCTTAAGGGAAACCCATTTCGTGCTGCATTTCATGCAGCACCAGTGGTTTCAGATAAACTTAGTAAGACTAAAATAACACTCCATAGGCACTGAAAATATACTACCATTTAAATCATAGTCCACAAAAATTAGGCCAAGCCCCACATGCTAAACCTAAACTTAGTGAGGGACTTAAAAAGACTTCGACAAGACTAATTTCAACAAGACTCTGAATCTTGTATCATAATAAGGAAAATGTCTAGGAACTAAAAAGAAAACCACCTACTATACCAAGAACCAAGAAAATAGTAACTTAAATGGAAAAAAGATAATCAATTGATGTTAACACTAAAACAAATCAATTATTGTTAATAACTGATAAGGGTTTAAAAGCAGCTTTTATAAAAATGCTTCATTAATACATTAAGAACGTCTTTTGAATTAAGTGAAATAAACATAATCTCAGAAAAAAATAGAAGTTATTTTAAAAATAAGTAAGTAGAAATTATAGAACAAGAAAACAGAATAACAGGAATAAAAACATTGCTGGATTGGTTGAATAGTAGAGTGGAGATGACACAATGGAATCAGTTATCCTGAGAAAAGAACAATAAAGTTCACCCAATCTGCAAAACAGAGAGAAAAACTGTCTCAGGGACACAAGAAACAATAAAAATGGACAATATTTCTATTACTAAAATTCTGGGATAAAATGGAAAAACAGCTGAGGATAGAAGAATTTTAAAGATGTAATTTAAAATTATATCTTTTTCCCAGTTTTGGTGAAAATCAACACCTATAGATCCAAGAAGTGGAGAGAATTCCAAACAGACTAAATTCAAACAAATCCACAACAAGATTTAAAATAATTAATCTTTTGAAAACTAAAAATATAAAAGAACATTTTTTTGAAAGTAGCCAGAGTAAAATGATGCATTTACCTGAAAGGAAAGGCAATTCACATTACAGTTGATTTCACATGTAAAACCATGGAAACTTATAAAACATGCTGCAATATTTTGCAAGTTTTGAAAAAATAGAACTGTCAAATACAAATTCTTTATCTGGGAGAAATGCTCTTTAAGAATTAAGGAAAATAAAACTATTCACAGATAAAGGCAAACAAAAAGAAGCTGTTGATATCAGACATACCTTATTGATTGGCTAAAAGGAATCAATAAGAGAGGAAATGACAAATGAAAAAATACTGAAGCATGAAGAATGCACAGCAACAAGGGGAAAAGCAGAAAAGTGAAAAATGCAATAGGCTATTCTTTCCTTTATAAATTTTATCAACCATATTTAAATATTGAAACAAAAATTATACCAGCATATGATATCCAAGTCTATAAGTAAAGAAAGTTACAGACACAAAATGGAAGTGAAACTTTCATACTTCATTCAAAATGGTAAAATGTTGATACCTGTAGATGGTTAACAGTCCCATATGTATGTGGTAATACCTAAAGCAACCCAGGGTGAGATCTATACAGAGAGGTATACTCAGAAACGGAATAGATTAGTTAGGACAGAATCTTTAATATTGTTCACATAACACACAGAATAGCATAAAAAAGAAACAAAGAAATGAGAAATAGAGAAAACAAATATAAAATATATAATAAAATAGCACTCCTCATTATCACTAATTATCATAAATATAAATGATTTCTATAAAATAATTATAGAAGGCATATTGAACACAAAAATTACTATCGAACTATATGCTGCTTTAAAATATTACTTCAAATTCAATGACAAAGGTAGATTTTGAAAGTAAAAGAATGAAGAGGTCCTTTACATCCTTTGTTAGTTGTATTCTTATGTATTTTATTCTCTTTGTAGCAATTGTGAATGGCAGTTTAGTCTTGATTTGGCTCTCTTTAAGGTTGTTATTGGTGTATAGGAATGCTTGTGATTTTTGCACATTGATTTTGTACCCTGAGACTTTGCTGAAGTAAAGCACTGCTCAATGAAGTAAGAGAGGACACAAACAGATGGAGAAACATTCCATGTTCATGGTTAGGAAGAATCAATATCGTGAAAATGGCCTTACTGCTCAAGGTAACTTACAGATTTAATGCTATTCCCATCAATCTACCAATGACCTTCTTTACAGATCTGGAAAAAACCACCTTAAACTTCACATGGAATCAAAAGAGAGCCTGCATAGCCAAGTCAACTCTAAGCAAAAAGAACAAACCTGGAGACATCACACTACCTGACTTCCAACTATACTACAAGGCTACAGTAATCAAAACAGCATGGTACTGGTACCAAAACAGAGATATAGACAAATGGAAGAGAACAGAGGCCTCAGAGGCAACACAACAAATCTAAAACCATCTGATATTTGACAAACCTGACAAAAACAAGCAATGGGGAAAGGACACCCTGTTTAATAAATGGTGTTGGGAAAACTGGATAGCCATGTGCAGAAAGCAGCAACTGGACCCTTTCCTACCACCTTACAACAAAATTAACTCCAGATGGATTAAAGACTTATACATGAGACCTAACACGATAAAAACCCTAGAAGAAAACCTATGCAAAACCAGTCAGGACATAGGCATAGGCAAAAAGTTCATGACTAAAACACCAAGATCAATAGCAACAAAAGCCAAAATAGACAAATAGGACCTAATTAAACTCCAGAGCTTCTCTACAGCAAAAGAAACAATCATTAGAGCGAACCAGCAACCAACAGAATGGGAAAAAAATTTTGTAATCTACACATCTGACAAAGGGCTAGTATCCAGAATCTACAAAGAACAAAAACAGATTCACAAGAAAAAAACAAACAAACCCCATTCAAAAGTAGGCAAAAGATATGAACAGATACCTTACAAAAGAAGACATAGATGAGGCCAATAAACGTGAAAAAATGCTCATCATCACTAGTCATTAGAGAAATGCAAATCAAAACCACATTGAGATACCATCTCATGCCAGTTAGAATGGCGACCATTAAAAAATCCAGAGAAAACAGATGATGGAGAGGATGTGGAGAAATAGGAACACTTTTACATTTTTGTTGGGAGTGCAAATTAGTTCAAGCATTGTGGAAGTCAGTGTGGCGATTCCTCAAGGACCTAGAAATAGAAATTCCATTTGACCCAGCAATCCCATTACTGGGTAAATATCCAAAGGATTATAAATCATTCTATTATAAGCACACATGCACAGCAATGTTCATTGCAGCACTGTTTACAATGGCAAAAACGTGGAACCAACCCAAATGCCCAGTGATGATAGACTGGACAGGGAAAATGTGCCACATATACACCATGGAATACTATGCAGCCATAAAAAACTATGAGTTTGTGTACTTTGCAAGGACATGGATGAACTTGGAAACCATCATTCTCAGCAAACTGACACAAGAACAGAAAATCAAATGCCACATATTCTCACTCACAGAGCAGTTGTTGAACAATGAGAACACATGGACACGGGGAGGGGAGCATCACACACTGAGGTCTGTGGCAGGGAACTAGGGGAGGGACAGTGGGGGGTAGGGAGTTGGCGAGGGATATCACGGCGAGAAATGCCAGATACAGGTGATGGGGAGGAAGGCAGCAAACCACATTACCATGTATGTACCTATATAACAATCCTGCATGTTCTTCACATGTACCACAGAACCTAAAATGCAATTTTATATATATATATATAAAGAAAGTAAAAGAATGGAAAATATCATACCATGCAAATAATTATTATAAAATAGGAATGATTGTATTAATATCTGGCAACATAGTATTTGGACCAAAGAAAAACTTGTCTCCTCTAGTGACTCTTATCCAGCATAGCAACTTCATGCCAGTGCAATAGTAAGGCAGAAAAAGAAAATAAAATACTTAAAGATCATAAAGGTCAGAATAGAGTTATTTCTAGTTTTAGATTATGTTATTTCCCATGTAGAAAAATCCCAATGAATCTAAAAACAAACAAAACAAAACAAATAAATAAACTAAAACTCATACAACTAAGTGAGTTCAACAAGTTGGCGGGATAGAAGATCATCAAACACAAATCGATAATAACAATGAATATTCAGAAACAAATTAAAACAATTGCATTTACAATCACTGCAAAGAACCTACTGATACATGTAATAGAACATGCACATAATGTTTTATGCACTGAATGTTGAAAATTACAAAATACAAATGAAAGAAATCAAAGATAAACAAAATAAATAAAGATATTATGTGTATTAATTGGGAGACACAACAGAGTAAAATGTCAGTTCTTCCAAAATCTGTAAGTTGAATGCAACGCCTATCAAAATCCCAGCTTGATATTTTTATAAACATAGGCAAGGTTATTCTAAAATTTCTATGGAAAGACATAGGCCTTAATTAAAACACTCTTGATGAGGAAGAAAATCAGAAGAACTACTCTCTGATATTAATGCTGGTGATATAGCTACAGTGACCAAGGCAGTGTGGTGTTTGTAGGGAGAGAAATATAGATTAATGGGACAGAATAGATAACACAAAACAGAACCACACAAATACATTCACCTGAACTTTGACGAAGGTACAAATGGGTGTGATTATAAAAAGCTGATGAAGGATCCTGGTGGTGTTTAAACTTTTCGGTATCATTACTATAATGTTGGGGATACATGGACCTAGGCAGTAGATAACATTGTTATACAGTTTAATGTCCACATATACATATACATATAAAACAGGAAAAGGAGATGTGGGGGAATCTGAAGAAGGTTGTTGGATTTTCTCAAGGATAACATACTGATTGTAAAATTAAACTCTTCAAATCTAGTTTTGTAAAACATTACCAATGGGGGGAATTGGGAAATTTTGCAAAGGATGTCTCTGTATTATATTTTATAAATAAATGTGAATCTGCAACTGTCTCAATAAAAATATTAATTAGGAAAGGTACGATGGCTCACACAATGCTCCCAACACTTTGAGAGGCTAAGGTAGGTGGATCACCAGGTAAGGAAATCGAGACCATCCTGACTAACAAGGTGAAACTCCATCTCTACTAAAATGCAAACATTATCCAGGTGTGATGGCACCTGTCTGTAGCCCTAACCACTCTGGAGGCTGAGACTTAAGAATTGCTTGAACCTGGGATGTGGAAGTTGCAGTGACTCAAGATCACACCACTGCACTCCAGCCTGGGAGACAGAGTGGGACTCTGTCTCAAAAAAAAAAAATCATTAAAAGATTATCCTCAATTTAAACAAGGTAAATAAACTGTGATGAATTTCCAGAACTATAGAAATACTAATAGCTGATATGCATCTTTATCTCTGAATTGGTCTTGAGTAGGGGTATGGAGGGTATGAATAAAATGAAGTTCTGCTTATTAGCAAAACTAAATACTTTTCCCATCATATTTCATATCTTAAAGTAAGTTTAGAAAAAAATTCTCAAAAAGTTATTTATCTCTATGCTTCTAACAGAATTAATTTTAAATTATATTAGATATTGAAAATCAATTTCCACTTATTCTAAAACTGCAAGATAAATCTCAGTGTTTTTAAAGCTTAGTGTTTTTATTCTGCTAATTCTTTAATTCAATAGTGATTAAAATCTATTATTGGATGTTCAGATAAATAGATTATAAAGCATGCCTGATATGACAACATATCTTCAGAAATTAGTGAAATGGGGTAGAATATTTAATGATTGTATGGAATATGTAAATGCAATTATACTGATACTGACATGCATTCAGATACCTTTTTTAAGGCTAAACAATATATTATTGTATATTAATACCACATTTCTTTTATCCATTTATCTGTCGATGGACACTTGGGTGTTTCCATATTTTAGCTATTGCAAATAATGCCAAAATTGACATAGGAGTGCAAATATCTCTTCATGATGCTGATGTCACCATTAGCAACAATATGGATGAATGTAGAAGACACTATACTTAGCAAAATGAACTAGCCACAGAAGAGCAAATACTACATGATTTCACTTGCATGAGATAGCTCAAATAATAAAACTCATAGAAGCATGAAACAGAATTGTGGTTGCAGTGGGCTGTGGGAGGGGAAAAATGTGAAGTATTTGTTCAAGGGTGTGTTGTGAAGTGTTTGTTCAATGGGTATACAGTTTTCATTTCCGGAGATCTGTTGTATAACATAGTCTCTATACGTAACACCATGGTATTGTTCACCTTAAAACATGTCAATAGGAATATTCCTATGTTGATTCTCATCACAAACACACACACACACACACACACACACACACACACAAACACACACATATGGAAAATTTTGAGGGTGATGAATATGTTTAGTAACTTGATTGCTGCTGATTGCGGTGATGTTATGGGTGTAAGCATGTGTCAAAATTTATTAAAATGTAAATGTTAACTATGTGTAATTTTTGTATACCTATTATACCTCAATAAATCTTTAAAAAGATAACTGTGGTGGCACTATTATCCCAGAGCATTATTTTTTTCTGTTGTCTAGTATCTAACACGATGAAAAATAATGAACTCTAATATGTTAGCTAAAATTGGTGACTAGGTAGCACTGAAGATGATGTTCATATCATGCATTATCTTTTTTTTTAATTTATTTATTATGCTTTATGTTCTGGGGTACATGTGCAAAATGTGCAGGTCGAGACATAGGTATACAAGTGCCACAGTGGTTTGCTGCATCCATCACCTTGGCATCTACATTACGTATTTCTCCTAAGGCAATCCCTTCCCAATTCCCCCATCCGCTGCTATCCCTCCTCTAGCTCCCCATCCTCAGACAGGCCCTGGTGTGATGTAGCCCAGTGTTTAGCACATCCAAACTTTGCAAACCAACTACCATTTTCAAGAAGCCTTATAACACAAACAGTATATATTCACCTTTATATGAGTTTCTCCAAAGTTTTTCTGTTCAAGATGGAAGATGGAGCACAAGCTTTATATTTTTTCTTCTCCCTGAAGTTCCATTAAATTATTAAAAGGATTTAAAAGATTTAAACATTTCACAAAGTAAATTTTGTAGGGTTTGCTCTCATCACAATAAATAGGTCAGTAAGTTCCTCAAAGACAAATTAATAAATAATTGTTACAGATACAGAAGGATGAAAAAAAACCCATAGCCTTAGGCTGAGGCGGGTGGATCACGAGGTCAAGAGATAGAGACCATCCTGGTCAACATGGTGAAACCCTGTCTCTACTAAGAATACAAAAAATTAGCTAGGCATGGTGGCGCGTGCCTGTAATCCCAGCTACTTGGGAGGCTGAGGCGGAGAATTGCCTGAACTCAGGAGGCGGAGGTTGCGGTGAGCCAAGATCGCGCCATTGCACTCCAGTCTGGGTAACAACAGCAAAAACTCCGTCTCAAAAAAAAAAAAAAAAAAAAAAAAACGCTCTGTGGACAGGCTTCTAATGTGCAACTCTTTGACCTGTTTTGCATTTTTCCTGAGAAGTTTAGGAGTCAAACATTCCAAGCAAATGGCAGGTCGAGGCAAGGTGTAGCTCCAAAACACAAAGTTTAATGGAAAATATTTATAGAAAAAGTATTTAATATCTTCAAGCAGAGCATTTAACAGGTAGTCATCAACCCCTGCCAACAATTGTGCCTATTCTTGGAAAAAAAATTGTACGTACTATATTTTAAGAATAATATTAATTAAGATATCTGGTCTAACTAACTGAGGGAGCCAGCAATGAAGGGAACACAACTCTCCTCATTTATCTGAATGTCTTCTGAAGCCAAAGAGAGGTCTTCTGTATCCTCATCCTAAAATATGGAAAGTAATTGTAACACATTAGTTAATTAGGACAAGAATAAATGTATCATTATTTTACATATATTGACATATATTTTTTTTTGAGACAGAGTCTTGCTGTGTCACCAGGCACCAGGCTGGAGTGCAGTGGCACGATCTCAGCTCACTGCAACCTCCGCCTCCTTCAAGCAATTCTCCTGCCTCAGCCTCCCGAGTAGCTGGGACTACAGGCATGTGCCACCATGCCCAGCTAATTTTTGCAACTTTTTAGTATTGTCTATATTATACATATATAGTTCTTCAGAGGAAGAACTATAAAATTAAAGACAAAACAATATGAGAAGGAGAAAAGGGGTAGGATTTGTGTAAACTGTTAGATTCTCATATCCCATAGCAGAAAATCAAGATAAAATAGACTCCAATTAAAACAAAAAAAACTAAACTATTACAGATTGGTTTATATCTATAAGGAATAGCTCTGAGTAGAAAATGGTAGGGAAAAAAAGGAGCGTACTTCTGTACTATTTTATTTTTCCACTACATGCAAGTATTACATTCATAAAAATAAAAATTAACGTAATCCCAGCATTTTGGGAGGCTGGTGCTGGTAGACTGCCTGAGCTCAGGAGTTTGCAACTAGCCTGGGCAACACAGTGAAACTCCATCTCTACTAAAACACAAAAAATTAACCGGGCATGGTGGTGTGCACCTGTAATCACAGCTACTCGGGAGGCTGAGGCAGGAGAATTGTCTGAACCTGGGAGGAGGAGGTTGCAGGTAGCAGAGATTGTGCCACTGCACTCCAGCCTGGGTGACAGAGTGAGACAAATACAATAATAGATGTGGTACAAAGACATGTGTAGAGAAAAAAGTCTTTTGTTTCCTTTATTTATTGCATTTTATTTTTTAAACTTTTCGGTTCAGGAGTACATGTGTAGATTTTTTACATAGGTAAACCGTGTCACAGGGGTTTGTTGTACAGATCATTTCACCACCCAGGTATCAAGTCCAGTACCCAACAGTTATTTTTTTTACTTCTCTCCCTCCTCTCACCCTCCACTATCAAGTAGACTCCAGTGTTTCTTGATTTCTTGTGTTTATGATGTTTTCATCATTGAATTCTCACTTAAAAGTGAAAAGATGTAATGTTTGGTTTTGTCGTTCTGCACCAGTTTGCTGAGGATAATGGATTTCAGCACCATTCGTGTTCCCGCAAAATACATTATCGCATTCTACATATGTGTGTGTGTCTGTGTGTGTGTGTGTGTGTGTGTGTGTGTGTATTTTATTGTACTTTAGGTTCTGGGGTACATGTGCAAATGCAGGATATTGCATGGGTGCATACATGGCAATGTGGTTTGATGCCTCCATCACCCCATCAACTATATCTTGCATTTCTCTCCAGGTTATGCCTCCCCAACCTCCCTACCCTCTGTTGTCCCTCCTATAGTCTCGCCCAACAAACCTCAGCGTGTGATGTTCCCCTCCTTCTGTCCATGTGTTCTCATTGTTCAACACCAACCTATGAGTGAGAATATGCAGTGTTTGATTTTCAGTTCTTGTGTAAATTTGCTGAGAATGATGGTTTCAGATTCATCCATGTCCCTACAAAGGACATGAACTCACCGTTTTTTTATGGCTGCATAGCATTCCATGGTGAATATGTGGCACATTTTCCTTGTCCAGTCTATATCATCCATGGGCATTTGTGTTGGTTCCAGGTCTTTGCTATTGAAAACAGTGCCGCAATGAACATATGTGTGCATGTGTCTTTATACTAGAACAATTTACAATCCTTTGGGTATATACCTAGTAATAGGATTGCTGGGTCAAATGGTATTTCAATTTCTAGGTCCCTGAGGAATTGCCACACTGTCTTCCACAATGGTTGAACTAATTTACACTCCCAATAATAGTGTAAAAGTGTTCCTATTTCTCCACATCCTCTCCAGCATCTGTTGTCCCCAGATTTTTTAATTTTCACCATTCTAACTGGCATGAGATGGTATCTCAATGTGATTTTGATTTGCATTTCTCTAATGACCAGTGATGATGAGCATTTTTTCATATGTTTGTTGGCCTCATATATGTCTTCTTTTAACAACTGTCCATTCATATCCTTTGCCCACTTTTGAATGGCTTTGTTTTTTCTTGTAAATCTGTTTTAGTTCTTTGTAGATTCTGGTTATTAGCCCTTTGTCAGAGGGGTAGATTGCAAAATTTTTTTCCCATTCTGTTGGTTGCTGGTTCACTCTAATGATTGTTTCCTTTGCTGTAGAGAAGCTCTGGAGTTTAATTGATCCCATTTGTCTATTTTGGCTTTTGTTGCCAATGCTTTTGGTGTTTTAGTCAAGAAGCCCTTGCCTATGACTATGTCGTGACTGGTTTTGCATAGGTTTTCTTCTAGTGTTTTTTTGGCAATATATTTCATGTATAAGTCTTTAATCCATCTGGAGTTAATTTTGTTGTAAGGTGTCAGGAAGGTGTCCAGTTTCTGTTTTTTGCACATGGCTAGCCAGTTTTCCAACACCATTCTTCCTAACCATGAGCATGGAATGTTTTCCATCTGTTTGTGTCCTCTCTTATTTCCTTGAGCATTGGTGTGTAGTTCTCCCTGAAGAGGTCCTTTACATCCTTGAAATCTGGCACTAGACAAGGATGCCCTTTCTCACCACTCCTATTCAATATAATATTGGAAGTTCTAAACAGAGCAATCAGGCAGGATAAAAGAAATAAAGTGTATTCAATTAGGAAAGGAGGAAGTCGAATTGTCTCTATTTGCAGACAACATGATATTATATTTAGAAGACCCCATCGTCTCAGTCCAAAATCTCCTTAAACTGATAAGCAACTTCAGCAAAGTCTCAGGATACAAAATCAATGTGCAAAAATCACAGGCATTCCTATATACCAATAACAGACTTAAAGAGAGCCAAATCAAGAGTGAACTCCCATTCACAATTGGTTTATTTTAACAATATCTCTTTTTAAATAATATTTTCATTTGGAAATTTCATCTCTAGCATTACTCAAAGCCAGGCAAAAAGATTAAGTACATGTATATTTCAATACATTAATCACTACTTTACAGGTGTCAGTCATTGAAACAATGTAGTAAATTCTAACACTGTCAAAGGTCTGTGTCATTTTATTCAAGGTTTCCTTATATTTCATACTGTTTAATAAAATGACTCTAAAGTCCAGTAGTTCTCAAAGTTAGATACTAATTCAGGATAACTTCAGTAACTTTAGAAAATACTGATATCCAAGTCCTGTTTTCAGATTTCCTAACTTAATTGATCTGATGAACAATTTGGGCTTCAGGATTTAAAAAAAAATCTCCTGATGTGATTCTAGCATCCAAACAAGGTTGAAAAACTAGCAGACACATACTTTATTCGTATTTCTCCCAAGGGAATATACATCAGATCAAAGCTTTATTTTTAATATATAAGCCCAAATTTAGCATATTCTCATTTCTTTGTTTTCAACATTTTTTTACAGACACTAAGAAAACTGCAGCTGCAAAGTGTAGAATAAAAAGCAACTTATATGCAAATTAACAGCTCTCCAGAAAGATCTTTCGGTCTCTCACAGCTGCATTGCATATTGACAGTTTCCCCCTCAAAAAACACATGAATATTTACTTACTTAATGTTGTTTGTGCCAATAATTGATATGCAATTAGATATTATTTTGCCATTCTCTATCTAAATGTTTACTAAAACATTAACAAAATTGAAAACTCCCCCTCATCAATTTAATTCAATGGAACACTAATAACTGGGTTCAAAGACCAAGCAGAACAAAGGCAACCCTACATTGAAAAGAAAATAACAGCATAAACTTATAACATAAGTCATATAGAAGAGAAATGCAATTCTAAGTGAAATATATATGACTCTCTTATAGCATTTTCTTTCTGCTTGGTGTTCTTTTATTTAAATTAAAACTAGTTTATACTGCCTTGAATACTATCAGTGTGTTTAATACTTCTCATAATTTTGATATAACAATAGAAAGAACCCAACCATGCAAAGTAGCTAATGAACTGAACAAGCAATTACTGAGCAGACAAGATGTTCCAGAACAAGTTTATGAATCATTACTTTTAGTTATGGGTATGCATATATATATAACCTGAAAAGTAAAATCTCTTTCAAAACAGGTTGGTGGACACTGAAGTAAGTTTTAAAAAGAAAGATATTCTTTTTTAAACTTTTCTTCTGAGACTTTAATTCTTCTGAGACTCTGGGTATTTTAAAACAAGACGAATTATATTTAAAATATCTTCATGGCATATTGGATGAAATAAAATTAAATTAAAATTGAATATATAAAATTTCCCATAAAGTTTAGGCATTATATTTGGGTATATGCTGGGCATGTGTGTTTGTATGTGTGTGCATGTATGTGTCTTTCATGTACACCCATCTTACTTTTGAAAAATCGATACTCTATAGTGAAACTTTTGGTATGAAACCAAGAGGCAGATTTTGCCTTTTCCTTACTTAATGCTGCCAGATCACTGGCTCATGACTTAGGCTGGGCCAAAAAATCCTCTACTCTGGAGCTTTGAAATTTGACCAAGTGACACAAAGACCAAGGGAATGATATTATTTATGCTTGTGTTATCAAGAACAAAGTAGCAGTAGCAATAATGGTTTAAATCTGGTGACAGAGTGTCATGGACAATGGTCTGGCACCATTGTTCCTAAGGTAGTAGAATGGCTACACTTTCAGCTATGCAGCCTTCCTTGGTTTCAGTTTTATTTTAACCCTTACTCATTGGCCTTTCTGCCAATTGTGAAAACTATCCAAAATCCCTCTAAAGTCACTTTTATGCTTAAATTACTCAGAGCCAGATTCTGTTACAGTAAAGAAGGTGACTTTGGGCACTAGAACTCCACAAACTTGCAGATTTATGAATACAGTGAACAATAACAATGCCTGTTACCCAAAACCAAGATAATGTGAGTCTGGGTTAACTCTCCCAGTCTTCATAATGTTTTTACATATTAGAGTTAGGTATTTGATTCATAACGTTCTACACACCTATGAGTTTATGTGACCTTTACAGACTCAGCTTTATATCCATCTTGCAAATGTGTCTACATTTTCTTCCTGATTAGTCTAAACAAACACTGTAGGATACATGTATTTAAATTTTATATATATACAAATATAATATATATTACATATAATAAATATAATATATAATATATAAATATCTAAATATATATTATATATATAAATATCTAAATATATATTATATATATAAATATCTAAATATATATTTTATATATATATTATATATATATTATATATATATTATATATATATATTTTATATATATTATATATATATTTATA
>CM052649.1:19123743-19156077 GCA_028533165.1 Leontopithecus rosalia
GTTCGTGTCCTTTGTAGGGACATGGATGAATCTGGAGAACATCATTCTCAGCAAATTGACACAAGAACAGAAAAGGAAACACCGTATATACTCACTCATAGGTGGGTGATGAACAATGAGAACACATGGACACAGGGAAGGGAGCACCACACACCGAGGTCTACTGGGGGGAATAGGGGAGGGACAGCGGGCGGGGGGGAGCGGGGGAGGGATGGCATGGGGAGAAATGCCAAACATGGGTGAGGGGGCAGAAGGCAGCAAAACACACTGCCACGTGTTTACCTATGCAACTATCTTGCATGTTCTGCACATGTACCCCAAAACCTAAAATGCAATAAAAATTAAAAAAAAAAAAGAAACCTAAGAGAAGCAAGTACATATCAAAATACTTGGGTTTGAACTCTTATATAAGTCTAGTGAAGTAGAATAAGATGGCCAACTAGACCTAGCCAGGAGATGTCTCTTCCATAAAGAGAAACTAAAATGTCGAGTAAACCATCACATTCTGAACAGAACTTCTGAGAGAAACACTCGAACTTAATAAGGAAGTGATTCAGACACCGAGGGTGAATACGCATGAAGCTGCGAAGCATACATGGAGTCTCCAAATGTTAAGAATGACTCCCAGTCCTGACCAGGTCCTAAAGAAGGGGTGAGTGAAGGAACTGTGAGGCACCACACTCCCACTGCAGACCTCTGGGATCCCAACTACAAGAGATCCCTTGACCCCCACAGACATTTGAATTGGCAAGGGGAACTTCTCAGAGAGGACACAGAGGCTGAGCTCAAGCCAGCACAAAGCCCAGAAGGTTTTGTGTTGGGGGCAGTTGCTACAAAAACACAAGCATAGGTGCCCATCCCTGAAAACTTTCCATTCTGCTCTGAGTAGCTCTAGCTACTGTGAACAGCCAGGTTGGAAGAACAGGGCTGCCTTTCCCTCAGGACCAAGGTGCATCTGATTTGCAGAACCTCTTTTCAGCTGGCCCCTCCCAAGGCCCCTGCTTGGCCACTCTCATAAGAGGAGGCACACAGCACAGGCTCCATTGTCGCACCTGAGTGTTTTGCCAATGGCCTGAGAGCAGTTTGCCCCTCCCCAGTAGAGTCAAAGCTTTCAAAGCTTTGGGCCTTACCCTAACCTTCCAGAATTTGAGAAAAACACCCAGGAGTATCAAGGTGAGATCTGGGGCTTATGCTCAAGTCAGGGAGGAGCCCCCTTTCTCAGAACACTGAAATGGATGTCTGATGCAAAGGTTTGTGAGCTGGCATGGGAGCTGGGCATCCCTTTCTCCACAAAACCAGATAAAGAACAGTGTAGCAAGTTGGTCAGCTGCAGTTTCTCCCTGGGCAGCCCTGGGGCCCTGAGCACCTAGAATAGCCTACCAATCTGGGTACAGAAGGCTTGGCACAAAACTAGCTGTTCAGACCTGCTCCTGAAATAGACAAAAGAGGGAGAAACTGACAGGGGAGTGAGCTGGTCAGTTCCCATAGTCATCTGGTGGGCAAAGTATCATGGGCCGTGGGTGCTCTAACAGCTGCACACTAATGGCACCACTTCCTTGTCTAGGGACCCTCTATCCTGAACACACTGCATAAAGAGACCACCTGTAGACATACCACACAACCCCCTTTGACTCTGCCAAACTCAGAGGACTAAAAGGTCCTTGGGGGTTGGCAGGTCCCTGGTGGCCTAACCTTTGACTCAAGTAACCCCTGGAAGAGGGCACAGCCTGCCAGGGATGTAGCACCAGTGTTAGGAAAGGGATCTCCCAAGGCCCAGGAATAGAGTTGGTGAGGGTCTCATCTACTGGATCTCACCCTGAATTGTACCACCAAATAAAAATAAATTTTTCTACCATGAATCTCCTGTGAAATCCAAGGCAGAAAATCAGCTACAACTAAGGAACCCATACAGAGTCTTGGACCTCTGAAAGCAGGAAGAAACAAAACCAATCCATGGTACAAAACTTCATCACAATCAAACCCTCAACAGAAAAAAAATTAAAATAAAACAAAAAAGTTCCATCCAAATGACAGTAACTTCAAAAAAGTAAAGAAATATTACACATCTCAGATGGGAAGACATTAGCACAAAAACTCCATTAATTAAATATTTGGAGTATTTGCTTACCTCCGAAGGTTGCACTAGCTCCCCTGCAAGGGACCCTAAACAGATTGAGATGATAGAAGTGACAGACAGGGAATTCAGAGTGTGGATGGCAAGGAAACTCAACAAGATTCAAGAGAAAGTTGAAACCCAATATGAAGAAGCCAGTAAAATGATCCTAGAGTAGAACAATGACAGAGCCATTTTAAGAAAGAAACAAACTTGATCTTCTGGCATTGAAAAATGTACTACGGGGAATTTCAAAGCACAGTTGCAAGCCATAACAACAGACTAGACTAAGCTTAGAAAAGAATTTTAGAGCTCAGAAACTGGTCCTTCAAATCAACCCAGTTAAATAAACAAACAAAAATTGTAAAAATAATTCTTAAAATGAACAATAACTTTGAGAAGCATGGGATTACATAAAGAGAGCAAATTTACAATTCCTGAGAGACAGAGAGAAACAGTAAGCAATTTGGAAAACATATTTGAGGATATAGTTGACAGAAATTTTTTCAATCTTGTTAGAGAGATACACAAGCAAATGTAAAAAAACTCTAGAAAATCTTTGTGAGATACTGTACAAGATGGCTACCCACAAGCCATATAGTCATCAAGGTTTCCAAGGTCAAAGTGAAAGAAAAAATCTTAAGGGAAGCTAGAGAAAAAGGTCAGGTCACTTACAAAAGAAACCCCATTAGGCTAACAGTGAACTTCTTAGCAGAATCTTTACAAGCCTGAAGAGATCGGGGCCCTATTTTCAGCTTCCTTAAGGAAAATAAATTCCAACGAAGAATTTCATATACCAGGAATCTAAGCTTCATAAGTTAAAAAGAAATAAAACCTTTTCTAGACAAGCAACAGCTAAGGGAATTTCTTACCACTAGAACAGCCTTACAAGAGATCCTGAAGAGAGTTCTAAAGATGGAGATGTAATAGTGATAACTGCTGCCCCAAAAACACACTTAAGTACATAGTTACAGACCTTTAAACACAACTACACAATTGAGGTTCCTACATAAACAGCTAACAACATCACAACAGGATCAAAACTTTACCTTGAATACTGTGAATGTAAATTGTCTAAACACTCTCACTTAAAAGACACAGAGTGGAAATTTGGATGAATAACCAAGACCATCCATCTTTTGGCTTCAAAAGATCCAGCTCACATGTAATGACATCCAAAGGATCAAAGTAAAGGGATAGAGAAAAATGTATTATTTAAATGGAAGCAAGAGGAGGTGTTGTTATTCCTAAATCAGACAAAGCAGACTAAACCAACAATAAAAAAGGATGAAATACCATCACTTTGGGAGGCCAAAGCGGGTGGATCATGAGTTCAAGAGATCGAGGCCATCCTGGTCAACATGGTGAAACCCCGTCTCTACTAAAAATGCAAAGGTTAGCTGGGGGTGGTGGCGTTCACCTGTAGTCCCAGGTACTTAGGAGGCTGAGGCAGGAGAATTTCTTGAACCCAGGAGGCGGAGGTTGCGGTGAACCGAGATTGCGCCATTGCACTACAGCCTGGGTAACAAGAGCGAAACTCCGTCTCAAAAAAAAAAAAGGATGAAAAGGGACATTACATAATCATAGAATGTTCAATTCAACAAGAAGACTTAACTCACCTAAATATGCATGCACTCAATATTGGAGCATTGAGATTTATAAAACAATTCTTCTAGAAGACTCAGCCACAATAAAATAGTGGAGGACTTATCACCCCACTGACAGCTTTAGACATATCATTGAGGTAGAAAACTAACAAAGAAACTCTGAACATAAGTTTGACACTGAACTAATTAGACATAATATATACTGAAATAATACTCCACCCAACAACCACAGTGTATATATTCTTCTTCTGATCTACACAGAGAATACATTCTAAGATCAACCACATGCTTGGTCACAAAGCAAGTCTCGATACATTAAAAAATATCAGCACTGTATTAAGCATACTCTCAGATCACAGAGGAATGAAAATAGAAATCAAAACCAGATGATCTCCCAAAAACCACACAATTACATGAAAATTAAACAACTTACTCCTGAATGACTTTGGAGTAAATAACAAAATTAATTAATAACCTCAACATCACATCTAGGAAAAATAGAAAGACCAAAAAAAAATCCCAAAACTAACAGAAGTAAAGAAACAGCTATAATCAAAAGTTTCTGCAGTGTGTTGAGTTCTCATTTGAGGTAAATGCTGAGGCACAGTGGACCAACATACACAGTCCAGTAATTGGATAGAAGACGGCAGACTAGAAGCAGCTCATGTGTGTTCCTCTCACAGAGAGGGAACAAAACAGGCTAGTGAACACTGACCCTGCAAGCTGATCATCTGAGAAACTGCACTGGGAGCCATCAAGGCAGCAGAGCGACACAGAAAGAAGAAAGGAGTGGAGCTGGGCCCCAGCCTGTCTGAGCTTACCGTGGAGACAGGAGAACCTCTCCAATATGGGAAAGGGTGAGAGAGTGAGAGTCCCTAGGGGATTCATACTCTCCAGAGGGACTTGTGCAGGACTGGAAATGAGAGAATCCCCCCAGATACCTCATGCCTCACCACTACCATGCTTCTAGACAGGGAGAGAGCCACCCGGACATTTTGAAATGGTAACTTTGGAGTCCAAGGGAACTTTTACAAGCCTGTGGTCCCAAAGCATATGAGCACCAGTACCAAACCCCAGTTTTGGTACATGACAGCAGTAAGACTGCTTCACTCCTCCTTGCTGGATGGGGCTTGGCACCAGCATCAGGCCTAGCAGTCCCACTTCTGTGTGAACTCAGCCGGATGATACAACCTCCTGTTGTCTTGGAAAACACCCAGATGGCAGCATTCGTGACCCCACCCACCCGTGCAACTGGTAGCCAGGTGAGAAACACTTGCTAGAGCTTCTGGCTCCGTGTTTCTTGCATCTATACGGATTCAACCAGTGGGCACAACCTCCTATTGTCTCAGACAGCAAGGTAGGTGACCACACCCACCCTGGCAGTGGTAGCCAGGTAGGCAGCACCTGCTAGAACTTTTGATCCAGTGGTTTTACTTCTTCGTGAACTCAGCTGGACTGCACAGCTTCTGGTTGTCCCGGGAAGCACCCAGATAGCAAGACAGGTGACCTCATTCACCCCTGCCACTGGTAGCCAGGTAAACAGTGCCCATTAGAGTCTCCAGCCCAGAAATCCAACTTCTGTGTGAACTCGGCAAGTAGGCACAGACTCGTTGTCCCAGAAAGCATCCAGATGGCAGGGCAGGTGACTCAACCCACCTCTGCCTCTGGTAGTCAGGCAAACAATGACAGCTAGAGCTTCCAGCACAGTGGTCTTACTGCTGCTTGTATTGGATAAGGGGCACAGCCTCCTGCTGCCTCAACAACACACAGACAGCAGGATGGGTAACTCTACCCACCCCTGCCTCTCATAGACAGTTGGGCTACACCCACTAGAGCTTCCAGCCCAGTAGTCCCACTTCCGTCTGAACTCTGCAGGGAGATGCAACCCCATGTTTTCCTGGGAAGTACTGGACAGCAGATTAGGGCTAATACAGTGGGATACAGCCTGTCTGCCAATTGTTGCCCTGTCTGAGGAAGCTGAATATACCAGAACACCCAATGAAAGAAGCATGGACACAGAGATAATAATTGGAAGGGGTATGTTCAAGACCCAGAAGCAAACTAGATTCAAAGCTTGTCGATATAACCCACCTTATATAACAATCAAATTCACAAGGGTATTAAAGAAGATAAAAGCAAAAAATCTGATTCAAAGGACAGCAACTTCAAGGACTGAAGGAACAATAGCCAACACAGATGAGAAGAAAGCTAGCACAAGAGCTCTGGCAATTCCAAAAGCCAGAGGTCTTATTGCTTAAATGATATCAGTAGTTCCCAGCAAGAATTCTTAACCAGGTTGAAATAGCTGAAATGCCAGAAATGTAATTCAGAATATGGATAGGAATGAAGATCATCCATGTTCAGGAGAAGGTTGAAACCCAATCCAAGGAATCTAAGGAATACAATAAAATGATACTGGAGATAAAAGATGAAACAGTAATTTTAAGAAAGAACCAAAGGAAACTAACAGAGCTTAAAAACTCACTTCAAGAATTTCATAATACCATAGCAAGTATTAACAGCAAATTTGGCCACACGGAGGAAGTAATCTCAGAGCTCAAAGGCTGGTTCTCTGAAATAACAGGCATATAAAAATAAACAAAAAGCAGTAAAAGAAAAGTGAACGAAATCTCCAAGAAATATGAGATTTTGTAGGACCAAATCCATGACCCAGGGGCTCATTGAAAGAGAAGATGAGAAATCAAGCAACTTGGAAAACAGATTTGAAGATATTATTCAAAACAGCTTCTCCAACCTTGCTAAGCAGGCCAATACTCAAATCCAATAAAGGCAGAGAATCCCTGTGAGATACTATATAAGATGACCATTTCCTAAGTCACAGTCATCAGATTCTCCAAGTTTGAAGTAAAAGAAAAAATGTTAGAGGCAACTAGAGAGAAGGGTCAGGTCACTTACAAAGGGAACCTCATCAGGCTAACTGTTAACCCTTCAGCAGAAATCCTACAGGCCAGAAATGATTGGGGACCTATATTCAGCATTCTTAAAGAAAATAAATAACAACAAAGAATTTCATATCCAGTTAATCCAAGCTTCATAAGCAAAAGAGAAATAAGACCCTTTTAGTCAAGTGAATGCTAACAGAATTTGTTACCATCAGACATGCTTTACAGGAGGTCCTTAAGGGAGTATCATAGATGGAAGGAAAATACCATTACCAACCAGCACAAAAACACTTTTAAGTTCATATAAAGCAACTAGACAATTAAATCTGCATAATAACCAGCTAACAACACAATGACAGGATGAGCCCTGCACATATCAATATTAACTTAAAATGTAAATAGACTAAATTCCCCAGTTAAAAGGCACAAAGTAGTAAGTGGGATGAAGAAACAAGACTCAGAACCATGCAATCAAGAAGAGACCTGTCTCACATGCAATGACAGCCATAGGCTCAAAGTAAAGGGATGGCAAAAAATCTAATAAGAAAATGGTAAACAGAAAAAAAGTAGGGGTTGCTATTATAATTTCAGACAAAACAGACATTAAACCAATGATCAAAAAAGGCAAAAAGAAAAACATTACATAATGGGAAAGGGTTCAGTTCAACAAGCAGACTTAACTATCCTAAATATAAATACACCAACACAGAAGGTCTTAAATTCATAAGACAAGTTCTTAGAAACTTACAAAGAGAATTGGATAACCCCACATTAATAGTAGGAGATGTCAACACCACACTGACAGTATCAGACAAGCTATCAAGGCAAAAAACTAGTAAAACACTTGGGACCCAAACTTGGCAATTGAATAAATACCTGCAGAACTCTCCACCCCCCTGAAAAACAGATTGTAAATTCTTCTCATCTACAAATTGTACAAACTGTAAAACCACCCACACAATCAAAAATAGAACAACCCTCAGCAAATTCAAGAAAGCTGAAATCATACCAAACATACTGTTGGACCATTGCACAATAAAAATAGAAATCAATACTAAGAAAATTGCTCAAAATCATACCAAGATGAGGAAAGTAAACAAGCTACTCCCGAATGATTTTTTAGTAGACAATGAAATTAAGTCAGAAATCAAGAAATTGTTTAATGTTCATGAGAAAGATATACTAGAATATCTGGGACACATCTAAAGCAATATTAAGAGAGAAGTGTAGAGTACTAAGAGCCCACATCAAAAAAGTTAGAAAGATATCAAATTAAAAATCTAACATGGCACCTGAAAGAACCAGAGAAATAAGAGCAAACCAACCAGAAAGCTTGCAGAAGAAATAACAAAACAACACAGACCTGAACTGAAGGAAATTGATATGTGATATATCATACAAAAGATCAGCATATCCAGAAGTTGGTTCTTTGAAAGAATAAATTAGATTGGTAGGCTTCTAGCTAGACTAATAAGGTAAAAAAGAGAAAAGATTCATATAAACACAATTAGAAGTTACAAAGGGTACATTCCCAATGACCTCACAGAAATATAAAAATCCCTCAGAAACTACAATGAAGCTAGAGAACCTAAAATAAATGAATATATTCCTGGAAATATACAACCTCCAAAATTTGAATCAGGAAGAATTCGAATCTCTGAACACAACAATAATGCAATCTGAAATTGAAGCAGTAATAAGAGTCCTACCAGCAAGGAAATATCCACGACCACAAAAACTCATAGCTGAAAAGATGTATAAGAAAGAGCTGGTATCATCCTATAGAAACTATTTCAAAAAATTGAGGAGGATGGACTTCTCCCTAACTCAGTCTATGAGGCCAGCATCATCCTGATACCAAAATCCATCAGACACACAACAACAACAACAACAACAACAACAAAATGTAGGCCAATATTCCTGATAAGTTTATATTCAGAAACTTTTTATATTCAAAAAATACTAGCAAAGGAAATCCAGCAGCACATCAAAAAGCTACTTCACCATATTCAAGGAGGCTTTATCCCTGGGAGGCAAAATTGGTTTAACATTGCACATCAATAAATGTAATTCATCACATAAACAGTAGTAAACACAAAACCAAATGATCATCTCAATAGATGCAGGAAATATTTCTAGTAAAATGCAACATCCCTTCATGAAAAAAAGAAAAAAAAAACACCTCAACAAACTAGGCACTGAAGGAACTTACTTCAAAATAAAAGGAGCCAGCTGGGTGCAGTGGCTCACTCCTGTAACCCCAGCATTTTGGGAGGCCAAGGTGGGAGGATGACCTGAGGTCAGGAGTTTGAGACCAGCATGGCCAACATAGTGAAACCCCTCTCTACTAAAAATACATAAATTCGCCAGCTGTGGTGGTATATGCCTGTAATCCCAGCTACATGGGAGGCTGAGACAGGAGAATCACTTGAACCTAGGAGGCGAAATTTGCAGTGAGCAGAGATGGCATCATTGCACTCCAGCCTGGGCGACAGAGTAAGACAGACTCCCTTTCAAGAAAACATATATAGATATATAAATATGTAAATAACAGGAGGCATCTATAAAAAAAACTACAATGATCAATATACTGAATGAGCAAAAGTGGAAGCATTCCCCTTCAGAAACAGACCAAGACAAAGATGACCACTCACACCACTGCTGTTCAATATAGTACTAGAAGTCCTAGCCAGAGTGTTCAGGCAAGAGAAAGGAATACAAAGCAACCAAATAGAAAGAGAGGAAGTCACATTATTTCTGTTTGCAAATGACATAATTCTACGCCTACAAAACCCCACAGTCTCTGCCTAAAAGTTCCTAGGTCTGATAAACAAGCAAAGTCTAAGGATACAAAACATCGTACAAAAATCAATAGCATGTATATACAATGACAACATCCAAGGTAACAGCCAAGATAAGAATGCAATTTTATTCACAATAACCACAAAATAGTAAAGTACATAGGAATACACCTAATCAGGGAGACGAAAGGTGTTGACAATGAAAATTGCAAACCAATATTCCAAGAAATCAGCGATGACACAGACAAATGGAAACACATTCCATGCTCATGGATAGGTATAATCCATATTGTTAAAATGGCCATACTGCCCAAAGCAGTTTACAGATTCAATGCTGGTGCTATCAAACTATCAATGCCATTCTATCTTTCAGATATAATTTGCAAAAACTATCTAAAAATTGATATGGAAGCAAAAAAGAGCTTGAATAGCTTGAGGCAGGCATCATGTCACCCAACTTCAAACTACACTATGAGGTTATAGTAACCAAAACAACATGATATAGGTACAAAAAATGGACAAAAAGATCAATGGCACAGAATAGAGAGCCAAGAAATAAAGCCACACACCCATCATCACTTGACCTTTAAGGAAGTTGACAAAAAACAAGCAATGGGGAAAAGGCTCCCTATTCAATAAATGCTGCTGGGATAACCGTCTAGCCATATGAAGAAGATTGAAGTTTAACCCCTTCCTTACATCATTTACAGCAATTAACTCAAAATGAATTAAAGATGTAATTATAAAATCTAAAACTATAAAAACTCTGGAAGAGGACCTAAAAATATATCATTCTGGACATAGATCCTGGCACAGATTTTATGACAAAGCTGCCAAAAGCAATTGCAATTAAACAAATAATGACAAATGGGACCTAGTTAAACTAAAGTGCTTCAGCACAGCAAAAGAAACTATCAACAGAGTTAACAGACGACTTACGGAATGGGACAAAATATTTGCAAACTATACATCACACAAAGGTCTAATAACTAGAATATATGAGAAAATTAAACAAATTAAAAAGAAAAACATCAAATAACTCAATTAAAAAGTCAGTAAAAGACACAGATGCTTTTCAAAAGAAGACATACACCCAGCCAACAAGCATATGAAAAAGCAGACAACATCACTGATCATTAGATAAATGCAAATTAAAACCACAATTTGATACCATCTTACTATAGTCAGAATAGCTATTATTAAAGTTAAATAAAAATGGCAAGATCATTAAGAAAAGGGAGTACTTATACACTGCTGGCAGGAATGTAAATAAGTTTAGTCATTGTGGAAATCAGTGTGGTAATTTTTCTAAAAACTTAAAGCAGAGGTACCATTCCACCCAGCAATTCAAGTATTGGGTATATGCCCAAAGGAATATAAACCATCCTATCATAAAGACACATATATGCATATGTTTATCACAGCACCATTAACAATAGCAAAGTTATAAAATCAATCTAAATCCCCATTAATGATAGCCTGGATAAAGACAATGTGGCAAATATACACCAGGGAATAATACACAGCCATGAAAATGTATGAGTTTACGTCTTTTTCAGGAACATGGATGGGGTGGAGGCCATAACCCAAGACAAACTAATGTAGAAAGAGAAAAACAAATACTGTGTGTTCTCATTTATAAGTCACAGCTGAGCATTGAGTATACATAAACACAAAGAAGGGAACAACAGACACTGGAGTCTTTTTGAGAGTGGAGGGTGAAAGGAGAATGAAGTTTAAAAACTACCTATCAGGAACTATGCTTATTACCTGGGTAATGAAATAATCTGTATGCTAAAACCTTGTGACACACAATTTACCTATATAATGAACCTAAAATAAAAGTTAAATCACAAATAAAAAATAAAATAAAATCAGAGCAGGACTGAATAAAATTAAGAATTGAAATCTATACAAAGAATCAATAAAACCAGATGTTACTTCTTTGAAAGGATAAACAAAATCAATAGATCAGTAGCTAAATTAAGAAAGAAAAAAAGAGATGATCCAAAGAAGCACAAGCAGAGATGACAAAGGTGACATTACAACCAATCCCACAGAAATGCAAAAGAACCTCAGAGACTATTATGAACAGCTTTATGTAAATAAAATAGAAAATCAATGGGAAATTGATACATTCCTGGAAGCACAGTCTTCCAAAATTGATTGAGGAAGAAATTTTAATCAAAAGTAGACAAAATATAAGTCCTATAATTGAGTCAGTAATTAAAAACTTATCAACCAAAAAGAGTTGAGGGCCAGATGGATTCACAGCCAAATTCTTTAGATGTATAAAGAAGAGGTTGAGCAACCAATTTTACAAAAACTATCCCAAAAGATCAAAAAGAAGATACTTCTCACTAGCTCATTCTACTATGTCAGCATTATCCATATATGAACATATGGCAAAGACACAATGAAAAAATAAAACTATAGGCGAAAGCCCTGATGAACCTACATGCAAAAATCCTTAACAAAATACTAGCAAACTTCAGCCCTCTGTCGAAAAGCTAATTCACCCCATTCAAGTAAGCTTCATTGCTAAGTTGCAAGATTGGTTCAACATATACAAATCAATAAATGTGATTCAGTACATGAACAGAATTAAAAGCAAAAGACATATGATTATTTCAGTAGACACGAGATAAGCTTTGGATAAAATCCAACATTCCCTCATGATAAAAACCCTCATAAAGCTATGCCTTAAGGGAATATATCTCAAAATAATAAGAGTTGTCTCTGAGAAACCCATAGCCAATGTCATACTGAATAGACAAAAGCTGAAAGAATTTCCCTTGAGACCTGGAACAAGCTAGGGATATCCACTCTCACCACTGCTATTCAACATAGTAGTGGAAGTCATAGCCAGAAAAATCAGGCAAGAGAAAGAAATAAAAGGCATCCAAATAGGAAAAGAAGTCAAACCATCTCTCTTTAATAATCATATGATTGTATACCAAGAAAATCTGAAGATTCTACCTTCTACCAAAGGTGCCTACAATCAATGAGTGGCTTCAGTTAAGTTTTGGGATACAGTAGTGTTTCTAGGCACCAATAATGTTCAAGCTGAAAATCAAAATAAAACAAAACAAAATCCCATTTGCAATGGCTGCAATAAAAACAATGAAAAGCCTAGAGAAATGTCTAATGAATGAGGTGAATGACCTCTACAAGAACTACGGAACACTGCTGAAAGAAATCAAAGATGATATAAAATAAATGGAAAAACATTCCATATTCATGAGTTGAGAGAATCATTATCATTAAAGTGGACATATGCCCCATCTAATCTACATATTTAACATAAATTCTTTCAAGCCACCCATGTTATCTTTCAAATAATGAAAAAAAAAAACTACTAGACAATGTATATGGAACACAAAAAATGCCCAAATAGCCAAAGCAATTATTAGCAAAACAAGCAAAGTTCAAGGAATCACATTACTCAACTTCAATCTATACTATACTACAAGGCTACAGTAACAAAAGCAGCATGGTAATGGTACAACAATGGACACAGGCTAATGGAACAGAATACAAAAACCAAAAATAGAGCCACACACTCACAGGCATCTGATCTTTGACAAAGTCAACAAAAATAATAATGAATGGGGAATTTTTTTCCTATTTAATAAATGGTGCTGGGATAATTTGCAATCTATATGCACAAGAAGAAAACAAGACCCCTATCTCTTCTCATATACAAAAGTTACCTCAAGATGAAGTAAAGAATTAAATAGAAGACCTCAAACTACACAAATCCTAGAAGAAAACCACAGACATTTCTTTCTTGTCATAAGCCTTGAGAAAAGGCAATAAATAATTTATTGCCTTTGAGGCTAAGTCCTCAAAAGCAATCACACACACACACACACACACAAATGACAAGTAAAATCTCATTATAATAAAGGTCTTCTGCACAACAAAAGAAACTATCAATACAGTAAAGAGACAAACTATAGAATGGGAGAAAATTTTTACAATCTGTGCACCCCACAAAGGTGTAATATTTAGAATCTGTAAATAACATAAACAAATGAAAAAGCAAAAAACAAACATTTTCATTAAAAATAGGCATAAACAGACACTTTTCAAAAGAAGACATACAAGTAGCCAACAAGCGTGTGCAAAATACTCATCACCAATAATTATCAGAGAAATGCAAATCAAAACCACAATAAGATACCATCTCACACAAGTCAAATGGCTATCATTAAAACATTGAAAAGTAATAGATGCTAGCAGGACTGTGGAGAAAAGAGAACACATACACTCGTGGTGGGAATTTAAATTAGTTCATCTACTGTGAAGAACAGGTTAGAGATTTCTCAAAGAACTAGAAATAGAACTACTGTTCAAACCACCCAACCCACTACTGGATATATACCACTCTTTCCCTCCCCCAGAAATTGTTCTAACAAAGAGACAAATGCACTCACATGTTCATTGCAGCACTATTCACAATAGCAATGATATGAATACAACAACCTATCTCAATGTCCATCAGTGGTGGATTAAAAAAAGAAAATGTGATATATATGCATCATGAAGTACTAAACAGCCTTAAAAAAGATCATGTCCTTTGTAGCAATGTGGATACAACTGGAAGCCATTATCCCAAGTGAGCTAACAGAGAAACAGAAATCCAAATATGTGTTGTCACTTATAAGTGACAGAAGGTACACGTGGACATAAAGAGAGAAACACTAGACAGGAGACTACAAGCCATGGGGGGAGTAGAAAGGTGAGGAAGGGTTGAAAAACTACCTACTGATCACTGTGCTTACTATATGTGTAATGGTTTTGATCACACTCCAAACCTCAGCATCACACAATATACCCATATAACATGTAACATGCTCATGTGCCCTTTGAATCTAAAATAAAAGTAGAATTTTTTTCAAATCGACTTAATATTATTTTATAATGTAAAATATAACTATAGATAGATTTCCATGAAGAGTTCAAAGATAATTTGGAAGAATCTTACCTAATTCATCTATTACTGATATTTTAATACTAGAATTGCATTTTATGAGTATTATTTTATGTCTGTTGACAGAAGGTTTTCTGGCATTTCTGTGACAGAGAGGAATAGAAGAGATAATTTTCAGCTTTCTGGAGTTATCCCTTCTCATGTTCACAGTAATCACAGCAATCCTATCTTTTATACATGAGTGCTATAAAATTGTTTTTGGCGTTTCTGTCATGAAGCCTTGGCAGATGCCTATATCCTGAATGGTATTGCTTAGGTGATCTTCTCTCTAGCTTTTTAAATTGTGATATTAGGGTGTTGATATGAGATCTTTCTAGCTTTCTGATGTGCACATTTAGTGCTATAATTTTCCTCTTAGCATTGCTTTAGCTGTGTCCCAGAGATTCTGGTATGTTGTCTCATTGTTCTCACTGGTTTCAAAGAACTTCCTGATTTCTGCCTTAATTTCATTATTTACACAGGAGTCATTCAGGAGCAAGTTGTTCAATTCATGAAACTGCATGATTTTGAGTGAGTTTCTTAATTCTTAGTTCTAATTTTATTGCAATAGATGCTGGAGAGGCTGGAGAGAATTAAGAATGTTTTTACACTGTTGGTGGGAATGTAAATTCGTTCAATCATTGTGAAAGACAGGGTGGCCATTACTCAAGGATCTAGAACCAGGAATACTATTTGACCCAGCAATCTCATTGCAAGATAGATACACAAAAAACTATAATTTTTCTACTATAAGACTCGTGCACATGTATCTTTCTTGCAGCACTATTTACAATAGCAAAGACATGGGACCAATCCAAATGCCCATCAATGATAGATCAAATTAAGAAAATGTGGTACATATACACTATGGAATAGTATGCAGTCATCAAAAGGAATGAGATCATGTCCTTTGCAGGAACATGGATGAAACTGGAAAGCATCACCCTCAGCAAAGTAACACAGGAACTGAAAACCAAATACCACATGTTCAAACTCATAAGTAGGAGTTGAACGTTGAGAACAGATAGACACAGGAAGGGGAACATCACACACCAGGGCCTGTTGGTGGGTATGAATAAGGGGAGAGAACTTAGAAGACAGATTAATAGGTATAGCAAATGATCATGGCACATGTATACCTATGTAACAACCCTATATGTTCTGCACATGTATCCTGATTTTTTTTGAATAAAGAAAAAAAAGTGCTATGAAAACAATCAGTTCACTATGAATGTATTTATAAATGTGAGGTTAATTTTCGAAGTAAGTTAAAATAATGGCACAGAAGGGAATTATTTTAAGCACATAGTAATTGCTGAGCTTTGCAGTTTATAATTTTGTAATTTTTAGTTATGTTTTTATGTCACAAGGGGTGTGTAGGAGTGAGAAAAAGTATCTGCACAGTTAAGTTAGAATTGCCCATAAATGCAAATGAGAATAAAGTAGAAAGACTATGAGTGAGGTGTCCTTGGGTCAGATAAGGAACAAGAGGACACACTTTCAGGTTTTACCTTTTATACCTGAGCTTTTGTCCATCCATACTACAGAGAACAGAATGGATAACAGTTTCACAGAACCTCCACAAACCTGAAAAGCATCACAAACCTCCATCGCCTCCTGATCTGTGAGGAGCTCTAAACCGCATGTTCATTGGCACCATATGTTTTTGATTTCAGAAAGATTGTTTAGAATTGATCTTCCTATTGACACTTCATCTTTTACTAAAACTAGGCGAGCCCCTAAAACAATAAGTTGTCTCAATTTCCCTCCCATTTCTGAAAGTTTTGTTTGTTTCTTAGATTAAAATGATAAGTAATATGCATCACAAAATATTTTTAGTAATAAAATATTTTTCCTCTTTTTAAAAAATTCTTTTCTTGTGCTACTTTCAAGGATAGGAAGCATATAAAAAAAGAATTTTGATTGAACTAACTTAGACTCCCACCAACAGTGTAAAAGTGTTTCTATTTCTCCACATCCTCTCAAGCATATGCTGTTTTCTGACTTTTTAATGATCGTCATTCTAACTGGCGTGAGATGGTATCTCATTGTGGTTTTGATTTGCATTTCTCTAATGACCAGTGATGATTAGCTTTTTTACATATGTTTGTTGGCTGCATAAATATCTTCTTTTGAGAAGTATCTGTTTATATCCTTTGACCACTTTTTAATGGGGTTGTTTGCTTTTCTCTGGTAAATTCGTTTAAGTTCTTTGTAGGTTCTAGATATTAGCCCTTTGTCAGAATGATAGATTGCAAATATTTTCTCCCATTCTGTAGGTTGCCTGTTCAGTCTGGTAATAGTTTCTTTTGCTGTGCAGAGGCTGTTTAGTTTAATTAGATCTCATTTGTCAGTTTCGGCTCTTATTGAATTGCTTTTGGTGTTTTATTCATGAAGTCTTTGCCCATGCCTATATCCTGAATGGTATTGCCTAGGTTTCCTTCTAAGGTTTTTATGGTTTTATGTCTTACGTTTAAGTCTTTAAACCATCTTGAATTAATTTTTCTATAAGGCGTAAGGTGATTCCTCAAGAATCTAGAACCAGAAATGCCATTTGACCCAGTAATCCCATTACTGGGTATATACCCAAAGGATTATAAATCATTCTACCATAAAGACATATGCACACATATGTTTATTGTAGCACTGTTCACAATAGCAAAGACTTGAAAACAACGTAAATGTTCATCAATGATAGAATAAAGAGAATATGGCACATATATACCACTGAATACTCTACAGCCATAAAAAAAGGGATGAGTTCATGTCCTTTGCATGTACATGGATGAAGCAGGGAACCATTATTCTCAGCAAACTAACACAGGAACATACAACCAAACACCACATGTTCTCACTCATAAGTGGGAGTTGAACAATGAGAACACATGGACACAGGGAGAGGAACATCACACACTGGGGCCTGTGGATGTGAGGAGCTAAAGGAGGGATAGCATTAGGAGAAATACCTAATGTAGATGATCGGTTGATGGGTGCAGCAAACCACCATGGCATGTGTATACCTGTGTAACAAACCTGCATGTTTTGCACATGCATCCCAGAACTTAAAGTGTAATTTAAAAAAAAAAGGATTTTGAAGTTCATAACCCAAATAAATTTCTAGTAATGTAAATGCACTAAAAGTGTTAGTATATTTTTAAAAATTTACTTCATGGAATACTTGGTAGGAAAAAAGCATACAATGAAGATGGATCTATTATCTCATTTTAATATGCATATGAGAATATGATACAATTGTTTTAGATCTTGTTTGTGTTCCATATTCTGACTCCACAGCTTCTGCCTTGTATAGAAAATGCAGCTGTAACCCAGTCTCTGTTGGACAAGAGGTGGAACAGATGGCTTGTGATCCTGTACTGCCTACACATTAGGGAAGCACCACAGCTTAGATGGAATACGATTTTTTTAGTACTAACAGTGCTAAAGTGAGAATAAATCATCAATCAGGGAGATAGAAGGCACTGAGCCTGTAGTCACGGATATTCTACTGCTGTGCTTGCTGTTTCTCCCATAGGTCCTGAACAAACAGAAGTGCGGCTCCTTCCGCAGACCGGTAATTAATCAGAAAAAGGTGTCTCCACTTCCCATTTTGTTCTCAACTCTAGAGCCTAGATGACACATGCTTCAGCTCTCCCATGTCACAGAGCACACAATTTCCCGAACATTTTGATCAGTCGTTAAGTTTTCTTGTGTGCATTTTTGAGAGAAAGGAAACTTGACCTGAAATTACTGATCATTTTGTCAACTTTATTCTACTGTTGTTGTAAAAGCCAGTATATCTCGTGCATACGTAATCTATATTTAAAAGATACCAATATTTTTATAAAAACTAACTTTGGGGGTTGGAAAAGTATTTACATGATTTTAAAGGCTATCTTCAGGAAGAGTAAATCTCTATAAAAATTAATAGAAAATATTAGACACCATGATAGAGTGTCTTCTTTTAAGCCACATGTGCAGTAGAAATATATGAAAATAGCAGTAAATATCAGTGTACCAATAAGTGACATGTGAATTTCAATATACCTTCAAGGTAATAAAAAAAATTACTTGCTCAATTATGTATTCCATTAAGTCTTTCCAATTTATAAGAGAGAAAAGAGAGGTAATATGCTTGTAATGAACATTCAGTCTTGTATGTATGGGCCAATGTTTGAGAGGTATAATATAATCAATAATATTTCCTTTCTATAATTATTATTGTGAGCTCTCTAGTATAAATAGTAGTTTCTATAGCATAATTCACTCCATAACATAATTTGCTTTATATATACATATATGTATCTTCATATGTTTCTTCAACATCAGCCCATATTACCCCACAATTTCTCAGGATAGAAAAAAACAACAAAACAACCAAAAACTTACTTTTCCAACGTACTGAGGATCTGGTCCCATATGTTCTTCTAAAACAAAGAACTGATTCCATACCCATCCCCGTTTGGGACGATGGTGGACTTCGGTTTCACCTTCAATGTGTTTGGTTTGGTTTCTCGTCACCTTGATGGAGCTGTGGTGAGCAGTTCCATAACACCTCTGCACAAAACAGAGACACACTAGGACTGGACAGATGCAAGATGTGCTCGTAATTTTCATTGTAAGATAACTTTCCAGTTCACAGTTTTTTCCTTGTCAGCTACAAATGCTTAGTGAGCAATCAAGAGAGAAGCCAAAGCATCTTTAGGAAGGACAGTCCAAAGTAAATTGTTTAGCGTGTCCATGATTTAACTGTCCATCAGGGAAAGGTCAGACCATATTTACATTCTGAACCACTTGGAAAATCACAGCTGTAGTTGTCTGATTCCAAATCTTCACAGTAGTTGAACACAAGCAACCATTTTCAACCTAATGGAAAGAGAAAATTACATATGTTACAAGACATGGTTTTTAACTATTCGTTCTGAATACAAATTATACTATTTTTCAATGTGATACTGATAGGCAAAGAACATATACAAATTCTTTAAGACACATACACAAACCTAAACACTCCTATGTTTACATGCATTTTTATACGAAACTTCCTGTCTGTACCATTAATTACAAATATATGTATAAGTATTGTTTTTGTTAGACATAATACACAGTTGTTATATATACCACACATTAATTACCTACTGTATGAGACTCATCAAACTTGAATAAAATATCCCAAAGGCTGAAAAATTGTCACAGACCATAACTGCAATCACATAGGAATGTAAAGTGCTCAGTAAGTAAAATAGAAGAAAATAAAAGAGTAAGGAAAAAGGAGGCTGAAAAAAAAGAATGCAACTTAAAATTACTCCAGGTTTGGGTAACAGATTGGCAGGGTTGAGTATGAATGAGAATGCCAATTGGCTGAATTATAGCTTGTGTAAATTTTGATAGGCCCTGCATATCTTCTGAGAGTATGGACTTCACACACAGACAAAGCAGATTTTCAAACTTGGGAATTACATTACTAGGCTTGATTTTTAGTACATATAATTCTAGCAACTATCTAAAGAAAATATTTAAAAAGATAAAAATAGTGGCAAATAGAAAAAATACTTTTATTTTTAAAATAATAAAACATTGAATACATGAGTGTAGGTTATACTATGAGTGGGCAACAAAGTAAACATGGAAAACATTTCTGAAAAATTAATGACAGGATTTGGGAGAGAAAAGAATGCCTGAAATTTGGGCTGGGTGCAGTAGCTCATGCCTGTAATCCAAGTACTTTGGAAGGTTGAGGTGGGTGGATCACTTGAGGTCAGAAGTTTGAGACCAGCTTAGCCAACATGGTTTAACCCCATCTCTACTAAAAATACAAAACTAGCTGGGCATGGTGGTACACACCTGTAATCCCAGCTACTTGGGAGGCTGAGGCAGGAGAATCCTTTGAACCCAGGAGACAGAGATTCCAGTGAGCTGAGATCATGCCACTGTATTCCAGCCTCGGCAAAAAGAACAAAACTCTGTCTCAAAGAAATAAACTAAAATAAATGTCTGAAATTATAGGTTTATTTAAAGCAGATAAAATTTTGCATTGTTTTGCTTTACTATTATATACGTGTGTCTGTGTATGTGTTTAGGAAGATTACATTGATTCAAGAATATGGCTATTTCATTTAGTAAAACATAATCAAATGAATCACTGTCTCACTGCATAAAATTCACCTCTGTAAATCAGTACAAACTGAAATGTAGATCTGAATAAATAAAAGTTGACATGACACTGTAATTGATTTATAATACTGAATACAAATAATCAGTTACAGCATGATTCTCTTACACAGTTGAGGAAAGGTGCTATATAGATTTGGTCAGGACGGAAAAAATCACATGAAACTCAAGAGCAGGGCATTTATCTTTAAGTATTTCTCTCCATAAATGAGGGTTAATAATAGTGCTTACTTCACCATTGTGCAAGAATTGTATTAGATTAGAAGAATTGGAATTTCATTTTTATCATTAGACAAATATAAAACTTAAGTTTTTAAACATTTTTAAAAGCAAAGGTATCCTTCCCTCTGGATTAAATCAAAACAACTTCAAAACTCTCCTAAAATATAAAACAGAGCAGTACTATTCTAGCTCCAACGTGATAAAAGCACTGGAGAGTCAGAAAACACAGGTTTTCTTTTTTACTTACTACATGAATGTATGTGAACATCTTATTTCTTTCAGTCTATCCTCATTTATTACAATTTTTGACTGGAATAACTGTATTTAATGTTCTTTCCAGCATGTGTAATAAATTATCTAAATAAATTTATATTAAACTTTATTTTCCAAGAGAGTCTTAATTTTCAAATCATGAATTTCCAAAAAAAAACTTTATCTACTTTTTCTTCCTAGAAGCCAAGTTGTTGAAGATATAGAAGGTGTTGTTATTTTAATACTTTCACACCATTTGGTGTGATTTTCAAATAAAATTAACATCTTTGCCCTTTATGCTAAGTTGTTTAACAAAGCATAATTTATGAGTAGAAGGTGAAGAAAGTGGTTTTGTAATGCATTACAGACATGCAAAATGAGTATTTTCTTTACAATGCTGATTGTGTGTCATTCCAAATTACATAAATGCATTTTGATCTATACATGCTTAATATGGTTATGAATCTCTATTATGAAAATTATGAAAAGAGTTATATACTGTGCTATGCAATAAAAGAATAAACATAAACATCACTACAGAGCTTATGGAGATAATTTTATTTACTATATAATAAGAGGATGAAACGTAAACTCCAAATATAAAATTTTTCTGCTTTACTGCAAGAAATCTGTCTCTGCATAAGTTAGAAAGAATTGAAATTCAAACAATATGAAAATAAACCACTGATTGAGACCAATACAATAGACATATGTAGTAGACATTTTCCATTTTATGACTGAACAGTGCTCAAAGACCCTGCTGCTTTCATGGAACATTCCATTATGTGAATTCTGACAATCAGAGCCCTGACTTTCACCACTACTCACTTAGGCACCGATACGGGCTGGCTCTGTGTCCCGACCTAAATCTCATCTTGAATTATAATCTGATTTGTAATCCCCATTTTGGGAAAAGCACCTCATAGGAGGTGACTGGATCATGAAGGCTCTTCCTCTACACTGTTCTCTTGATAGTGAGTTATCACAGGATCTGATGGTTTTATAAGGGTTCTTCCCCTTCACTCTGCACGTCTCTCTCCTGTTGCCTTGTGAAGGACATGTTTGCTTCCCATTTTGCCAAGAGTGTAAGTTTCCTGAGCCCCCCTCCTCCCGCCATGTGGAACTGGGAGTCAATTAAACTTCTTTGCTTTATAAATTACCCACTCTTGGGTACTTCTTAATAGCAGTGTGAAAATGAACTAACACAGTAAATTTTTACCAGTAGAGTGGGATAGTGCTATAAAAATACCTCATAATGTGGAAGTAACATTAGAAACTGGATAGCAAGAAGAAGAAGGAACTGTTTGGAAGGTTCAGAAGAAGATAGGAAGATGGGGAAATATTTGGAACTTCCTAGACAATTGCTGAATGATTTTAACCCAAATGCTGATAATGAATAACGATATGGACAATGAAGTCTAGGTTGTGGTTTCAGATAGACATGAGAAATTTTTGGGAACTGGAGAAAAGGTCACTCTTATATTTTAGCAAAGAGACTGGTGCTATTTTATCCATGTACTAGAGATCTGTGGAACTTTGAACTTGAGAGAATTAGTCTGAAATTAAAACTTATGTTTAAAAGCAATGCAGAGTACAATAGTTTGGAAAATTTGCAGTCTGAAAATGTGATAGAAAACAAAAACTCATTTTCTGTAGAGAAATTCAAGCTAGCTGTAGAAATTTGCATAAGAAGCAAGGAGCTGATTCACCAAGACAATTGGGAAAATGCCTCCAGGCCATGTCAGAGACCTCCATGGCAGCCCTTTCATCAAAGGACCATAATCTTAGGAAGAACAAATGGTTTCCTGGGTCAGGCCCAGGGTCTTGCTGCTTTGTGCCATCTTGGGACCTAGTGCCCTGTGTCCCATCCATGGGTAAAAGAGGCCACAGTACACCTCAGGTTGTTGCCTCAGAGGTGGCAAGCACCAAGCATTGCACCAAGTACTTGGAAGCACCAAGTGGCTTCTAAATGGTCTTGGGCTCACAACTGCACAGAAGTGAAGAATTAAGGTTTGGGAACTTCCACCTAGATAGCAGAGGATGTATAGGAACACCTGAAAGTTTAGGTGTTTTGCATGGCAGAAGTTTGCTGCAGGTGTGAGGCCCTCATGGAGAATCTCCGCTAGGGCAGTGCAGAAGGGAAATGTGGGCTTGGAGCCCCCACATAGAGTCCCCACTGGGGCATTGCCTAGTGGAGCTGTGAGAAGAGAGTCACCATTCTCCAAAACCCAGAATGGTAGGTCTACCAACAGCTTGCACTGTGCATCTGAAAAAGCTGAAGACACTCAATGCCAGCTGTGAAACTAGCCAGAGCAGAGGCATGTACCCTAAAAAGCCACAGGGGTGGAGCTTCTCAAAGCCATGGAAGCCCACCCTTCGCATCAGCAAGCCCTGGATATAAAACATTAAGTCAAAGGAGATTATTTTGGAGCTTTAAGATTTAATGATTGACCCACTCACTTTTGGATTTGCATGGGGCCTGTATCTCCTTGGTTTTGGCCAATTTCTCCCATTGGAGGAGAATTCTAAGATTAATTCTTATTCAAAAATGTTCCCATTTCAGGGAGCATTTATCCAATGCCTGTATCCCCATTGTATCTATGAAGTAACTAACTTGCTTTTGATTCTAAGTGGAAGTGATTTCCCTTGTCTCAGATGAGAATTTGGACTTGGACATTTGAGTTAATTCTGGGAAGAATTAAGATTTTGAGGGACTGTAGGAAAGGCACAATTGGGTTTTGAAACATGAGAAAGACAAGATTTGCAAGGGGTCAGGAGTGGAGTAATATATTCTGGCTCTGTGTCCCCACCCAAATCTCATCTTGAATTGTTACCTGAATTATAATCCCCATTTTGGGAAAAGAAACTCATGGAAGATAATTGGATTATAGGGGCTAGTCTCCAATGTTCTTTCCATGATAATGAGTTGTTATGAGATCTGATGATTTTATAAGGAGTTCTTTCCCCTTTGCTCTGCAATTCTCTTTCCTGCAGCCATCTAAAAAAGGACATGTTTGTTTCCCCTTACACCGTGATTGTAAATTTCCTGAGCCCTCCTAGCTTTGTGGAACTGTGAGTCAATTAAAACTCTCTCCTTTGTAAATTACCCAGTCTTGAGTATTTATTTATAACAGTGTGAATATAGACTAATACAGGCACCAAATACTTTTCTTTCTACAGCCTTTCACTGGAAATTTCATCAATGACATATGCATGTAAATGATATGCGCAAGTGATGGAAAGATGTAGAAACAGTTGAGAAATAGTCCACAGCAGTGGTAATTATTTCAAGACTCAAGAATAGTGGTGGTGAGTTCTGCAGATATGACAGACAGAATCCAGTGTCATAAATTAAAAGAGTTCTAGCTACATTGTTCTAATGGCAAGTACTTGACATTGTTTCTAGCTGTCTAAATTCCATTGTTTCCTACTTCTCCCTAAACCTGATTCCTAAACACCCTCATCAATTCAATGGCTATCCAACACAAATCAAACAAATGTATTTGCTGTTTTTTCTGGCCAAAGTTGACTTAGGGTCTTTCAAAAAATGAACAGTCTCTAATAAAAAACATTACTGTGATAATACTCCAAAATTAAGTTGTTTACAAATAATGCATTGTGTGCCATAAAGTATAATATAGACTTCAGCTTTCTGCTAGTAAATCTTAGTGATTTAACACTGCTTACTAAGACTCATTACTTTCCCTGTAACTATTCTCTTTCATCAGTAAATTTAAAAAAACTGTACTGCAGGATAAGTGATGTAACCTCAACTGTTTGTTTATTAAAACACTGTCACACTTGTATTGGCACTTTATTCTCTGAGTTTCACCTTTCTCATTTATAAATCAAGGGCTTTCAGATGGGTGCAGTGGCTCATGCCTGTAATGCAGGCACTTTGGAAAGCTGAGCCAGGCAGATCACTTATGATGAGGAGTTTAAGACCATCCTGGCCAACATGGTGAAACCCTGTCTCTACTAAAGTTACAAGAATTAGATGGGCATGGTGACACATGCCTGTCATCCCAGCTGTTTGGGAGGCTGAAGCAGGGGAATCCCTTGAACCTGGAAGAAAGAGGTTCCAGCGAGCTGAGATTGCTCCCCTGCACACCAACCTGGGGGACAGAGCAAGACTCTGTCTCTAAATACATAAATAATAAATCAAGTTTTCATCGAATTATGTTTAAGCATGTTCACTTTCCTAAATCTTTGTATTTATTATTTCATAACTGTATCACTTTCAAATGACTTTCTTTATTTTGCTGAATTACTCAAATCACTAAAGATTATATCATTAGCTATACATAGCTCTTCAGCACAGGCATTTCTTCAGAGGGTTCTGAAGAAATACCATTCTCAATAAAAATAATTCTCAAATGTACCCAAATGTTATTGCTTATCACTAGGGTCCTCAACTGAATTTTCTTACCCTGTTGGTTCCTAATTCATAAACCCTAGACTCTAAGGAGGTCTTGAGAATATTTTCTGCTAACTTTTAAAAACAGTTTTCTTTTGTTCCTTTTATTGATTTAAAAATTGTCAGTGAACAAATATTCTATCTACATTATTTCATGAATGAATCATTCAATTTTCCATATGGGTGGGATGACATAAGATATAATTTCACATGTTCAACAAACATAGAATTATAATTGCCACTGACTTCTAAAATGTAGTATTATGTATTATTGGTAGGAATATTGTCTGGTTTTGTGTAGAGCAAGCCTAATTAAATAATGTCAAAAAGAAAAACTATGATGTAAAGATATTAATTTTTGGAATCATTATGAGATATATACAAATGTCTTATGTGGAGAAGCACATGCCAATGAAATCACAAGGCTCAGAGGTAGAAAGAGACTTGCCAACTGTCAGGCTGTAACTCCATCATATGGTAGGGCTGGTTTTCTTGAGAAGATGACTAATTTGAAAATAATGGAACTTACTTTGTCCAAGATGAATGATTTAAAGCCATCATACTGTCAGACAGATTTAAATATATAGATTTTGTACTAATATTAATTTCTGGGGAACTTACATAAGGTGAAAGTTATAGGTAGTGAATAAAAGCTAATTTTTTTCCAGGTTTAACTAATAATTAACTATTTGCTACCTAACTATATATTTATATTTATCCTCAGAATGTTAGCATATATACCTATCCTCTAATTGCTTAAAAGTATGTTTGAATTGGTGGTTGCAGGCATAACTCACATTGATGGCAAGATATATTCTCAGGTGTATGTCTCACTTTGAGGCTATGGTTTCCATTTTTTTCGTATCTAGGGATCAGCAGTAACAGTATTATTCTATCATTCTAAGATTAATTCTTGTTCAATTTCTAATAATATTGACTTCTGATTTTTGTTTTGCCTTCTGTCTTTTACTCTCAAATTTTACTATTTTCTCTATAGCTTTGTTTAATTTCAATCAATAATTTATCAGTTTAATAATTAATTTTGTTCTCTCCATCTGTGTCCATTGGCTTAAGTATCTCTTGCTTACTGTTAAAATGCAAATATCCAGAACCCACATGAAATTGTAGAGAACCTCATCTAAATTTGTTGCAAGAATTGTTTCCAGATTGGAATCTCTATTTTCAATTTCATTTTGACCACTTCAAGATTGTTTTATAATCTTAGTGTTTTGATTAATTTAGAAAAAAATAAATTATATTTTCTGAAAGCAAGATATACATATGCATGTATATATATAATATATATATATAACAGCTAAATATATTTAAAATGATCTTAAGACATGGTTTTCTCTGAAATATAATGAAATGTTAATAAGTAAATCACAAAATATGAACTTTTGCATATTGTGTTTTCCTGTTGGAAATATTCATTTAAGCTTATGGAGACAACAATGGAAACAATGCATGGATATGTCCAGGCATTATTTTTTGGCATGGCTGATTCAACTACGTTTCTCTTGAAAACTGTAGTCTCCAAACTCATTTAACTTAATTTATCCTCCAAGGTCTACATTAAAGGCTGTCTCTCCACAAAGGATTCTGAGTTTGGGTAGTAAATTCTCTTTATGTCTTTTGCATTTCTGTACATCTTCCAGACAAGAGGCATGGACAGCTTTATTTCATAATATTTTTTTGGTGGATGTTAGTACAACAAACAGCCTTGGAAGTCAAAAATAGAACCTTTTGGGGGAACAAATGGCAGATTTGTTTTCTGGCTGGATTGTAAAGATAATGTCTTCCTCGAAGACAAAGCTGGGAAAAGTGTACTAGCAGACCCTGTAAATATTTGAGATTCTAGAGCTCAGAGTTCCTGTCTAATAATCTCACAAAATCTTTGGAAGAATTAATTGAAATATTTACTGGAGGTCAAGAGTACCTGGATGGCTCAGCCAAAATATACCACTAGTGCTGGAGAAATAAAAGTCAAAGTACATCCCTTAAGTGAATAATATGGTTTGGTTCTGAGTCCCACCCAAATCTCATATTGAATTGTAATCACCAGTGTTGGAGGTGGGGCCTGGTGGAAGGTGACTGGATCATGGAGTGGTTTCTCATGAATTTCATATCATGCTCTTGGTACTGCCCAAGATAACTTTGTTTTCCTGAGATCTTGTTGTTTAAAAGTGTGCGGCACCTCCTGGTCTCTCTCTTGCTTCTGCTTTTTCTATGTGATGTGCCTCCTCTTTGTTCACCTTCCACCAGGACTGGAAGTTTCCTGAGGTAGTTTCAGAAGCAGATGCTGCCGTACTTCCTGTGTAGCCTGCAGAGCCGTGAGCCAATCAAACCAGTTTTCTTATAAGTAATCCAGTCTTGGGTATTTCTTCATAGCAATGCAAGAATGGCCTAATACATTAAGAATAGCCTGCTCTTTGCAAGAGATATAATGTTACATGCATCATTTATTTGTATTTGTTATTTTTTTTTAATTCTTGGAATTATTCCATGAACTGGATACATGGACACTATCTTAGCTATAATTTGGATTTATATTTTTTGAAAAGAAACTAAACATGATTTAGAGACAGTATTCATTAACATCTTAGTAATATTTAACACTTGCCCATTTCTTCTTAGTAAAGGCTAATGGTTTTTATACATGTAATGTATAGTATATGCATAATTCAGAAATGTTTCTCATGTAAGTTTTGAAAGCACACATTTTACAGTGTAACCACATTAATGCATGCCTCAAATTGACATGTACCCCCAAATAAATTCAATATTAGGAATAATAGTAAACTTACAATGGCATTGAAATAATTTAGATTTTTCTCTACAGTGTATTATTTAACAATTTATACACTCTATTAGCTTACTTTACCTTTAAAACTAGGACTGTGACTCCCCTCTTTTGGGATATGTCATTTTTCCTGATTTATATGGAAACTTGGTGGCTTGCATAAAATATATTTAATATCATTATTCACATTTGTAAGAAAATTGTGTTGAACTTTTCAGCATTTCACATGTGTGAAATATTGAGTGAGACCAACTTTGAAGTTAAAACTATGTTATAATTAGTTTTTCTTAAAAACATAACTCCATAGGAGCCACATTAGATGTAACTGAGGCATTGCACTTCTTAATTTCAATTAATCAGTAATTTTGATAAAATGTTCCAAACAGAAAAAGTTATGAGTGGTGTTTTTATACATATATGTAAGACACTAGCTTTAAATGCTCTAATGATTCATGGTTCTTCATATTTGTATTCAAATTCAACTTTAGCTTCCACCACTTCATTCATACATTTGTCAATATTATCTGCTGTGAAACCACACTGTAAGCCTATTTTATCTACTTGGCAACACTTTTAACCTAGGACTATGTCATTCTATGTCACCAACACAATAAAGAAAGTCAAACAGATCTATACTGGTGCCACCACAACTTCACAATCTCTAAACTTGAATGGTTCTCCATGTTCTTTTATCCTTTTGTATCATATAAACTCCGTCATCCATGCCATATTTTCAATTAGAAACTATTCATCAATTTTAATAAACCACACCTAAATGTCTTAACATGAAAAACAAAACATTTTATATTGTTATACTCTCATAAAATCTTATAATTCATATTCTGAATAATTATAGTACTTTGAATGCATAATGTTTTATCACATGCCATTCCATATTGTTTGCTTTTTCAGAAATGCCTCTCACAAGTTTGATGCCTGAAAATTTTACTTATTCTTTAAGCATAAGTACCTTTTTATTTAAGCATAAGTACCTTTAAATTCAAATCCTCACCATGCTACATGTGTTAAGTACTCACTTTTCTGTGCACCAATAACACATTATAAACATAATTTGATTTTGTCTTATAAAATTATATCACATTTTTTTCTCAAACTATATAATTTTTTCATAAACTACAGATTCACTAATAATCAGTCCCAAAGGGGGATTTCCACCGTGCATGAAATAGCAAAGATCATCTCTATGCCAATCACCAGGAATAGGAACGCCTCCACCCCCAGCATCCTGGACTACAGTTTCACCAACTGCCTGAGTCCCATGAGATAGTAGATACTCTCGCACAATAAGTTATATGAAATGGATTTACTACTTGGGGATACTCAGCAGGGAGCAAAAGAACTCTGGGATTCATTGTGAGATGGTCTGCAAAGACTCAGGAAAGTTGTCTGGTGTGGATAGAGTCTGGACTGCCTTGTGCTCCATCACAACTGAGGGAATTTGAAGGAAGCCAGTCCACCCTGGGTTGTATGCCTCAGGAACCATGTGACACACTGGACAAAACTTTGCAGGACATTCTGCTTCCAAGAGAAAGAAGAGCAAAGCCTTGGCTGCCCATGGCAGTTCCTTCTTAATTCAAGATGTTACATTCTCTAGGAGGGTCAGAAGCAGAGCCCATGTTGTTTCAGACAGCTCCTCCCTCTCAAGGTACTACTTTCTGAGCATGTTCTACAGTTATTCTGAAAACTACATGCAAGAGACGGGGTAGTGACTGAGTCAGCCATGGCTACTCAGGGACCATCTAGCAGACTGTTAACTTCCTAAAAAACAAGACATACATATATTGTTGTTTCTCACACACTTGGAGTAGAGTAGGCATAAAAGCTGTCATTTGAATGAATGTCTGAATTGCCTAATAACATATATAAACTCAATCTAATAAACAAACAGTTAAACATAATAGCCTATGTGAACTAAATTGCAATTGAGGCTTTCAATAAAAATTAAATGGTAATATGGCTTGATGATTTATAACAACATCCAATAATACTGATATAAAGCAAACTATTGCAAATCCAATAAGGCAGGCAAATTTGCTTTCTCTGTGTTACGTTTTGGATAAAAGTTTTTATCATATTCTATTACATGCAAATTACTGTACTATGGTTCTTTTAAGATTTCAAGAGAACAGTCTGAAATGAAGGTAACCCATAAAGTAACTCTAATCAGATAAGAGAAATATTATATTATATATAACAAAAACTCCACATTGCTGTTAAATTTGTATACCTTATCATAATGTGAAGCTCATTTTATATTATACATCATTTTATTTTCACTGTATCGTAAATGCAAGATAATAAAATAAGAGATATAGTTGTCACATACAAAAAGATTCAAGATGAGAAGTAGTATTCCTGCACACTTGAAAGTGTTCAATTTTTAGAAGATGGCACCATTTTATGTGAGTTTCAATGGTTTTACTTAAGGATTTTTATTTTCTATTATTATTTTGAGGTAGGGTCTCACTCTGTCATCCTTGCTGGAGTGCCATGTCACTATTATAGCTTACTTCAGCCTCAATTTCCCAGGCTAAAACAATCCTTCTACCTCAGCCTCCTGAGTAGTTGGGACTTCAGGCATGCGCCACCATGCTCAGCTAACTTTTAACTTTTTTCGTAGAAATGGCATCTAGTTATGTTGCCCAGGCTAGTCTTGTACTCCTGGGCTCAAGCAATTCTCCTCTCTTGGCATTCCAAAGTGCTGAGTCAAATATTACTAAACCCACTTAATAAATACTTCTATCATATTTCAACAAATATTTATTGAGCATCCACTATAGACCAGTCACTAATGTTAGAGATTACTGATTAAATATACAATGGATTTTCTTGCTATTATGTTATCTGAGAGTTCATAAAAAAGTAAACGAACACACAAATATTTTTAAGTAACAGTATGTGTGATGGCAGAAAACAAGACAAAACAAAATATATAAAACATTTGTGTCTTAAAGCCAAGTGAATTCAGAACATTTCAAAATGAGTGATCAGAGAGGTTATCTCTTAAAGGCCTAAAGTTTGAAAAGGCATGACTCACAGAGAAGGCAAACATGAAGATGTGAAGTGAAACATTTCCAGACAGAAAACAAGAAATGAAAAGACCCTATTTCAAGATGAGCTTATCATGAGTAAGAAAATAAAACCCAGCTGTGCTCAAAAACAGTGGTGATGGCAGTGTAAATAGTGAGAAACAGCATCAAATAAAGGCAGGATTCAGAACACCAAGAGCCTTTGAGGATACTGGGTTGTATTTTAAATTTTTGTTGTAAAAGATGCACACCATGAAATCCATCTGTTTAAACAAAATTTAAGTAGACACTGTAGTATTGTTCAGTATAACAGCAGACATCTATAAGCGTTTCATTTTGCTTGACGGAAACTTTTTCCCCACTAAGTAGCAACTTCCCATCTCTCCCACAACCACTGGCAATCACAATTTTGCTTTCAGCTTCAGTGGGTTTGATTATATCTGATATCTCACAGAGGTTGAAACGTAGAATTTTTCCTTCTGTGACTAACATTTCACTTTCCCTAAGGACTTGAAATTTAACACAAACTATTACAGAGGGTAGAATTTTCTTATTTTCTTTAAGACTGAATAATATTCCATTGTATATACATACCAAAATGTCTTTATTATTAATCTGTCAGTGGACATTTAAGCTGTTTCCACCTCTCTCTTGGTTACTATGAACAGTGCTGCAATAAGCATGAGAGTACAGATACCTCTTTAAAATCTCCATTTTATTTATTTTGAATAAATATCATTGGATCATATAGAAAGTTCTGTTTTTAATTTGTAAAGGGAACTTCATAATGTTGGCATTGGAGCTGCACCATTTAACATTTCCATCACCATAAAAACCCTAGAAGAAAATCTAGGCAAAACCATCCAGGACATAGGAGTAGGCAAGGACTTCATGACCAAAACACCAAAAGCATTGGCAACAAAAGCCAAAATAGACAAATGGGACCTAATCAAACTCCACAGCTTCTGCACGGCAAAAGAAACAGTCACTAGAGTGAATCGGCAACCAACAGAATGGGAAAAA
>CM052649.1:19156577-19284365 GCA_028533165.1 Leontopithecus rosalia
ACTTTTACACTGTTGGTGGGAGTGTAAATTAGTTCAATCATTGTGGAAGACAGTGTGGCGATTCCTCAAGGACCTAGAAATAGAAATTCCATTGACCCAGCAATCCCATTACTGGGTATATATCCAAAGGACTATAAATCGTTTTACTATAAGGACACCTGCACACGAATGTTCATTGCAGCACTGTTTACAATAGCAAAGACCTGGAACCAACCCAAATGCCCATCCATGATAGACTGGACTGGGAAAATGTGGCACATATACACCATGGAATATTATGCAGCAATCAAAAACGATGAGTTCGTGTCCTTTGCAGGGACATGGATGAATCTGGAGAACATCATTCTCAGCAAACTGATACAAGAACAGAAAATGAAATACCGCATATTCTTGCTCATAGGTGGGTGATGAAAAATGAGAACACATGGACACAGGGAAGGGAGTACTACACACTGGGGTCAACTGGGGGGAATAGGGGAGGAACAGCGGGGGGCGGGGAGCTGGGGAGGGATAGCCTGGGGAGAAATGCCAAATGTGGGAGAAGGGGAAGAAGGCAGCAAAACACACTGCCATTTGTGTACCTATACAACTATCTTGCATGTTCTGCACATGTACCCCCAAACCTAAAACGCAATAAAAAAAGAAAAAAGAAAACAAAAGAATGCACATGGGTTCCAATTTTTGCATATCTATGCCAACAATTGATATTTTCTAGGGATTTGTTAGTTGGTTTTATTTTCTTTTTTAATATATAATGACTAGCTCAACAGGTATGAAATGATGTATCATTGTATTTTTACTTGCATTGCCTTGATTAGTGATATTGAAGATGTCATATACCTTTTGATCATTTTTAGGTGTTTGCTGGAGAAATGTCTACTCCAGTCTTTATCCTTTCTTTCTCAATTGATTTGTGTCCAGAAATCTAAAGCGAGTCTATTGTAGAAATCATATAATGTGAGCTTGTTTTTATTCATTGAGCAACTATTTTCTTGATTGGGAAATTTAATCCATTTATATTTAAAGTAAGAATTGAGAGGGAGAAATTACTATTGCCATTTTGTTATTGTTTCTATCACATAGCTATTTTTATCCCTTTTTTCCTCTCTTGCTATCTGCTTTGCAGTTTTTAAAAAAATTTCCTTTAATGACATGCTTTGATTTCCTCCTCTTTTTCATTAGTGTATCTTTCAGAGTATCATTTTTTTGTGCATACAATGGAACTTACAGAAACCTTCTGATAATTATAACAATCTCTTTTAAGCTGATAACAATTTATATTCAATTGAATACAAAAACTCTACTTTTACTTATTCCGCACACACATGCTTTATGTTACGGATGTCACAAATATATTTTTATTTTGCATACCCATTAATATATTTCACAGTTTTTTTGGTGTACTTTTGTCTTTTCCCTTCATATCAGAATTTAAAGTGATTTACACACCACTGTTATATTTTTCCAGTATTCTGTTTTTACCTATATATTTACCTTTACTATCAAGCTTTATATAGTTGACCATTGAACAGCATAGATTTTTAACTATAAAATTCTATTTATTTGTGGACATTTTTCAGCCCAATGTGGATCTAAAATAAAGTATTTATGGGATGTGAAACCCCTATAGAGAGAGCGTCAACTTTATGTATATATGGGTTTCACATTGACCAACTGCTGGAATTGATTATATGCAGATTTTGGTATAAGCACGGGTCCTGAAACTGAACTTCCATGTATACTGAGGGGTAACTATACTTTCATATATTTTCAAATTGCTATTTAGCATGTTTTCACTTGAACTCAAGGATTCCATTTGGCATCTTTTATAAGGCAGGTCTTGTGGTAATGAATTCCCTTAGTATTTAGTCTAGTCTTCATCTCTCTACTTTTGAAGGTCAGATTTACTATATATAATATTTTTGTCAGCAAGGTTTTTTTTTTATTTTATGTCTAGCACTTTGAATATATTATCCCACACCTTCTGGCCTTTATGATTTCTGCTGAGATATCTGTTCATTGTCTTGACGACTTTCTCTTTAATGTGATGAGTCACTTTTCTTTTGTTTCTTTCAATATTCTCTTGTCTTCCTCCACTTTTAACCGTTTTATTTTTAGCATATATTGTGTTTAAGCTATTTAGAATTCACTGGGGTAACTGAATTTATCATATCCATTTCCTTTTCAAAATTTTGAAAGTTTCCTGCCATTATTTCTTTAAGTAAACTCATTTATCTTTTCTCAATTTCTTTTTTTGGGAATCTCGCAATATACATACTGATCTACTTGATGTTCCATATTTTTTTCCTTCAATATTTTTTATTCTATTTTCTTTTCCTCCATAGACTGAATGGTTTCAAATGACCTGTCTTTAAGTTATGATTCTTCATTCTTTTTTTTTTCTTTTTTTTTTTTAATCATACTTTAAGTTCTGGGGTATATGCAAATCTTGCAGGATTGTTACATAGGTACACACATGCCATGGTGGTTTGCTGCCTCCATCCCCCGTCACCTACATTAGGTATTTCTACTAATGTTATCCCACCCCAATCTCCCCACACCCTGCTATTCCTCCCCTAGGCTCCCACCCCCCAACAGACCCCACTGTGTGATGTTCCGTTCCCTGTGTCCATGTATTCTCATTGTTCAACACCCACTTAAGAGTGAGAACATGTGGTGTCTGGTTTTATGCTCTTGTGTTATGCAAATCTGCTATAGAATGTTTGTACTAAAATTTTCAGTTTAGTTGTATTATTCAGATCCCAAATTCTTGCTTCTTTATATATATTTAATCTTTTTGGTTGATATTCTCATTTTGTTTATGCATTGTTTTCCTGAGTTGTTGACATGTTTAAAATGGTCATTCTTAATTCTTTGTCATATATTTCCACTTTTAGGATCAGTATCTAGAGATTTATATGTCTCTTTTTTTGAGCCCTGTTTTCCTATTTGTTCATTTTCCTTGTAAATTTGTGTTGGTATCTGTGTATTTACAAATCAGCCACCTCTATCAGTCTTTACAATATGGTTTCCCAAAGAGAAAGACTTTCTCCAACTAAACCGAGATTCTGCAAACCACTCAAACTTTCTCTCTGGACATATCTTCTTTTGACTTATGTGTGTATATTCCTAATTAGAGGAATATTCTGATTTCCTTTTTTGGGATCTCATAATTTCTTGCTCTTTCTGGCATCTATATGCTGTACCACATATCCGCTGAACAAACAGCACAATGCTTGGTTCCCTTTTGTTCTCAGTGGCTCCCATACATCTAGATTACAGTGGGCCATTAGTTCCCTAATTGGGCTATACAAGGGCAGGCCCTCATGCAGCCCCATAGTAAGGCTACAATATTTGACATATTCTTTACTCTTCTCTTTATCCCTTGAGGGAGAAGCCACTGAGCTGTATTAGCCTCTGTCTTCTGTGGCACATGTTTTCTGGAGCAGGCAGGAAACTGCCTGGTTATTTTTTTTTTCCTCAGGAGCCACTAGGCATGAAGAATATGTCCAGTTCCATCAGTGCTCTGAGACAAGTGAGACAAAAATAAGTCTCTCAGGTAGCTTACATGAAAAGTTAGAATTTTGGACACATGGTCCAATATCTCTCTGAGAAACCAAGAGGTTACTGTTTTCTTCTGATCGCATGATGTTTTACCAGCGTGATATATTAAAGTGAGAGGGTACCACACTTTCCTATCAGCTTAGATTCAGCTAGTTTCACACCTACCTGATATGGAGGAGCCACTTAACCAATTTTTAAGTGTATCTGAAAGAGAATTAGTCCATGTATTTTGTTGAAATAATGACTCCCTGGAAAGGAAGAAGAGTCTGGGACTTTCTAGTCTACCAGCTTGTTAATGTAACTCAGGATACTGGATTTTATGCTAATCGAAACAGGAAGACACTGCAGTGGTTTGAGGAGGGTATAACATGATTTTAAAAGTCACTACAGTTTCCATGGAGAGAATAAAATATAGGGCACCAAGAAGATTAAAAGAGGCAGTGTAGGACTGGGTTGAGGACTACTGCAGACCTACAGGTGAGAAATGAGAGTAGCTAAGACAAAAATGATAGCATAAAAAATTATATATATATATATATTATATATATGGATATAATATAGCCTATGTAAAAGCTAAGGCTATGTGTTAAACTTTATGACAAATGGATTAAAAAAATACAATTTACAAAGAATCAGAAGAGGTAAGGAGTATCCTGGTAATATAAATAGTTGCTTTCAAATTCAGTAAATGTCTGCTTTCATAAGGCATTTGAAAGGAGATGTGGAGTTTGCAGCCAGTTAAACTAGCCTCAGCTCAGTGGAGAGGTCAGGACTGAAGATATTAGCATGAAAGTCAGCAGGATACCTTGGAAAGTTAAATTCATGGAGTGACAAGGTCATGCAGGGAGAGATTAAGGTAGAGAAGAGTATAGGGCATAGGGCTCAGTTCTGGGCATTAAACATCTAGAGCTAATAGAAGATCACGGTCCTATAAATAAAAAGAAATGTGCAGTGAATGAGGTTGGGAAAGATGGGGTGCCATAGATGCCAAGAGAACAATGCATTTTAAGGTGTAAAAAATTGAACCACCAATTAAATTAATATATTTATTTATACAATACCCAGATACCATAAATGTACCCTTTGTATTGAATTTATGCTAATATTTATGTATAGAATGAGGTATAAAAATTAGCATTTTAGATACACACACACATATATATACACACACACGCATATATACACACACACACACATATACACACACACACACACAGGCACTCTATATTCCATTATACTCTGCTCAATACTTAAAATCATTATCTTATTAAAATAAGCTGTTTTATGACAACTTTCTAATTAAAAATATTAAGATATTAAATATTAAGATAGAATCGACGCCATTTGTCTGAGATGAAATTTGAGTGTAGTTCTGTTTTAGTACAGCATCTTTTTCTATCACAGGATTTAAATTGACATAGATTTGAATCATGAAGCTTTTGTAACCTTGCATCATGGTCCTTGAGACATAAGTTAATATCCCAGAATTTTAGTTCCCTGAGTGCTGCATAAATATGATAACAATATTTAAGTCATAGATAAAATTATATGAACTAAAAGAAGACAAAAGACTGATAAATTGCTTCTTGGCCTTTTGGCTAAGATCAGGTATAAATACTGATAGCTCTTACTGATTAATAAGCCCTTAAAATGTATGTAATATTATTTTTGCTATATAGATATACCATTTCAGCATCTAGCTGACATTTATATTTTTACATGTTACTTTTTGGCCCATCTGCAAAATTTAAAGATAAAAATTAGGCATGCAATTTTCTATTTTATTATAATCAGTATGCAGATTGGGGAGTCAAGATGACTGAAGAGACACAACTCCAGTGCACAACACCCAGTGAGAGAGATGCAGAAATCGAGAGATCTAGCTCAACCGAGGTACCAGGTCCACTTCAATGGGTCTGGTCAGACAGTGAGCAAAGCCCAGGCAGGGCAGACCGAGGTGGGGAGGGGTGCCACTTCACTCAGAAAGTGCATCTGACTGGTGAGTTGGAGGCTCTCCTGCTGGCACTCTGGTCCAGATACAGAGCTTCCCCCAAAGCCTCAGCAATACACAGAACAGGGGATCTTTGCCAATCAAGTGCCGGGAATTATAAGCACAGAGTTGAATAATAATCCAGAATGGTGTCCTAGATTGGCACACAGATCTAAGCAAATGCATAAGCCAATAAACCAGCCGGGAGAGTCTGTGGACCCAGCTATTGCCACCTCCCCCTGCCCAGAGAGAGAGGGAGCTGAAAGCGGGGAGACAGATGGTTCAACTGGGCGGGTCCCTACCTTCTCCCACAAACCCCAGAGGGCTGAAGCACTAACTAGTGGGTTATGAAGTCAGTGCCTCAGTCTGAGCTAAACCGTGAGTGATCCAGCCCTGTGGAAGAAAGATGCAATCCACCATTAAAGAGGTGGGACTAGGCTTCATGTTTTAACAAAAAACATAGGAAGCCCAAGTAGCAATGGGACAGTGTTCTTGACCACCCAGCAGCACCTCCAGGTCAGCAGTACAGGCAGGCCTAACCTTCCAGTGTAAACAAAAAAGACACAGCAAGCTTCCCTAGTAACCTGAAGGAGTCCCTAGAAACGCAGTAGCACCTCCACAGGCCGACAAGTGACCTCATCAAGCAGCTCCCTGAGATCACAGCCAGGTAAATCCATGAAGATGGGGAAAAAAAAAAACAGTGCAAAAAAGATGAAACCATCAAAAACCAGAACACCTCTTCTACTTCAAGGGATCACAACTCCTCAATAACACGGGAACACAACATGACCGAGAAAGAGTGAGGTGAATTGACAGAAACAGGCTTCAGAAAGATAAAGGAACACATTCTAAGTCAATGCAAAGAGATCAAAAACCATGAAAAAATGTTAGACGAAATGCTAATTAGAATAACGAGCTTAGAGAAGAACATAAACGACTTGATGGAGTTGAAAAACACAGCACCAGAACTATGTGAAGCAAACACCAGTTTTAATAGCCAAATCAATCAAGCAGAAGAAAGGATAACAGAGATTGAAGATCAACCCAATGAAATAAAAAGAGAAGGCAAGACAAAAGAAAAAAGTGAAAAGAAATGGACAAAGCCTGCAAGAAAAGAGGGATTATGTGAAAAGACATGATCTACACTTGATCAGTGTACCTGAATATGATGGGGAGAATGAATCCAAGCTGGAAAACACGCTCCAGGATATTATCCAGGAGAACTTCCCAAGCCTAGCAAGGCACTCCAACATCCAAATACAAGAAATACAGAGAACTCCACAAGGATACTTTTCAAGGCATATAATCATCAGATTCACAAGGGTTTAAATGAAGGAAAAATGCTAAGGGCAGCCAGAGAGAAAGGTCAGGTCACCCAGAGGATATATCAGCAGAAACCCTGCAAGCCAGAAGAGAGTGGGGACCAATATTCAACATCTTTAAAGAAAAGAACTTTCAACTTAGAATCTCATATCCAGCCAAACTAAGCTTTGTAAGTGAAGGAGAAATAAAATCCTTTACTGTAAAGCAATTACTGAGAGATTTTTGTCACCACCAGACCTGCTCTATAAGAGCACCTGAAAGAAACACTAAGCATGGAAAGGAACAAGTAGCAGTCACTGCAAAAGCACACCAAATTGCAAAGACCAAATATGCAATGAAGAAAATGAGTCAACTAACAGGCAAGATAACCAGCCAGTAACAAAATGGCAGGATTAAAATCACACATAACAATAGTAACATTAAATGTAAATGGCCTAAATGCCCCAATCAAGAGACAGAGACTGGAAAATTGGATAAAAAGTCAAAACCCATTGGTGTACTGTATTTAGGAAACCCATCTCACATACAAAGACACACATAGACTCAAAATAAGGGGATGGAAGAAGATTAACCAAGCAAATGGAGAACAAAAAAAAGCAGGGGTTGCAATCCTAGTCTCTGATAAAACGGACTTCAAACCAACAAAGATCAAAAGACACAAAGAAGGACATTATATAATGGTAAAATGATCAATCCAACAAGAAAAGCTAACTTTCCTAAATATACATGCACCCAACACAGGAGCACCCAGATATATAAAGAAACTTCTTAACAAACTAAAATGAGATTTAGACTCCAACACAATAACAGTGGGAGACTTCAACATTCCACTGTCAATATTAGACAGATCAATGAGACAGAAAATTAACAAGGACATCCAGGACTGGAATGCAGAGCTGGACCAAGCAGCTCTAATAGACATATACAGAATGCGCCATCCCAAGTCCACAGAATATACATTCTTCTCAGGACCACATTGCACTTACTCTAAAACTGACCACATAATTGGAAGCAAATCACTCCTCAGCAAATGCAAAACAGCAGAAATCATAACAAACAGTCTATGAGACAACAGCATAATCAGATTAGAACTCAGGATTAAGAAACACTCAAATCCACACAACCACTTGGAAACTGAACAACTTGCTTCTGAGTGTCATCTGAATAAACAATGAAATGAAGGCAGAAATAAAGATGTTCTTCAAAACCAATCAGAATGAAGAAACAACTTACCAGAATCTCTGGGGCACCTTTAAAGCAGTCTCTAGAGGGAAATTTACAGCAATAAATGACCACGTGAGAAACAAGGAAAGATCTAAAATTGACACCCTATCACCAAACTTGAAAGAGTTAGAGGAGGATGATCAAAAAAACTCAAAAGCTAGCAGAAGACAAGAAATAACTAAGATCAGTGCCAAACTGAAGGAGATAAAAGACAGAAAAAACCCTTCAAAAAAATCAATGAATACAGGAACTGTTTTTTTTTCTTTTTGAAAAGAACAATAAAATAGACACACTGCTAGCCAGACTAATACAAAAGCAAAGAGAGATGAATAAATAGATGCAATAAAAAAGATAAAGGGGATATAATCACTGATGCCACAGAAATACAAACTACCATCAGAGATTACTATGAAAAGGTCTACGCACATAAACGAGTAAACCAGGAAGAAATCAATAAATTCCTGGATACTTGTACTCTACCAAGACTACACCAGGAGGAAGTTGAAACCCTGAATAAACCAATAACAAGGGCTGAAGTTGAGGCAGTAATCAATAGCCTACCAACAAAAAAAGTCCAGATCCAGACAGGTTCACAGCTAAATTCTACCACACGTAAAAAAGGAGCTGGTTCCATTCCTTCTGAAACTATATCAAACAATACCAAAAGAGGGAATCCTCCTTAACTCATTTTATGAGACCAACATCATCCTGATACCAAAACCAGGCAAAGACTCAACTAAAAAGAAAACTTCAGGCCAATATGTATGATGAACATCAACGCAAAAATCTTCAATAAAATACTGTCAAACCAAATGCAATAGCACATCAAAATGCTTATTCATCATGATTAAGTAGGCTTCATCCCAGGGATGTAAGGCTGATTCAACATACACAAGTCTATAAATGTAATCCGTCACATAAACTGAACCAAAGACAAAACCACATGATTATCTCAATAGATGCAGAGAAGGCCTTCAACAAAATACAACAGCCCTTCATGCTAAAAACTCTCAATAAACTAGGTATTGATGGAACATGTCATAAATGATAAAAGCTATTTATGACAAACCTATAGCTAATATCATACTGAACAGGCAAAAACTGGATGAATTCCCTTTGAAATCGGGCACTAGACAAGGATGCCCTCTCTCAACACTCCTATTCAATATAGCATTGTATGTTCTAGCCAGAGCAATCAGGTAAGAAAAAGAAATAAAGGGTATTCAATTAGGAAAGGAGGAAGTCAAATGGTCTCTGCAGACAGCATGATTGTATATTTATAAGACCCCATCATCTCAGCCCAAAATTTTCTCAAACTGATAAGCAACTTTGGCAAAGTCTCAGGATGCAAAATCAATGTGCAGACATCACAAGCATTCCTAAATACCAATAACAGATAAACAGCCAAATCAAGTTGTGAACTTCACAACTGCTACAAAGAGAATAAAATATCTAGGAATATAACTAACAAAGGATGTAAAGGACCTCTTCAAGAACTACAAACCACTGCTCAATAAAATAAGAGAGGACACAAACAGATGGAAAAACATTCCATGCTCATGCTTAGGAGGAATCAATATCGTTAAAATGGCCATAGTGCCCAAAGTAATCTATAGATTCAATGCTATGCCCATCAAGATACCAGTGACCTTCTTCACAGAACTGGAAAAACCACTTTAAAATTCATATGGAATCACAAGAGAGCCCACATAACCAAGACAATCCTAACCCAAAAGAACAAAGCTAGAGGCATCACACTGCTGGACTTCAAACTGTACTTCAAGGCTACAGTAATCAAAACAGCATGGTACTGGTAAGAAAACAGAGACATAGACCAATGGAACAGAACAGAGATCTCAGAAGCAACACCACACATCTACAATCATCTGATCTTTGACAAACCTGACAAAAATAAGCAATGGGGAAAGGACTCCATGTTTAGTAAATGGTGTTCAGAAAACTGGCTAGCAATGTGCAGAAAGCAGAAACTGGACCCCTTCCTGTCACCTTACACTAAAATTAACTCCAGATGAATGAATGGTTTAAACAAAAAACCTAACACCATAAAAAGACTAGAAGAAAATGTAGGCAAAACCATCCAGGACATAGGCATAGGCAAGGACTTCATGACTAAAACACCAAAAGCAATGGCAACAAAAGCCAAAATAGACAAATGGGATCTAACTAAAATTCAGAGCTTCTGTACAGCAAAAGAAACCATTATTAGAGCAAACCAGCAACCAACAGAATGGGAAAAAATTTTTGCAGTCTACCCATCTGACAAAGGGCTAATATCCAGAATCTACAAAGAATTAAAACAGTTACACCAGAAAAAAACAAACAACCCCATTCAAAAGTGGGCAAAGGATATGAACAGACACTGTTCAAACGAAGACATATATGAGGCCAACAAACATGAAAAATGCTCATCATCACTGGTCATTAGAGAAATGCAAATCAAAATCACATTGGGATACCATTGCACTCTAGTTAGAATGGCGAATATTAAAAAATCTGGAGACAACAGATGCTAGAGAAGATGTGGGGAAATAGGAACACTCTTACACAGTTGGTGGGAGTGTAAATGTCTTCCAAGAAGACAGTGTGGCAGTTTCATAGTAATCTAGAAATAGAAATTCAATATGACCCAGCAATCCCATTACTGGGTATATACCCAAAGAACTATAAATCGTTCTACTATAAAGACACCTGCATACGTATGTTCATGGCAGCCCTGTGTACAATAGCAAAGACCAGGAACCAACCCAAATGCCCATCAATAATAGAGTGGACAAGGAAAATGTAGCACATATACACCATGGAATACTATGCAGCCCTAAAAAACGATGAGTTTATTTCCTTTGTAGGGACTTGGATGAATCTGGAAACCATCATTCTCAGCAAACTGACACAAGAACAGAAAACCAAACACTGCATGTTCTCCCTCATAGGTGGGTGGTGAACAAAGAGGACACGTGGAGTCAGGGAGAGGAGCACCACACACTGGGGCAGTTGGGAGGGGGGCTAGGGGAGGGACAGCAGGGGGTGGGGAGGGATAACATGGGGAGAAATGCTGGTTATAGTCAAAGGGGGAATAGAGGCAGCAAACCACCCGGTTATGTATGCACCTGTGCAACAACGCTGCATGACCTGCAAATGTACCCCAGAACCTAAAGTAAAATAAAATAAATAAATAACCAGCCTACAATTTCAAAATTATAAAGTAAATGTATGCATGATTATAATCAACTACAAATAATGTCTAAGGTGGTCGTGATTTTTTTTTCTACCACATTATCATTATCTTTCCACCAGTTTAGAAAAATCAAAGTCATGCATATTCAAGTGTCTTCTAATAGCCTCAATGAGATAAAAAGCTTACAGTTTAAAAGAGTCTCATTTTCCTGTCCTTGCCAACTAGGATACACTCTAGGAACAACCTCCATATAGTGGAGTATTTAAATGACAGAGAAATTGCATTTTAATAAATTGATTTGTTTTAAACAGAAAGCAAGGAGGGAGATTGTAGAGGACCTTAGTGATCTATTTTGCTATCACTCTGTCATACCCCTAAAAGAAAAATTAACCCTAATTTTTTAAGGTGTTGCTTATTTTGAAATATTAATAGAATGACACACATGAACTATCTAATTTTCTGAGGTGGCTTAGAAAAGTAAAAGGTTTTCATTTTTACTATCTGAAAACTCATTGAGATTTTATTTGCAATTTGCTGTACCTATATCCAGTTCTGACATCATCCTGTGTATGCTACTTTATAGCTTTTAACAATTAGGGAACAAATGAGGCAACGTATTTGCATAACACAGTTGTTCAAAAGACTGACTATATCTCCTGATTGCAAAAAAGGTCCTGGTGGATATTCCAATGAACCTTGGCTACTAAGGTATAACTTTGTTGAATATTAGTGAAAAATAATAATAAAACTCACACAAAAACAACCAAACACTATAACGTCCTCCAGAGTATTGTTAGATAATTTGAAGATACATTTACATGGGAAATTTGCCATGTTGTTAATATAACTGCTGCACTGTGGTCCTATAAAAATAAAGTCTTTTCAGCTGATATAACTTTGCTGGGAATATTTAGAAGGCTTTTATATCTGCTTTTCCAGAGAATTAAAAGCATATTCTCTAGGTATATATTTTGTCTTTAAAGTATTTAGTATTATGGTTCTATTATTTGCTCTTACCATAAAAGTTTTACCAGCTTACGTAATAAAATTAAAACATAAATAACAATAAAATTGGGTGTAAAGAGAAATGGAAAGAAACAAACAAAAGACCCAAAAGTCCTTTCTTCCCTTGATTCTAAGTTCTACATTCTAAATGAATATGCATATATAGTCCTAGAGATAAATAAAATAATTAGCAGTTATAGCAATAGCAGAAAAAATGAAGGAAGAAAGCTAAATTGATCATTTTTACACTGAGTCATGTTATATTAATATTTTCTAATTTTTTTTGCCACTATTAGAAATGCATTTTATATCTAACTTATTTTTTACTACCACATACTGCATATTGTATAAATACCCAATAATTTCATATTCAACATCTTACTGAGGAATATATATGGTAAGGAATATTATATATACTATACCTTTGAAAGCATATGCAGTTTCAAGTAGACAATAATCTCTTTTGGTTCAAAAGATTAACTTAAAATCTGCATGTTTAAACTCCAGAGAAAGCCAGGCTTTCAGTTCATTAGCTAATAAATAGAGTTTTCTATGTTACACGAGAAACAATGAATATATATGTAAAGAATGTGTTTCTATTAGCACTGTTTTGTATACATAGATAATTAAGTGCATTTAAGGAAAGGCCAAATAGGAATAAAATGCATTATTTGCAATGTCTCACCCACATCATGTCAACTTCATAAATTATCAAAATAGAAAACAAATCCTTCATTACGCAGTGTCATTCCTGGAGAAACTATCTGGATTGGCCAGCTGTAGACTAACCAGGTAGTAAGGGGTTTGGGGTCAAGCTGGTTTCAGTTTCAGTTTTGGTTCTGCCACTCATTATAAGTAGACTGGCGTTATCTAAACAAGTCAAACTTCTGTTAGCCTCTAAGTTCTCATGCTCAAAAAGAGCCTGATGACTATGGCTCAGTATGAATAACTAATTGTTATATGAGATACTATCTCCAAGAGCCTAGCCTGCATCAATATCTGAAGTGTACTTAGTAATAATAATATTATTATGAGTATCATCAGTAAAACAGTAACCAATCTCATTGTTTCCTTTTGGGGAGGGCACTCAAACATTTATGAAGCATTTGCCTGTAAGTCTGGGTCATGAAGATTTACAAGTGTGCACATACATCCAAATAGAAAGATCATGAGGTTTTTAAAAACCTTCTGTTTCACATCCACTGAATAGCTTTATAGAAACTCTTACCAAATATTCTCCTTTTTTCACTATCTGTCTTAGAATTCAGCCTTTATATATTTATCATAGATCGCATAGGCCATGACAAATCACGCTATCCCTGTTTGGGTGGTAAATTAAAGAGGTTGCTAGTATTCCCTTTATATTTCCTCACTGAAAAACTTCCTGACTTGCCCTGTTCACATGTATGAAAACCCACACTCTACTTACTCATCCTCCGATAACTGATTTTTAAAAGTGAGAATTTGAATAATGGTTTCTAGGAATCCATTTAGCCAAACAGAGTACGTGTTCTTTCAGGGTAATCCAGAGCAAACACTGGTCTTCAAGACGACTGAAAACTGCATTTATAAATGGAATATCCCAGAAACATCTGGCATGAAATTGGCTGTGTACATCAGCATTCCTTGCATATCCCTTCGAATTCTACTAAAAAGCAATGAGTGCAACAAGACTGTGAAAAGTAAAGACTGAAAAAAAAAAATACTTGCCAATGCCTACTCCAATAAAACTGTGGAGAGGCATGTGTATTAAATTTTTTTGATGCCATAAAGAAGCACCATAGAGTAGGTGGCATAAATAATAGAAATATATTTTCTTGGCCGGGCACTGTGGCTCAAGCCTGTAATCCCAGCACTTTGGGAGGCCGAGGCGGGTGGATCACGAGGTCAAGAGATCGAGACCATCCTGGTCAGCATGGTGAAACCCTGTCTCTACTAAAAATACAAAAAAATTAGCTGGGCATGGTGGTGCGTGCCTGTAATCCCAGCTACTCGGGAGGCTGAGGCAGGAGAATTGCCTGAACCCAGGAGGTGGAGGTTGCAGTGAGCTGAGATCGTGCCATTACACTCCAGTCTGGGTAACAAGAGCGAAACTCCGTCTCAAAAAAAAAAAAAAAGAAATGTATTTTCTTCCTTTTTTTTTGAGACTGGTCTCACTCTGTCACCCAGGCTGGAGTGCAGTGGCGTGATCTTGGTTCACTGCAACCTCAACATCCTGGGTTCAAGCAATTCTACTGTCTCAGCCTCCCAAGTAGCTGGGACTACAGGTGCCTTCCACCATGCCCAGCTAATATTTTGTATTTTTAGCAGAGATAGGGTTTCACTGTGTTATCCAGGATGGTCTCAATCTCCTGACCTTGTGTTCTGCCTGCCTCAGCCTCCCAAAGTGCTGCAATTACAGGCATGAGCTACCATGCCTGGCCCTTAGAAATGTATTTTCTTGCTCTCCTGGAGACTAGAAGTCCCATATCAAGGTTCTGGCTGACTTGGTTTCTTATAATGTCTCTCTTCCTCTCTTGCCAGTGGCTACTTGTTCCCTATGCCCCACAGGGTCTTTCCTCAATGTATGTTCTTGGGCAGAGAAACAAGCTCTCCGCTGTCTCTCTAATAAGGACACCAATTCTTTCTTTCTTTTTTTTTTTTAGACGGATTTTCGCTCTTGTTACCCAGGCTGGAGTGCAATGGCGCGATCTCCGCTCACTGCAACCTCCGCCTCCTGGGTTCAGGCAATTCTCCTGCCTCAGCCTCCCAAGTAGCTGGGATTACAGGCACATGCCACCATCCCCAGCTAATTTTTTGTATCTTTAGTAGAGACGGGGTTTCATCATTTCGACCAGGATGGTCTCTATCTCTTGACCTCGAGATCCACCATCCTCGGCCTCCCAAAGTGCTGGGATTACAGGCGTGGGCCACCGTGCCCGGCCAGGACACCAATTCTTTTAGAGAAGACTGATCTTACAACCTCATTTAACCATAATAGCGGCTCCATTCCAAGTATAGTCGCCCTGGGGGTTCAGCCTTCAGCATATATACATTTGTGGAGAACACAAACAGTCCATAATGAAATGTATTCTTACAATCTAAGTTACATGTAAGAGCTTCCAAAAGTTACGGAAATTAACCAAAGTAGTTTTTATTGAGCCACATGAGAGGAATTGAGGGCAAGAAACCACTGAAAGAGACTTCAGAAGCAACTGAAGTTATTAGGAGTAAATCGCAGCAAAAAAACATCCTCTAAAGGTGACAGTGCAAGCTCAGGTGTGAAACCTTGTGTGCAGCTGGAAATTAAGTGAGTGGAGGAGGTATAAGTTTGGCTTCAAACGTTTCTGGACCTACTATTGTTCAGAAGAGGAGGCAAGATTACACCCACAATAACACAAACACAGCAGGTTCACTGAAAGCAATCTCCATATGACAAGACAGAAAGATGCTTAAATTGTGTAAACCAACTAATCTGGACAACTATAAATATATGAGGGTGGAACGTGGGTGAACTTCTTTTTTAGCCTATGAAATCATAAGAAAGGATGGTTAAAAACCACTTCATAAAAATGGAAAATGTCTACATGGCACAAATATGATAAGCAAAGTAAGCAAAGCAGGCAAAGTGCTTAAGGATGCCATCCTACAAAATCCGGCCGTGTCCACCAAAGAACTACAAATACCATCAACCTTGCTCATGAGACCTGAACACTAGGATAAGTTTGGCACTCCATTTCTCATTCAACAGATTATAAAAATCTAAAGGTCTGATATCTGATTTAACAAGACTGTGATTGGAGAGGTGACCTCTTACAGGATCTTATAGTTATGTAAAACAGTCCAATCCCTGAGTACTTGCCTGTTCATAAAAGATTTTATTTTTCCTTCAATTGTGAAGCTTAATTTGGCGGGATATGAAATTCTGGGCTGAAAGTTCTGTTCCTTAAGGATGTTGAATATTGGCCCCTACTCTCTTCTGGCTTGTAGGGTTTCTGCTGAGAGATCTGCTGTAAGCCTAATAGGCTTCCCTTTATGGGTGACCTGACCTTTTTCTCTAACTCAGAGATTTTATTACCACCAGGCCGGCTGTACAAGAACTTCTGAAAGAAGCATTACACACAGAGAGGAACAACCAATAGTAGCCTTTCTAAAATTGTACTGAAAACTAAAAAACATCAACATAAAAAAGAATTTACATCAACGAATGGATAAAATAGCCAGTTAACATCAAATGGCAGTAACCCTAAATTTAAATCGACTAAATCCCCCAATTAAGAGATACAGCCAAAACCTAACGGTATAACACATCCAGACCCATTTTATATCCAAAGATACACAAAGACTCAAAACAAAGGGTTGGAGAAAGATTTACCAACCAAATGGAGAGCAAAAATAAAGAAATAAACAAAAAGCAGGAGTTGCAATTCTCGCATTTTATAAAATAGATTTCAAACCAACAAAGATACACTGGTAAAAGGATCAATGCAACAATAAGAGCTAACGATCCTAATACCCAGATACCTAAGACCCATAAAGAGATTTAGACTCAACAAGACAGAAAATTAATAAGGATATCCAGGACTTGAATTCAGATCCGGAACAAGTAAACTTAATAAATATGTATAGCGCTCTCCACTTTAAATACACAAAATATATTCTCCACTTTCAATACACAAAATATTGATCAGCCATTATTAATAACCATTCTTAGAATTAAGCAATATTCCTGTTCTCTCTCCCTCTTTTTCTTCCTCTTTCTTCCTCTCCTTCTCTCCTTTTTTTTCTTTAAAAAGAAAAAAAAACAGTCCAATCCCTTTGAGGGAAATCTGTCTATTTCTACCAAAATGATAAACTTTATATTTGATGACTAATACATTCTACTTCTAGGAATCTGATCTACAGATTGCTAAAACACATAAATTCAGTAGAAAACAAGAACAAAAGGTGGTTAGCACGTTCTTTTTGTGTCTCATGAAGAACAATTTTTTATAATATTTAATCATATATATGGAAAATGACATATACAAATATTTATGTAATACTTAGCACTATGTTATATGGAAATGTTGTGGTACCATAAAAGTTCACCTGTTAACATTTACAGATGACTAGTAAAATGTTTGATTACAGTGGGTCCCTGTAATAGAATACCAGGCAGCTCCTTATGAATTTGGAATGAGCTCCAAAATGGATTCTTTAAAGATAACAAGTTTAATAATAATGTATATAGTGTGCTACCATTTTTTATTTATTTATTTTTATTAGTTTTTAGGCCCATCATGTGCTACTTAATACTAGATTGTGTTCATTCTATCTCACTGTATTTTTGTATCCATTAACCATTCCCTCTTTATCCCCTCTGCCCACTATCTTTTCCCACTTCTGGAACCATCATGCTCCTCCCTATCTCTATGAGTTCAGTGCTATATATATTTTTTTGGCTCCCTAAGTAAATGAGAACACGAAGTATTTGTCTTTCTATGCCTGGCTATTACAACTAACATATTGTCCTCCAGCTCCACTCATGCTGTTGCAAATGACAAGGTTTCATTCTTTATTCTTTTTTTATGGCTAAATAATGACCAATATTGACCAGGTGTGTCCCGGGACTGAAAGTACCATTCATGGAATCTCTGCATTGAGCCCCGAACTTTATTTCACATCTCTTTCATCTTGTTCCTCTGCTCTTCTGTTTCCTATATGTTTATAAGAAGATGATTTCATATGGATCACCTTTCAGTTACCAATGATTCACAGACTTTCAGAGCTGGGAGAGCCTGCAAGGCCCATCTAGTGGGCTACTATTTTTAAAGTAATATAAAATAACCATTTATATTTCCTCCTTTATGCATAACCATTTTCAAAAGAATATATGATAAGTTTATAGTATCTGTGATTCAGGGAGAATGCACTGGATAGGAAGGAGCCTTTTCCCTGTATACATTTTAGTTTTATTTTTTTTCATTGTTTTAAGCAATACATTTTTATTACCTATAAAATATCAACAAATTTGGAATAAAAAGACTGTTTGGCACCTCCCCACCCCTCTGCTCACTCATCCATGTGTGTAAATAATTCTGAACAAATGACAGAAAATGGAGCAGCTGGTACTTGAGGTGGTGAGAAGCTCCCAGCTGTGCTTGATCCTCAAAATGCAATATGTTTTTCAGTAGTAATGGTTTAATAATTACTACCCTTTTTAGTTACAACAGATAAAATTACATGTTGATTTAATGCCACTAAAACAAACAAGAGCTTATCAACTATCATGTAGGTTAAGAAGTTACTATATTTGGAAAGTCAGACTTGAAACAAAGGGGAAAAAACTATCTTTTTTAAACTGATAACTCATTTAGGATATTTTCAAGGTGGTTTTTAGAAAAAGGGAAGGATTTAGAAGATAATGGCAGAAAAAGGAGTTATTATTTTCTTCACTGAGAGAAACTGCATGATGTGCTTAGTTGCAACCAAGGAATGCTCACAGCAAAAGACTTTTCCTAATACTTATCCAGAGCTTCTACTTTGTTTCAATAAACATGTTAAGTGAAATCATCACATTTCTCAGAAGAAAAAGCAATAAAAAGTAACTTGAGTCAGCATGCATGCTTTGGAACTGTGCTACTTACATTTTGGCAAGTAGCATCAGCTTCAGCTGAGAGCTAATTGGAAATGCAAATTCCCAGGCGCCACTCTACTAAAACTCTGAAGATAGGGCTAGGTGTCTGTCTTTTTCCAAGTTCTGCAGTTGATTGTAAAGTAATGATGTACTGCCTTAAAATTTTATACACCCAAGGTAACAGTGTATCCTACCTGTTTTATGAAAAATAATGAGCAGTATTCCATTAAGAAAACACAAAAGACTAGAAACTTATACAAATATGCATTCTAATTTCTAATGATGATGGATTGCACACCTTCCAAATACTAGGTATTTTTGAATTATTGTGGCTTCAATGTTGGGGTGATGGATAAAAATTTTTTTAAAGGATCACTGTTATGGGCTTAGTTTTGTCCTCCAAGATTCATATGTTGAAGTGTCAATCTTCAATACCTCAGAATATGAATATATTTAAAAACAAAGTCTTCAAGTAGGGTATCAAATAAAAATGAGGCTGCTAGCATGGGCCCTACTTCAATCTGATGAATGTTATAAAAAGAAGAAATTTGTTTCTTTTTTCTTTTTTTTTTTTTAGGATGAAAGGCAGTGGTGTGATAATCAGCTCACCGCAACCTCTGCCTCCTGAGTTCAAGCAATCTCCTGCCTCAGCCTACTGAGTAGCTGGGACTAGAGGCACCCGCCACCATGCCTAGCTAATTTTTCTACTTTTAGTAGAGACAGGATTTCACCATGTTGTCCAGGCTGGCCTTGAACTCCTGACCTCAAGTGATCCTCCCACCTTGGCCTCTCAAAGTGCTGGGATTACAGGCCTGAGCTATCAACCCAGCCTAAGAATTTGCTTTTCTATGTAAAGAAGCAGAAAAAAAAAAGAAGAAAAGAAATCTGCAAGACAAGTAGAGAAGCTTCCGGAGAAATCTTCATTGGAAACTCGATCTTGGACTTCCAATTTCTAGAACTGTGAGCAAATAAATATCTGTTGTTTCAGCCACCCAGTCTTTGGTATTTGTTATGGCAGCCCTAGCAAATGAAAATACTCAGCTCTCAATTTTTCTTTTTCTTTCTAAAAGTCGTAAAATTGTTCCAAGTTAGAAGCTAGAGGCAAGCTGGACAAGTTCACTCATGCTTGTAATCCCAGCACTTTGGGAGGCTAAGGCAGAAGAATCACTTGAGGTTAGGAGTTTGAGACCAGCCAGGGCAACATAGTGAGACCTCATCTTTACAAAAACTTTAAATTATCCAGGTGTGGTGGCTCATGCCTGCAATCCAGCCACTTGAGATCAAGGCTGAACCAGGAGGATCACTTGAGCCCAGGATTTTGTCTGTTTTTTGCTCTCTAAATAAATTGGTCAAGATTTTAGAAATAACTTCAGACTTGAAACTGGTTTTTCTTAACAGAGAAAATAACATTTCTCATATAGAATTTTTATTTTCCTAATTGAGTCTAACTTTCTTAAGTTTTCTTAAGAGACATTTAGAGGATTTTTGGAAATTGCCTTATTAACATATATTCTGTTGTTGACACTTCAGTTAAGCTGCAGTGAGCCATGAATGTGTCATTGTACTCCAGCCTGGGTGTCAGAGAGAGAGACCCTGTCTCTAAAATAATAAACAAATACCAAAAGAAAAGTTGAGGTAATTATTTCTGTCATTAATCACAACTAGAAAGCATAAGTAAAATTTAAACAGTATAAATTTTTGTATTTGTGTGAGACCAATTTACCACTTAGAAGCATAGTGACCCTAGGTTAGTAAACTGACTTCCTTGCATCTTAGCTTCCTTAGTGTAAAATGATGATATACAGCTGACATAGACTGGATGTTATAATCATTTAAAAATTAATGCCTTTAACACACAGTTTAGACATAGACGTTCTCAGAAACACTCATATATATGCCTGCTTGGTTGAGTGTTAACAAAAAAATACAAATCAGACTACTAGGGAAGTAGCATTCAGGATCAAAATTTTTAAATAACACTGCACTGTAAACCATGATTTTCTTTTCTTTTTTTTTTTTGAGACGGAGTTTTGCTCTTTGTTACCCAGGCTGGAGTGCAATGGCGTGATCTCGGCTCACCGCAACTTCCGCCTCCTGGGTCCAGGCAATTCTCCTGCCTCAGCCTCCTGAGTAGCTGGGATTACAGGCACATGCCACCATGCCCAGCTAATTTTTTGTATTTTTAGTAGAGACGGGGTTTCACCATGTTGACCAGGATGGTCTCGATCTCTTGACCTCGTGATCCACCCGCCTCAGCCTCCCAAAGTGCTGGGATTACAGGCTTGAGCCACCATGCCTGGCCTAATGCTACATTTTATACCTCAGAATAGGGAAATAAAAACCCTATATGAGAAATGTTACTTTCTCTGTTAACAAAAACCAATTTCAAGTCTGAAATTATTTTTAAAATTTTGATCAATTCATTTAGAGAGTTAAAATAAACAAATACTTAAAAATTGATCTAACAGTAAGTGATATGATATTTAGGTTAGTATAACAGTGTGATGTGATATCCTTGTTTGTAAGAATTCAAAATTTGTGGCAAGCTAACATTATCATTGCATAGTTCTCCCAGCATATTTATTTCTGATTCATGATAATATTAACTCAAAGTACAGGAATCACTGGTGTAGGAAAAATATTTGTCATAAACTATTTAAGGAACTTTTGATAAATTAAATAATAATTCAAGTGGTGGGTAGATAATGCCAATATCATTACAGATCAGGAGCATATGACAAACTCAGAAATTGTTTTTTTTTTTCTCATGGGTATTATATTAGGAATATCTGGTTATCAGAAATAAGTAGATTTATACAATTAGTAAAGTCTATGCTATGAGAAAGCTAAGGTAAATTTTGATGAACATTTCAAAATCAATTGGTCCTGTTTTAAGTTATACTATATCAATCCATGATTCTTACCAAAATGGAAAATGTTCTTGCATAAGAACTCATTCGTTTGACCCTAAAAATGAAATTATTAAAGACAAACAGTGCAAATATTAAAGCAAAAGGTAATTGTAATATCAAAAAATGTGGAAAAACTCATTTGTTAGATATCACATTTTTCTATTAATGTTACTTAAAAAAGTATACAGTATATTAGAAATATTAAACCACAATAATCATACAACTAGCATTGCTTGATAAAATATAAGGCACACAGCTAAATTTAAACTGAGCATGACAAATTTAAAAAAAAGACTATTTTATTAAGGTATTAATTATGTACAAAAGTGGCCTATATTTAATGTATAAAATTGATGGGTTTAGAGATATACATATAAACCTGAAAAACCATCACCAAAATCAATGCCATTGTAGACCACAAATAAAATTCTAATTCTAAGACCCCAACTGATTGATGGATGCCCCGCTTGGCCAAGGGTATCCCAAATTAACCTGAAAAGCTTGTTCAGGTCATAATGGGAAGTGGGGGTGGGACATGCCTAGTCATACACCCCTCCTTTTGGAATTCAGGCACAGCTGGGAAGCATTAATATTAAAACAGAGGTCTTAAGACTGACAAAACAGACTTTCTGCAGCAATAAAACACCAAATTCCAGCTGACCCTAGTGTAGCCTCTCATGTCAAATAGAAGGCCCTGAAAGAAATCAAAGTATTTTACCCCAAAATGTATTTCTTTGACATATTTTGAAATAATTCTGCAAAACTGTCTCTTGTGGGGAAAATTTACATTCTGTAGAGAATCCCCTTCCCTTTCCAGGTCTTTTTCCAGATTTGGGAGAGAATTAACTGGGTCCAGCAACGTTTTAGGTCTGATGAGAGATCTGAAGTCCACGAAACCTGTCTCCACAACTCATTATCTTAACCCAGACATATCTTTCCATTGATTTTGATTGTAAAGAGTCTTTACATAATAACTCTTTCAACCAGTTGACAATCAAAATCTTTAAATCTGCCAGGACCTGGAAGCCCCCACTTCCGGTTGTCCTGCCTTTCTGGATCAAACCAATATATATCTTACATGCATTGGTAAATGTCCATGTTTCTCTAAAATGTATAAAACCATGCTGTGGCCCAACCAGCTTGGGCACATGTTCTCAGGATGTCCTGAGAACTGCAGGGGCCATTGGTCCCTCACATTTGGTCCAGAATAAGTCTCTTCAAATACCTTACAGTGTTGGACTCTTTGTGACACCATAAAAATATTTATCACCTCATAAGTATTCTTTCTGTCTTATGTATTTGTTTGCTCTGTGTGTGTGTGTGTGTGTGTGTGTGTGTGTGTGTGTGTGTGTATTTAAGAATATTCTTAAGAATAACTGTATCCAATTAGGCATTTCTCATTTTACTCCTAACTGGAACTTTAAAGAAATCTGTTTATTGTCATCTATTGAATAATTTTAAGTAAGTCCAACCATTGGCCCTTTAAATTCTTCTTTCACTGAATTTGAGAACCTCCAGAATATGACTGGACAGTGAGTAGCCTTATTTTTTAATATTTTTCAGCCAGACCCTTCGCTCTGCTCTGTCCATTGCATCCAATGTTGCTGATATGAACTGTGATCACTCTGATGATCACATATTTGCTTATGTTATGTCTTCATTTTGTATTTATTCTACATCTCCAATCCTTCCAAGTTTATCTCAATCCCAACCACTCTAAATCATAGTCTTCCTTCATTTAGCCTTCTTTTTTTTTATTACTTTCATGTCACTTTTTTGGAATTTCCATTTAATTGCAGACAGTTTTATTTCAGTTCATATAATTTGGTTTTTTAAAAATATGTATCATTTTTATATTGGTCGGACTTGTTCCCCAATGATATAATATGCTTTAAGTTACACAGTATACTTATGCTTCAAGGCTCTGTACCTCAATTTTTAAGCTAAAAGTTTTTTCAAAGGTTTAGATCAATATTTTTCAGTATTTAGTATTATGTAAGCTTAATTTATTTAAACAGCCCACTGTAATTTAGAAATAAATTAGCTCCTTAATAAAGATAATTGCCTTTAAACCTGATTCTTGTGGACAGAGATATTGAGAAAATTAACCTAAATACATATAACTGAAAATATTCTTCTGAAAATCTTTTAATATACTTTGAATGTGAATTAAAAGAAGAAATTATTTCCCAAATCACTTACTTCTCTTCTTCACTCATAATTTTCTCTCTAAATGCCTCTAAATTTGTCTGGTAAATCTTGATGAAAACCAAAAGTTCATTCCAGCTGAATGCAGGACTAAGATTTTATTCTATATCTCATGAATATATGAGTTGAGATAACTAAAATAGTAAAGAAAATCATTATTTCATCATTTTTATAAAAAAAAGTATACTATTCTATAGAACATTATTAAGTCTTCCCATTGAGAATCTAGATTCTTAGCAAGTAAAGATCTCAGGGCCTCCTGCATTTCTATACGAATTTGCAAATACAGTAATAGTAATTGCCTCCCATTGAACAGAGATACTATTTATATAAATTAACTATTGGACTTTAATTTCTCCTTTGGCATCAATTTAGGTGCTGCAGGAGGTGTGGATGGGGATTTCTGCATATCTGGGGACAGAGAATCAGGCTGGGGGTAAGAATAGGTGAAAGCCCCAAGCGCTGTACCCAGGAGCGGGGAGGAGGCTGGGCTGGATAAACCAGAAGGGGCTGTGTAAGGAGATGGAGGCCAGAGGTGAGTAAGGGGCAAACAGAGAAGGATTCTGGTGTGAATTTTGTTTTGGTTTTTGTGTGGGATGGATCTGAAGCAGGGAAGTGACATAATTTGCTTTTCCTCAGGAAATGTTGGAACCAATTGACAGAGTAGAGAGAGTGATACTTTGGACTTCAGATAGGGAGAAGGGTCAGATTCTGTATATATTCTAAAGGCCAAACAGAGAGCTTATCGGTAAATCCAATATGGGGAGTGAATAAATAAGATAATTCAAAGATGACCCTAATAACTGTGAGGTGAACAACTGGAAAATTGTGCTTCTAATTATTAAGTTGTGGAAAATTTCTGAAAGTGGAGGGTTTCTTTATAGCGAAAGGGAAGAAACATGAAGAGGTCAATATTTTACATGTAATAATTGTGCTATTTGACTAGGTATAGAACATGATGAGTGAGCAGAAATGACATTTAGAACTAAGGGTTCAGAAAGAGTTCTGGGCTGGAAAGGTACGTTAATGCATTATCCAGAGGAAGATGATATTTGAATCTTTGCTAAGCTGGATAATAACATCATCAATGAATTAGGCATAGGTGAAAAATGAAGAGAAGCCCATGAGGTCAGTATAAACATGCGTATCAGGATAGCTCCAAAGAACAATGAAGAACACATCTGCAGAGGAGAGCAGTCACTATTTCAAATGCTGGTATTAATCTGATAATTTGAGATAAATTATTACTATACATTTGAAAGAAATATATTAGAGAAACATTCAAAATAATCTAATTAATGAGCAATTTCTTCATTTGAAATGTTTATATGTTTTTGTAACACTGAGGAAGGTGTTCTTTCACATATCTCACGATTCTTTTGCACTGTATTTTATTATCTCAAAAACACACCTCCATGTCCATGAAATAGGAAACTGAATCAACTGTTCCTGTTTACTGGATCCCTCAAAAGCTGTGATGTATGTCAAGTTGAGCACGAGTGTTCTGTTAATACAAACATATGACTCAAAGCCACCAAAAGGAGGTAATATACTATCCCAACAGAGGCAAAATCATAATGTTACATTTACTTAAGGTCATTTATGACATAGGAGGATTCTTTCCTAATGGTGAACAGCCTACATTATTTAACTTCTTCTTGGGTTGAACATGCCTTAGTACTGTAGGTATAAGCACAACAAAACCTCAGGGTAAGACAGAACTAGACAAGAATCTGAGCTCTGCCACTTAACAGAGGTTACTTTAAGGAAGAGACTTAATCCTATCTACATTCATGTTTCCTGAATGAATAATTGGCTGCTAATTGCAGGTCCTAGTCCAAAATAAAAACATAGTCTGGCTCTAGCCAGTGGATATTTTAAACTCTATCTGGGATATTATTTTTTTAATCAGGTATGGTGAGATCAGCAGATGAAGAGACACCTGACACTGAAAAGGCAGTTTACTATGCACAGTTGCTGAGAGGAGTGGGTATGCCAGGCCATCCTGGCAGGGCCACATGAGAAAACACCAGGGTTGGTTGGTCATAGGCAGAGATAAAGCAAGAAAAACTGTAGAAAAGCTTGTACTGTGTGTGTGTGCCTGTGTGTGTGTGCCTGTGTATGTGTGTGTTTTTAATGGTGAAAAATGGGAGAGCAGGCTAAGCAGGTGAAGCAGATTTAGGATTAGCTGGTTTGAATAATTTCAGTGGGCTCCAGGGAATAGGGGCTGGCCCTGGTTCTCTTATACCTGGCACTGAGATAATTAGGGTAGGGAAAGAGAAACTGGTGTCACCCAGTGTGAGAGCTGTACAAAGCATGTGGGTTGAGGGATTGGTTAGTTTAAGTATAAAAGGCAGAGATATTTTGCTATCTCTAGAATCTGCTAACCCTGGGAGGGGCCATCCCTTTCTGGTCAACAATGTCCATAATGTCAAAATATCAGAGACACAAACTAGAAAACAAGGTTAACACAGTGGGGATATCAGTCTCCCTTTCCTATTGACCCCAAATCCTGCAGGTGAGTGAATCCCAATACTGGCGATCTCTTCCATACTGAGCTATGCTTGATACTTAGATTGAGTATTCTGAGAATCTCACTAAGACTCCTGTCAAATTCCCCATGGAAAAGACAGTCATCGCCTCATCCTCCTCCCCATGACACCGTTAACTGGGCTTGACCCTGAACCTTCTTGAGCCCACGCTCAGCCTCCACTAAGACAATGTGCAATAATAGAACATGGTTCTCCCTTCCCCACCCACCAGTGCAACCTGGTTATTGCCCCTGGCAGCAGGTGGCAGTGGTCCCAGGATGCAGAAGGGGGACATAAAGCCTAATAATCAGGTCACCAGAGGGAAGAGACTGAGCAGCCACCAACCAGGTAACAAGAACGTAGGAGGCTGTGAGAGATTAGACTCAGTTGACGAGATGACCCAGGTCCCAGTGCAGGCTCCATCATCCCATCTGACTTCACTTATAAAACACAGTTTCCAAGACAACATTCATAAGACTTTGCAAAGAGCATGAAACCCAATTGCCAGACCCTTCTGATGACAGAACCTCATGTACTTATCCTGATCACACATGGCAAATCTTGGCCTGGATCCATGGGACAACTTTAATGCCATACCTCACATCCTCTAGGCCTAACTTTATTCTGCCTTTTGTATGGCAACCAGCTGTGCCCGGATGTAACCCAAGAAGCATCTTTCCTTCAATGCCCAGCATATGTCTCATTTTCCAGCTTACAATTTTTTTTGCAACTGTTATGTGTGACCCTATGAAAACCAGCTCAGCAATTCGGATACATGCACAAATTTGGATGTACAAGGGACTACACAACCAGAGACCAATGAGGAAATATTAACTGATGGAAAATACTCCCTTCTTTGGGTCGCTGAACAGACAAGTGTGAATTTCCTTCACAATCTCCCAGCTCCTCACTGCAGGAAGCCTCCGGTGCTCACAATGACCAGCCACACAGACACCTTTTTATTTGCTTTGCTTTCTGCCCTCGGTCATCCTTCCCAGGGCCCTCCCAAGTTCCTTAGGATCATTTCGCTTCACAAAATAAACCATCTGTATGTAAGCTCTTAAATAAAACCACATTTTCTGTGGGAACTCTGAATAAGACTCTAAATAAATCAGTTATTTGGAAGAATAAATGGGATAAGAGATGTCAAATACCAAGCATGAGACCTGGCAAATTATAACTACCTCATTTTTGTTAATTCTTTATCCTTCCTTTCTTTTTCAACTGGAAAAGCTGCTTGATGTACATTTTACAAACAGATGAATAAAAAATATAGCTTTTGTTACTTAAAATAACCTCAATCTCTATTTCAATATTGAATTATTCAAAGGCTGGTAAATTCTATACGGGCACATTAAAATAGTGATTTCAGTATTTTCCTCTTCTAGATGTGACAGGTGGGGGCGGTGGAGGAGTACCAAGAGTGTCAGTACCCAGGAAGTCATCTCTCCCCTACAGAGGCAAACCATCCCTGCATATTCCCACCGAGAATCCCACATTCCCACTCAGTCCCAGCCCATGTCTCCTCACAGGACCACCCATGTGCTTGATGCTCATTAGCATCTCTGAGCTACTTCTTTGCCCCTTTCAGGGATTTGGGAAATTCAGTTCATCTCTACCACCTCTCTTGGGCTGCAGGAGACTGGGGGAAAGGGCAGTTCAACCCTCTTTGTCGTTTATGCAATACTGCCATTCGTTTTCTCTTGCTGCTGGGGCATGGTGGTGTTGCATGGACAGAACTTCATTCCCCAGGTTCTAACTAGGAATGAGGATTAATTTCTCCCTGCTTTTGACCATTAAATGTACTTAATCTCTTAACTGTATTGCCTAGACCTGATTCAGGGATCAGAAGCATTTTTCGAAATCCCACCAGTGTCTAACCTGATGCTTCCCCTTATGTTCTCACGTCCTAAACCAGCAACATCTTCATCAAATCTGGGTATGTAGCGAAAGACAAACAACCAAAAAAAGGCCCTTCTCATTGTTTAAGGCATAAACGTGTAGATTAGAGGTCACCAAAATTGCTTCTGAAAATAGAAACCAAGTCTCTTAAAACACATAAAGCATTTTCTAAACACAAAATGAACTATGCCTTGAGGCATTTCTATAATAAAACTCTGAGAGCAATCGGCCTGGAATGGGGACTGTGCATGAAGAACACATAATCAGTATAATCGAATTATTATCCTGTCAAGAGGAAAATGTGTCCTTACAGAATGCCGCATCCAGGAAAACCCAGCAGGCATTTAGTGACTTTTCCATCCAGCCCCAATGCAGAAGAAAGGCAGTCTTTTGCTCAGGGGCACAAGAAAGTGAAGCTCCAAGGAAAGAATTCTGAAGAAGTAGGGCACGCAACTGAGTTTTGTCAGATAAAGAAGGAAGAGAACACTGCAGGAACAAAGACAAGACGAAGAAAGCAGGAATGCGTGGAGAGCCTATCTGGTAAGAAGTAAGCAGGGCAGCTTAATTAAAGTGCCAGGGAAAGGTGCAGAAAACGAAATCACTATTCTGGGGCAAGGTTTCTCAGTAGGGCACTCACGTCCCAATTTGTCCAGCACAGTTTCATTTTGTCTTTGTCATCCTGGCACAATGATTAATATCTCCCCTTTCCACTCTTGAAAGTAGCTGGATTTGGGCAATAAAGTCATTCCACTCAGGCATTTCAAGCATGTACTTAGGGCATTAAAAAAATGCACTCAGCCAACACCCACTCATCTCATCCCCTGCAAAGAAAACATTTCTGTAATATAATATGACATTTAATAATTCTATAGAGTATTCAAATTGATATAAGAAAACTCTCAGATTTTATTTTACTTCTTGTCACTTACTTGACAATTAAACAATTACATGTGGAACATGTTAGGAGGAACTAAATCTTACCTTCATAATCTGATCCTGGCAGGAATAAAACGGACATAAATTTTATATTGAATTGGATGGAATTAGATATAAAGATATAAAATAAATAGAATCTAAAGAACACACAATGAAGTAGAAGGAAAATATTTAATATTTATATCAATATTGATTTACCTATCTATATTTTTACATCTTATATTTTAAGTGTCATGGAATAAGTGACATTTTCTATGTATCTCAAAACTTTTATGCGAAGCAAACACTTAGAATATAGACTATTCGATGATGACTTACTGATTTTATGAATGGCATATTGTTTGATTGATGTAATTTTATTGGAAAGGATCTTATTTTAGAATATCAGACACTAAATGTGTATTAAGTGATAGACATATAATGACACAGCCAACAAATTAACGATTACAAAATATCAGTTTTTCTAAATACACACTTTGGTGGTCCATATTATTATTATTATGCTACCTATTGATATAGTTTGGCTGTTTTCCCACCCAAATATCATCTTGAGTTGCAGTTCTCATAATCCCCACATGTTGTTGGAGGGACCCGATGGGAGGTAATTGAACATGGAGGTGGATACCTCCATGCTTCTGTTCTGATGATAGTGAGTTCTTACAAGATCTGATGGTTTTATAAGGGGCCTTGCCTGCTTTGCTCAGCACTTCTCCTTCCTGCCATCACATGAAAGATGTGTTTGCTTCCCCTTCTGCCACGATTGTAAGAATGTGAAACTATGAATCAATTAAATCTCTTTCTTTTTTAAATTACCCAGTCTCGGGCATTCCTTACACCAGAGTGAGAAAGGAGGAATACACCTATGTATACATTATTACATTTCAAGTGAAATGCAATAATATTAGTATGTGTTACAAGAAAAAATATAATAATGAATGGTTATCTGCAAAGTTGCCTCCATCGGTCTCCCAATTTCACCATCACTTCCTGTCTCTGGGGGGATCCAGCTCTTCAGCTTTATTTCAGAATATCTGGGTACTGTTCCTAGTGCAACAAACTAGAGGAGCCATTATAATTAATAACCTTAATCTCAGAAAATCACTATAAATGTATATACTATAGAAATCTGTCATAATCCAGGTCCTCAGAGAGATGCATACTTGTAGGAGATCGGTCAGAATGGTGGGAAAAATTATAGAAAGATGCAAACCTTCTTGGAAGGTGGGAAGGTTTTGCAGAAGCCTAATCTTCTTACCCTGAGTTAATGGCAAAGATCAGATATCAAGTGAATGGAGAGGAGTTTATCTAAACAGCTTGTTGTACTAAGACTGACCTTTGATCATCCATGGGCATAACTACTCTCTACTGGGGAACACTGGCAATGTTAATTACCCACTAATGGTGTATACTCAAAAACTTTGTCATTAAATCTGTACTAAATGACTGATCTGGGTGGCACAGAGGTACCCACTCTTCTTCTTTGGTAATACCAAAATGGTGCTAACCCTCTGGCTGTACTCTCAGGCAAGAACCTCTGTCAGTGTAATTTTTTATCCATCACTTGGCCAAAGTCTGCTGGTCAGACTCAACACATATGAGAACACACCATGAAATTTATGCTTAAATTTGATTTTACTGTATTTTACTCTAGGGCTTTGTAACTTACCTGTAGTGCATTGATTTAAAAACAAATTATGGTTTGACATCAGACTGAAATTTACCACTTCATGGAAAATATGCATGTCATATGAGTAGAGACCAACTCCTCAGATTCCTTGCATGGAAAGAGATGGAACCATAAAAACCTTAGGGATATCCCTCAACGTAAGAAGAAACTCATTTCAATAAAATGAACCCTATCTTCATGGGCATTCCTACCCCAGTGCTCAATCCTGGAATGTACAGAGTTCAGGAAGCAGCATAAAATACCATACAACTCCCCATTCAGCCATGTAATGAGGGTCCCAGCTCATGTCTGCATGACAGGTATGGAGAATGTGAGAAGGGAAAGAGAAGAAGACATCAGAGGAGCAAGGATGAGCTAATAAAAAATAGATTTAATTTGAAATTTGAGCTTGATATTTTCTACTGGACTTTTAAAAAAAGGATTGTACAGCTGAAAGTGGACAGAAACTTATGAAATATGACCATAAAATCATGAAGGGATGAAAGAGCTTGAAGTGACAGAGCCATTATGAATGCAGTATATGGGAGAAAATAAAACAAAATAAAATAATTTTGGTTTAATTTGTTGTACTATGCCATGTGCACACTAGAATGCCTTCTTAGTTTCTGAAGATATGCAGGACTTCAATTAGTTTATTAATTAAGCACATGCATAAAACCTCAGCATTATCTTCTTGCGTTTAAGGAGTAAACACATTAATCATCATGCCTGCTTCAAAATAATAATCTGAGTTTCAAATAATATAATGTATCTCGGGTCTTTTTCCCTATCATGTAATAATTTACCTGAAACAGATTTGGTAGGAAGTTTTCAAGACAATCTGGTGTTAATTTCATTGTATATCTCCCGAGAACCAATGGCTAATTTTGAGCACATTATAATTTCCCCTGATAAAATGATCTATCAAAATGAACATAATAGGCATCTTTTAAGTATAAGCATAATACACAACGAGTTGGTTTTTATTTTATCTATGAAAAAAACCAAAAATCTTCCTCTGTAACATACTTATTTGTATTGAATAATAACTCTATCCAGAAATGCCTCAAAAAAACTTCCAATGTCACTGTATGACTTCTTGTTCTTAGATGAAACCGTGAGGATTAAATGAGATCATTCATTTCTTCAACAACAAAGTTATTTTATATAAGGCATTACTAGCTTTGCTCAATCTGTTATTAGACAATGCTAAATTTACATTGTTGGGGCTAAAGTGTTTGTGGCAGCTAATGAGTAGTTCCATTTCAATTCACATTTATAGATAATTCTGTTATACCAAGTCCCAAAATTTTAATAAGGCAAATCACTGCCCACTTTTTGTAACAGTTCACTGTTCTTGTAAGGCTTACTAGAACAACTAACATATCAACATAGCAATTTAAGAGTTATACTAATTGTTTATGTTATTTATTTCTATTTATTCATGTGGCAAATTCAAGTTTTAAGCAGCACAAAAAAATGTCCTACCATAAAACTCCAATATTCTGAAGGATTATAGCTTTGCCATTTCATAAAGCAAATGAACATATTGCTACTAGAGGCACAAAAATATGTCTTAGACAAATATGTGTGAGATCTTAAACAGGTCAGGGAGATGAGTTGATTCATAGCTCTTTTTGACAACCTATATATTCTATGTCCTTACCTTGAGTTAGTTGCATAACACTGTGAAGAATGTCAACATCTTTTTAATCCCTTATGGGTCATGTAATTCTTATCAAAAAAGAGAGTGGATTTTCACTGTCTAAATACATGTCATAATTATACAGGGGAGGATATATTTTGCCGCTCTAAACTTGTTCTATTTTGTGCTATCCTAATACAATTTCGGGAGAAAATATTGCAAAACCAGAGCTTATATTAATTTTTCACCATTATATACTTTTATGAATGTACTTAATATCTCCATCAGATGTTTAGCTATGACTAATTTTTATATCTATATCTATATGATATTATCTTGCTCATCATAGAGTATCCTCATGTTATGAGATCCTGGGACTTCCCCAAATGCTTGAATAAAAAAAGATTTCTTCAATTGCAGCCACCCTTTTCCTAAGCAAGTTTATGTTTTCTTGCGCTAGAGGTCTAGGCACCATTAAAAACCATGAATGGCTTCTACTGCAAGAGTTATAACTCAAAATGCTTAAAGGTCTAGGCAAATATAGAAAAACAATTAAGGAGCATGAATGTAGCTAGATGGTGGAGGCTAGATGCTAATGGTCCAAGGGTCCAGTGCATTGTTGCTCTGCAAGAATGTAGAAATTATGTTAGCTCAACAATACACACCTCTGGACCAGACATTTACCAGTGCGAACCACCAGTCTGTGGCCTACACTGTGATTTCAGTCATCTTTTCTTTGTGTGCTTCTATGATATAGCATACAGTTGAAATTTTCCATTTATTATTCTCATGATTATCTTTAGCTGACATCATTTGATCACTATCTCAGATACAGTACACTAAACACTTAACCTGTATTATTTCGTTTAACCTTTGTAATATTTCTATGAGATGAGTACTAATATTTTATCCATGGATGTACAGAGATCGAATAATTCATCAAAAGTTCTAAAATTTGTGAGTGGAAGAGCTGTTGTTCTCTCAGAATTAAGTACCTCCAAAATTCAAACTCCTAAGCTCTTTTTAGAAATCATTAGTAGTGAGAATGATAGCATTCTTTTTGTATTTTCAGAACTGAAGGCACTGCCTGTCATAGAACCAGCACTCACCAAATATTAAAATAGCAAACAAAAATCTGAGCCTGTTTCTACTTTGTTTTACAGTTCTGTAGCTGAATGCGTATACTATTCCAAAGTTTATTTTTATTTATTCAAAACTTATCATTATTTTTATTTCTATAAGCTTCTATTCAAGACCCCTTTCATTTCTTTGTCACAAGGACAGCAAAGCACAGTGAAATGAAATAGCACATAGTGTTTGAATGTAGACTCCAGAGAAAAGATACTTTGATTCCAGACTTTTTTTAGCGTATAGCAAATTCTTAAATGTGTACATGTTTTCTAACCTCTGACATTTCCTAATATAAAAAGCCATTTTTTTAATTAAACTAAAATGAGGTAAGGATAAGTCTGCTTCATACTGTTAATTAGAGACCAGATTCCTTCTATCTTGTGTGTCTTCCCTGCTCTGAGGCATGAATGTTGTATGCATTCAGCCAACAGATGGCAAAAGAGAGGATGCAAGATCCTGTGGGAAGTTGTTATAGACCAGCCCTGAATGTCGTTTTTACCGCTTTCAGCCACGTTCCTGTGGCAAGAACTCAGTATTAATAGCCACAAGGCTTGTGTGGACCTTACTAAGAGGCCCAGTAAGAATCAGTACATTTTAGTTAGCATTACTGTTAATAACACTACACTTTATGCATATCAACAAAATAACGTTTCTTTTTTAATTTGGTGTTAGAAAAATCCTGTCTCTCATTGGAAACTGGTGGATGAAATCCTTTCACTTAATGGAAACTCTGTTTTATACATATTTCCTTAGAGTTTAAACAACTATGTCATCCTTTAATTGTAATCCTATAACATAATGTGTTCAAAGTCTTACTCAAATGTAGACAAAACACTCTGCTACATTTAGTAAAGAGCCTGCTACTAAGATTCTGTTGGCAAGTGAGATCAGACATCACAGGTATTAAAATATATTCAGGTAGAGCTCAGAAGCTCCCTTGGAAGACATACCCTAAGGTGACGTTAGGGTATGTGAGCTACATACTTGTATATTGGCCTTCCTCTAAGGGCAGAATCTATAGCTGGTTTCTAGTCAATAAATTATGGAAAAGGTTTATTTATATGGTAAATGCTTAAAATTTTGCAAATTTAATTGTGGTTTCTAATCAGTTGACTGAATCAATCTAAAGGGAGATTATCATTCATTGCTCTGGTTTATAATGATATAAAATCATGTAAAAGCCCTTCAAAGAAGGATAGAGCCCTCCATGAGATCAGACAAGCTCTCCTACAGGCTTTGAAGATGGAAGCTGCCATGAGTTATGTAGCCAGAAGAAAAAATTCTGTCAATAACCTAAATGAGCTTGAAAGCAGATTCTTCCCCAGTCAAGCTTCCAGATGAGAACATAGCCCAGCTGAAAACTTGATTGCTACCTTGGGAGCTTCTGAGCAGAGCCTCAGTTAAGCCAAGCCTGACTCCTAATGAATAAAATCTGGGAGGTAATAAATATGTTTCAAGTGCCTAAAAGCATCAGTAAATTGTTACACAGAAATGGAAAATTAAAACATGCCCAGTCCCTCAAGTATACCGATCTAGAGCACCTCTCTGGAAATGAGAATCCCAGGGTTTGTACTTAATCTTTCCTGATGGTAATGACCTTTTGAGTTCCAAAGATTTAAGAGTGTCTCTGAGATAATTGGACAAGTGCAAATGAAGGATAATCTTATGAAAGGGGAATCTGGCCTAGGACTCAAAGTAAGTATTAGTTTACATGTGGCTAGAAGAATGTGTTTATTCTGGTTGCAAGTCATGGCTAGTTTTGATTGTCAGCTGAGGTACCATGGTACCTTTTAAAAAATTTGTGGAAAAGCTCATGTATATGGATGCAGAGGACTTTGAAATTCATGTAATTATATTGGGAAAATTAAACAAAAAGGTCTGAGCAAGCATGGCTCACCTGAAAGTACCATCTTTGTCCTGACCTCATATTTCATTTAAAGTCTAAAATGGGCCTGTAATAGTAACAGCTCATCAGTGGTGGCTACAGCAAAGGGAATGAAGCCACTATCATCTGAAGAAAGACATGGTCAGCTGGGCGCAGTGGCTCAAGCTTGTAATCCCAGCACTTTGGGAGGCCGAGGCAGGTGGATCACGAGGTCAAGAGATTGAGACCATCCTGGTCAACAAGGTGAAACTCCGTCTCTACTAAAACTACAAAAATTAGGTGGGCATGGTGGCACATGCCTGTAATCCCAGCTACTCGGGAGGCTGAGGCAGGAGAATTGCCTGAACCCAGGAGGTGGAGGTTGCAGTGAGCAGAGATCGCGCCATTGCACTCCAGCCTGGGTAACAAGAGTGAAACTCCGCCTCAAAAAAAAAAAGAAAAAAAAAAAGACATGGTCGATGAGGGAAATTCTGGTTGTGTTAACCATACCATAAAATATAATATAAAAATCATGCATGATGGAAGACAGGGGGCATAGGAACAACAAGAAGTTGAAAATGAAAAGGCACATAGAATGAAATCATTAATGATACATACATTTCCTAGCAGTTAATCAAAAACTGAAGATAAATATTTGAAGCCTTTGGAAACTCAAGTTAAAAAGGATGCATTATCAGATTTATGGTTTGTACTTTCAAAATATTAAAAACCCTTTTTTTTCTTTTGAGATGGAGTCTCACTCTTGTCACTCAGGCTAAAGTGCAGTGGCATGATCTCAGCTTACTGCAACCTTCGCCTCCTGGGTTCAAACAATTCTCCTACCTCAGCCTCCTGAGTAGCTGGGATTACAGGCACATGCCACCATGCCTGGCTAATTCTTTGTATTTTAGTAGAGATGGGGTTACACTGTGTTGCCCAGGCTGGTGACGATCTCCTGAGCTCAGGCAATCCACCCACTCGGCCTCCCAAAGTGCTGGGATTACAGGCATGAGCCACCACACCCAGCCAAAAAAATCATTTTTGATAAACAAAGCAGAAATTATTTTCTCTTCAGTTTTCACAAAGAACATGTTGCAACACATAATTTGTATATTGGCAGGTGCTCAAGGGCATGTATTCACTCAGAAGTATGTCATTTCTCTAACACAATGTTATAAAATATAAATTACTTTGAAGTATTAAAGCATTTGCAGATTTTACCTAAACGTCCAAGTTTCTATCCTCTCTTGAGAAATGTGATGATCTGGTAAAATGTGATCTATACTGTTTGGCACTGATCTCTCTGACCTGAGAAATACATTATCAATTCAGAATGTCTTGTTCTCCATCACTGTAGGCTACATAAGCCATTTCTCATTTTATTACATCAGATCCTAATTGCTTATTTAAGTTATCTGCCTGACTCCTTTCAGCTACTGAGTTTGGGATTTCTAAGTCTTTAATAACATATTCCACAACAACTTTATGAAAATATAACAAAGCATTTTATGTTTCTATAGTAACCATCCTGACATAACTATTTGAGGGAATGTGTTCTCTTTCCGGGTCCATGAGGGGGCGTAGCTTTAAGGGCAAGAATTTCCCGGCAACATGCCCCCCTCCTATCTCTCTCCATCCTGGAGATTCAACGTTTATGTATGAATTTTGAGGACACCGGAAGAAACTAAAAGTCAATCACTCCAGCGGAAGTACTAAGGAACTCCTTTCATTGGCCCAGGGTCTTGGAGAAGGTGGGGGTTTCTCCCAGGATAAAAATCCATGCTTCCTCACCTGCGCCAGATTTCCAACTTTCTGGAATCCCCTCCCACATGGTGGGAGCTCCCTCTGGGATTTCCCCTCTGGAAATCCCTTCCACACTCTTCGTGAAAGCCTTTCTCTTCTTCTCTTTTCCTTCTCTTTTCTCTGCCTAAATAAAATCACCTTTTCTCTACCTAAATAAAATCACCTTTCTGCCACACTTTTTGGGTCTAATATTCACTTTACAAGCATACAGTCCCCCTGCAGTGTCCCCACCACTTATTCCTTAAGAGGCTGGAGGCCAAGAACCCACAGTGATCACCAGCATCCAAGAAAAAACCCAGTTATATAATCATACTTTCTTTTTAATCTTTGTTCAAAGATAACAATGAAATCTCCATCTCAATCCTATCGTCTACATTTAACATCACTGTTAATAGACTTCTTCTTATGGTCTTGACCTTGAATTTAGATTTTTTTTCCTTATTACCTATATATTTACAGGCTTTTAGCAGCAAATATCTTTAATATATTTTGAAAAAAAAAAAAGAGAACAGATTTAAAGAGAGGTAAATCAAATTGAATTTTATTATATCATTTTATTTTTACATGTCTGCTTACTGAATGCCTGGAAGCCCTTCTCTGCTGCAACTTATTTGTAGGAATACTTGTTTTCATAATGTTTAAAGGACATAAAACTAGTAAATGGAATAAGAAGCACTGTAGCTCAGTTCTCACACATTTTAAGTTTCTGGTTGTAATTTAGAAAAATGCTAAGGATGGAGCAGAGGTAGTGGGGAGCTTATTCTGTCACACATCATAAGTGCCCTTAAAGGACAGCACTAGACCAGTCATACTCAATCTTTGGATTGCATTAGAATCACCCACAGCGCTTGTTAAAAACAGACAGCTAGTGGAGTCTGAAAAGATGCTGGTCTAATGAGTTCACAGGTGATAATTCTTCCCATCTTGGAAACACCACTTGGTAACCATTGCCTCCAACTATAATCCTCTTAATAGTAGGTGTCTGACTTTTTTATTCTTGAATCCCTGTTAAATCACATTTTGTCTCACATATGGGAGATGCTTACTACATAAGTGTTTTATGTAGTAGGTTTTTTACTTGAAAATACTCTGCTATTTCTTCCATGATCCCTGTATAGATAGATGGATAGGTTGATTGATTGATACAGATTATAAAGATTTGAAGCCATCAGAAACCCAAGTTAAAAATGATATATTATCATTTTTTGTTTTGTACCTTTGAAACATAAGAAACTTTTTATACATAAAGTAGAAATAATTTATATTTATACAGATATACACACACATAAAATTATAATTTTGCCCCTTTTTAAACAAAAGTAATCAAAATAGAATTGAATCATTTAAATTTTTGAATCTAGGATTTACTTTTTCCTTAATTTCTAACAGTGTATTATTCATAATGGATACAAGTATTTTATTTTTGAAAATTTTATTCCTTGGTAGGTTTATAAAATTGTAACTTTATCTCTTTTTATATACGGACTACATCCAAATTTCAACAGGACAACTAAAATGAATCAAAGTTATTTCTTAATACAGAGGGATTTTTTTATCCCAATAATAAAGGCAACAATATGCTGATGTTTACCAAAATTGTCTCTTTCCTCCTTTATCTTTTTTTTTAACGTACAGACTATATCCAAACTTCTACAGGGCAACTAAAATGAACCAAAGTTATTCCTTAATAAAGAGGTTTTTTTTCCCCCGCAATAATTAAGGCAACAATAGGTTGATGTTTACCAAAATTGTCTCCTCCTGGCCATCCTGTTGTTTTATAATTTCTTCCTTTTCTTGTAGGTTTGTCTGTCATTGCTGAGTCCTTGCCAAAGAACATGGCTGAAAGTGGCAAAAACTACATCCAGGCCTGGCCCATAAAAACCTCCCACAGGAGCATTACTATCATATGGAATTGATTTTTTAAAAATCAATCAAAAGCCTACCCATTTTTGAAGAAATCTTATTGACAAAGAAATAATGATCCTAGACTGAAGACATTTTAATATCTTCGGTCTCGAAGAAATCTTTGGATTCTGAGGCTTGGGCATACAGGTGGAAAGTTCCAAGAGTCAGTCCCAAAGAATAGCTTATTCTCGGCTGCCTGCTCCAGATGTAGTTATGGAAGAAAAAAAGTGAAAGAAATAATAACTATCAGGTAAAGATAGCTGCTTTATATACAATAATAGGCCAGAGAGTTCCTGTTATCTGAAAGAATCAGGGTCTCATCCCCAGGAGTATTAAATACTGATATGGACTGGAAACATCTGTTTGTTTCTTACTCTTCTTTTTCACAGGAGGGAATTTTTTGTTGTGGTTACCTTGTCTCAGTTCTGCCCTTGATTTGGGATATCTGTAGGGGTTGGGTGGGATTGCCTTTTAGACCCTGGCCCTTTGTAGGAAACTATTAACCAGGAATCTTTAACTTTTACATATGGGACACATGTTTGTCTCCTTTGGGGTGGGATGAGTAGGTTTTATATAAAGCATGAAGATTCAAGGTGACCAGAAGGAAATACTCAGGTAGGGGTGAGTTCATTGTTTACTCAACCAAGGCTCCAGTTTTCCTGGGCACACAGCTATGCTAACTTCCTAACCTTCCTTGAAGTTAAAGGTGGCTATATAACTCAACTCTGGCCAATGAAATCCATGTGGAAATGATTAACTCACTTCTTGGCATGGGTAATAAAATCCTCCCTTGCCATCAATCCTCCATTTGTTCAACCCAACTGGATGAACAAAGAAAAAATTTGAGGCCTTCAAAAAAAGGCTGAGCCACGGTAGAAGAACTAATCCCTCAATGACTGAAAGCAAACACCCTCACCATGCACAACCAACTTCAGATCAACTGTGTTAAGCCACAGAGACTTGGAGATTTGCCTCTCAACAGTATTACTGTACTACAAAGCAAGGGTGTTACAGTTTTGGCAGGATTTCATTTTGGCTAAAAACTTTCAAACTGTAAAATAGCATTATATTAAATGTTGTTAAAAGTGGGGTAAATTGTCACTTTTATTCACCATTGTGAAAGCAATACTAGAAAAATCTGCTTAAGTAACTGTAGTTTACAGTATGCTTTGAATTTTAAATCGGTGTATACTTTGAGCAATTCTAATTTTGGAATTTTTGCCTAAGTAAAAACATGAACAATTGCATGAGAATGTAAATGCCGGGATATTAATAATGGTAGCTATCATAAGCACCCAAAAGTATAGATCAAAAGAGGCTAGTTACTTACCTCACAGCATGTGCACATGAAATAATAGTGCATTAAAAGGGTGTCATGCAATTTTTTTTATTGACTTATTCAAAGCTGGCTATGTGTGACACACTTAGGTTTATACTAACATATTTTGGTCTTTTTGTCTTAGAACATTACAGCTTGGAAATAGGACCCAAAGCAGGTAAATATAATTATGTAACAGAGATTATAGCAAAGAGAATTTCAGTGTCATATAAAAGCACTGATGTAGGAAAATAGAAGCATGTTCTAGGGCTGTAAGAGACAGATGTTAGACAATAGGCTGTGCTACCTACTTCAATTAAAATCTGGGAAAGTCATTTAGGAATCAAAATGACAGCTATTCACAAAATCATTTTGCATCTTACATATCATAATACATGTAAAGTAATTCATATAATATCCGACATATATTAGGTGCTCAGTAAGACTAGCTATTGTTAATGTTAGTATTATGATTAATAACACTTTCATTACTGACTTGGAAAACACTGCATACTAACTCATTCATTTTTAGAAGGTAGTTGTAGAGCAGAGAGTTCCATATGTTCCCATTTTTGAAAACTTAGGTGAATAAAATGAAGAAAAAAGTTTTCCAAAATACTTTTTCCATTGAGTATGGGAATTTGAGGGAATTCCAACTTATTCCAATATTTTTGGGAGAGACAGGCAAATGTTACCATATTGTGATTAGATTGCTAAATCTATTGTAACACTTGTATGCTTAAAACACATGAAATGAAAGACCTTCAACCATAATTCTATAATATACAAATTGGACTTACTACTGGAAGGTATTTATATTATTCTTCACTACAATGTCAGAATACAAAAATAGGGCACATAAAGTTATTGGAAACTTAGGCAATAGAACTTTTCATGCTGCCTTGGTGTGATTGTTCCACCTGTAGAAGGAAAGCCTATGAATGTTCTCTACTTGAGTTATTTCTGTGGCTGAAGGGAAAGAAAAATTTATCTACCTAACAGAAACAAAGTTCCTACTATGTGGCAGACTCAGTGCTAGATGTTTCATGCCCATTCTCTCATTCTCTTATTTAAGCCTTACAATTATTCAAAGAGAGGTATCACAGATGCTCATCTTATCCACGAAAAAAAATCAAGGCTCATAAGCATAAACTACAGCTATGTAATTTGTAAGTGTCAAAAAAATGTAATAAAATAATAACTTATATGAGTCAACTGAGGGACCATGTTAAAGGAAAAAATCTGTCTTCCCAGGCTCATAAAGGACATGGTTTCAAAAGCAAGAACTTCCCCGCACAATGCCTCCATCCACCTCGGCATCTGGGAACCTGGAGTTCTTTGTCTAACTTACCCATGCAGTCTAGGTAAAATTTCAGGTGTACTCTTTATTTAAAAGGCCCACAAAATGCCAATCCAGCATCAGAGTTGAAAATCAATTACTCCAGAGGACATTTAAAAGAACTCCTCTCATTGGACAAGAACAGGAATGGGGCAGGAATAAGTTCAAAGTTAAAACTCCACTGCACCTTACCTGTGCCTATTTCCCTCTCTGGGATTCCCCTCCCACAACAATGTAGGAGCTGTCTTTCCCTCTCTGCGTGTGCGGATATCCCCCACTTCGGATTCCCCTCCCACATCAGCCTTTCTCTCTCTCTGCCTAATAAATCTTTTTCTGCTAAACTCTTTGGGTCCAATATTTACGTGAACTGTAAGCTAACTGCGCCGCCAGGGCCCCTTCCCCATTCCTGGGACAAAAAGAGGCCAAGAACCTAGGGCCCATAAAATTGGGGATGGAGCTGAGCCCCGGCCCATCTTGCAACCCGGTTGCCCTATGATAAATGTAGTCTCATACTTGAAAGTCATTTTATAAAAAATTCAACTTTTTGTGGTACAAAGTAAAAATTTAAATTTGTTTTTTAAAAAGTTAAATTTTAAAACTAGTTTTCAAATGTTTCAAACTTTTAAACAGTAAGTACTCTTCAAGGTGACCAGAGGCTAAAAAATGTCTCCAGCTTATTACTGAGAGTTTTTCATTTATTCATGCATTCAATTATCTGCCATTATATACTCTAATTTTTATAAACAAAATATAAATTTGAATATGATATTAAAGGCTCTTTCAAGTCCAATGAATGATACCCTAAACTTTCTTCAGCTAAAATTATCTTAACTTGCTCACTACACTTAGTGCTTTGATCTAAGCAGAATCAATGTTTTTTTTTAAAAAAAGCAAGTGTAATGTTGCAAAGAGAGATTTTTACGGGTAATAAGAATACCCTAAATGATTGAAAAGTTGTGTTAATTCTTAAGGTAAATAGTAAGGCTTGTAAATCTATAAAATGATGTTTGCCAAATAACTGCTTGTTTTTCTTAACCCTAGTATGGGGGAGTAAGTATTAATACATTAAATACCGACTTTACAATTCTCATATTAAAAAGGAAATAATAAAAAGGGGAAAAAAAATCTAAATGTTGTAGTCCACTGTTTAAATCTCAGTTCTGATATCTATTACCTGTGTGATATTGGTTAAGTTTATTGAAATACCTGCTTTATTATTTCCTTGGGTGTGAATTAAATAAAACTTGAAAACACAGATTGTCAAAAGTATACCTACAGCAGTAGATACAAAGTATTTATTACAATTATTGGAGAAACACTGTGATTGCAGCAAGTATTTGGTAAGTTTCAGTTGAAGTATTTAGAAATACCAAATTATGAAAGGCTTACATAAGGAAATGGAATTTGTGTGCATCAGAGAGAGATCATAGGTATTTAATTAAATATTTGATTTGTTTGATCAGTTGTTTCTTTCAAAGACATGTTGGTTTCTCTTAGTTCGGGCCTAACATGCTTGAATTATTCTACTATGGCCTCTTCTTAGGGTTTCATTTGATGTCATATCTATATACAGGTTGAGAAAATACTTATTTACATCCTTTAAGAATTGTTTACTTGTTGTATATAGAATTGTTTGTTTGTGTATAGAATTGTCTATATACATGCTGAGAAAATACCTATTTACATCCTTTAAAGATGACTTAATGAATTGTTTGCTTGAAATCCTATTCTATCCTGTCAGGTAAATTGTACAAAAGTATTTACACAAAGCCAAATCGTCATGTATTTCTATTAGGGGTATTAAATATGCCATGTAAATATGCATTTGACATGGTAGAAATAATATGCTCCCAGAGTGTTCTATGACCCAGGCTTCTATTTTGGGAAAACAAATCATGTTCAGGTTAATCCCTATATATACTTCTATCCCTCTCCTTTTTTTTCTTTTTTAGAGACGGGGGTTCACCTTGTTGGCCAGGATGGTCTCGATCTCTTGACCTCGTCTACACGCCTACACGCCTAGGCCTGCCAAAGTGCTGGGATTACAGGCGTGAGCCACAGCACCCCGCCACTTCTATCTCTTTTCTTTCTACTCTCTGAGCCACAAACCACATATTGAAACTCCCTTAGATGGATACAAGAGATAAAGTCATTCAAAAGTTACCAAAAAAAGTCCACAAGCAGAGGCTTAGCTATATTAGAGACTCAAATATATTAAATTAAATTGTCTTTATATTAGGCTTCCAAACAACAAATACCATTCCCTTATGCAGAGGGGAATGCAAATTGAGTAATTTTAAACAAGAAGAAGCATTTTTAGAAACTCTAAAATGAAGAGTAATACGCTCATTTAGATAACCATCAAATCTATAGGATTTTGCTTTCAAGTGAATTAAGCATTGAAGGATAGATTTATGTGACAGTTCATTGAAGAGCTCCTCTGAATTGCAATATTTTTGGTTGATATGCTTGTGTACATGACCAACTACTTTGAAAATGAAGTGCTGTGAAAAATGTCAAGAGATCAATTTGGTATAATCATTGCTCTGGACTTAAGCACTGTGGAATGAACTACAGTAAATTATTCAAGTATCTCATTTTGAAGGGCACATTAAATAGCATTTAATTATATCTGTTCAAAACATGAAGCGATTTTTAATGCAACATCCAAAATCTAAAATTAGTTTGAAAAATCTGTTTGAAACACTTGTATGCTTACAGAGAAACACTAAGAATCTCAGAAACTTTCCAAATAAAGATGCCATTAACTCTCAAAAGGAATGTTTCCCATTTCATCACTTATCTATTGCTAATCTTATCTTTGAATTCTTATTGAATGTGTTGGCTGTAATTGTTGACACTGCAAACAATTTCTATTTACTCTTACTTAGCATGAAGCCTAGAGCCCTGCAGGGAGTCCCTTCAAATTCACACACTTAATTACTTCCTCCTCTCCAGGGAAGTGTTATTCTGGCAAAACTAGAGGTGAGAGAGTTTATTAAATGATGCCATAAACTAGACAGTCATATTATAGAAAGGATATGTATGAAAGGAGAGGGCAGATGCAATATTATTAAGAAAAATTATCTAACATTTGGAAACGAGGAAAAGGGAAGACAGTAAGTCCTTTCAATGCCTTATTTTAATAGAGTGTCCAAAAGTTATGTAAATATCTAGACAAACATTTCTTTGTCTTATGTGCTATTCATTATTGATGAAAGGTCCATACTCTGTTGAGTTACATGATAGCTAGATTGTTTTGTCGAGACAAATGTAAATGATTCTGCCTAGTAGAAACTATAACATCAAAGGTCATGGTTTTATTGTCATGCAGAACATCAGTTTTGTATCTAGTCAAAAAGATTTACCCTAGTCTAAGGTTCATTTTTCAAATGCTGATACTCAGTTCATCAAGTGCCTTTTTTTTTTTTTTTGAGATGGAGCTTCACTCTTTTTGCCCAGGATGTAGTTCAGTGGCATGATCCTGGCTCACTGCAACCTCCATCTTCTGGATTCAAGCGATTCTCCTGTCTCAGCCTCCCAATTAGCTGGAATTACAGGCATGCACTACCATGCCCAGCTAATTTTATATTCTGAGTAGAAACAGGGTTTTACCAGGTTGGCCAGGCTGGTCTCGAACTCCTGACCTCATGTGATCCACCAACATCGGCCTTTTAAAGTGCTGAGATTACAGGTGTGAGTCACTGGGCCTGGTCTCAAATGCCTTTGGAATAACCTTTATTATTCTGCTGGTTCTCTAACTGATGGGTTTAATTACATTTTATATATGTTCATTCCGTATTCTATTACAGCCATGTTGAACTAACCTGCTAGTAGATAAGGGTAACAAATTTTTGTTATCTTTTTACATGGAACTTCATGGTGCAATATATTTTGAATATCTAATTGCAATATATTTTGAATATCTAATTACAATATGTTTTGAATATCTCAGATGATATTATACACAAATATGATTATTAAAATTTTTAACAACATATTATCTTTGTGAATTATTGCCAGGTTTGATCTCCTTCCATTGGTAGTCTATGTTCAAAAGTCATATGTGCAACTCATAATACATATCTTAGAGTATTATTTTATTCATTTTTGACAAGAAAATTGCCAACTCAAAGCCATGTTCACAATTCAGAATTTTTTCCTTGCTATTCTTTGACTCTGTGACTCATTACTTCACCTAGAAAATATTCTGAGCATATTAACAGTTTATTATTTTTTTATAATTCACTGTATTATAATATTTGGGTAGATGTACATTCAGTGATGAATTCATTTTTATTACAAAATGCAGGCATAACATATAAGGCACATTATCTTATGGCTTTTATTTTAAAAGTTACGTGAAAAAGTTTAATTTTCTTAGAATTCATAAGTCAGCTGAATCTTAAGATACAAAAAATTTCATATACTTTTTATTTAGATTGCAAATATTCTGAGTATTTCTAAATTAAAACATAGGTTGGATTATTATACATTAAAAATACAAAAGACAAAGATTCATTTTACTGATTTAGTTTAGTTTCAAAAATGCTTTTGTATCCAAACTTTCTGAAGTATTAGTCCAGTGAAGGTATGGCATCAATATGTACTCATTGTGATGTGAATGAAGATACTAAACATTAGAAAGAAATCTCAGAAAATTTTTCATTAATATGTAATCACTGTCGTCTTAGAATTAATACCCTGAGAGAATGCCAGAAACAATGCATATGCATAATTATGGGATGGATACTACTATATTTAAATCCTCATTGATAAATGAAAGAAGGAGGAAATATGAAATGTAACTGTATGGTATCAGGTATCAAGATACCTTTGGATGCATTTTTGTTATCTTTATAAAACTACTCTTATGTTTATATGACCAGATGACTTTCAATTTTACGACAAGAATAATATGCTACTAAATGTGTTTAGCCCTTTAAAAGAAAAGGTGTGCTTGGGCTTTTCAAGGTAGTTAAATCTGCAAACAGAAGAAATAATCTGTGCAAGACACTCTGCTTCCCACTTTGCTTCAGATAGATCACCAATGTAGAATTACAGAATCAAAATCTGTGGGCACTGTCTGAAAACTGTATTTTAAATAAGCGTTTCAGATGATTCTTCGGACGGTTTGGAATCTAATGTTAGGAAACTAATGCTTAGCAACATTGGTCTTGAGAGATGATATAAACAGTTATTCGAAACGAAGATTGAGTTCAAACTGTGTTAGACTCTGCTATATACTATTAGAGTAAAGCCGCTCAAGTCACTTTTACGAAATTACTGAGCAGTTTATACCCTAAAACCAACTTTGGGTCATACAGGTTTTCACACAATGACTATCCACCGATTGTTTATACTACATTGACAATTTCATCTTTTTTTTTTGGTAGGGCTTTTTGATATATTTGACTTCTAAGCATGAGTTTTGCACTTTCATTTCTAATGATTTAGAAAAGGAATCATAATCTTTTTGTTTAGTATTATATTTTTGAAGTGATTGTTTCTTTTTTTATATGTTTATATAGTTTAATTTTTATTTTTTTGTATCATATCTTAAATGTAAAGATTATACTCAGAATATTAGCTAGAATTTGAAAAATGCCATGTGAATTGAATCTGAAATAAAAGGGGTTTGATGTTCTGTTTTTAAGGCAAAATGTGTATTCTAATTGAAGTTTTACTTCTAAATGCAGAACTATATCTCGACTTTTAAATATACAACAATATATCAGTGTTTACTGAAGAAGTGTGCTTACTCTTTTAAATATTAAAATAATTCTTTTGCTTAATATAATGGTAATATATAATATTAAATGATTATTCATGACATCTTCGTTTAAATTACATTTGACTTTCTGAAACATGACTTAAAGAATACAATTTGATATATGTGTTTTACAGGCCATAAAGTGTTTATTTCTTTTTAATGTGTGATTATTTTTATGTGTAGTAAAGCATGGGTTGTCAGTTGAAAATGTTGAAATGTATAATCTTTAAGCCTTTTATGGAGATTTCTATGAATAGCACATATTTTTCTATATATTTTCAACTGACAGTCAATGGGAAGTTAAAATTATAGCTACAGTTAGAGCCCCCTGTTCTGCTAAAAAGTCTGAAAACAAATTCCGCAGCAAGGTCGCCTACTGCAGCTCATCTCTTGCTATAAAAGACCATTAACAAAATTGTATTCACTAAAGCTTTGATAATTTTGGCAGTTGAGTCTCTGAGGTAAACTTAAGACGTATTAATGGAACAGAATGAGAACAATAAAAGGAGAACTAAAGAGTACTGAAATAAATTAGAAATGTGGAAAAGTTATTAAATACTGCCTAACCAGCATTATTTTACCCTTGAGGCTAATTTCTATTTTAAGTTGAAATCTATCATTTTGTTTCTTACTGAAATGAGTTTCTACACAAAATATTAAAATTATAAAAAATACGGGCCGGGCGCGGTGGCTCATGCCTGTAATCCCAGCACTTTGGGAGGCCGAGGCGGGTGGATCACAAGGTCAAGAAATCGAGACCATCCTGGTCAACATGGTGAAACCCCGTCTCTACTAAAAATACAAAAAATTAGCTGGGCATGGTGGCGCGTGCCTGTAATCCCAGCTACTCAGGAGGCTGAGGTAGGAGAATTGCCTGAAACCAGGAGGCGGAGGTTGCTGTGAGTGGAGATCGTGCCATTGCACTTCAGCCTGGGTAACAAGAGTGAAACTACGTCTCAAAAAAAAAAAAATACATAAATCATCCAAGAGTATATAAGCATATTGTACAATATTATTATTTAAATAACTGATACGTAGATTAAAATAGATATGGGAAATAAATAATACAAATGTTTTACATACTTGTAACAACTCTGTTTTAAAATAATATAAACATTTTAAATATTTGTAACAACTGTGTTTTAAAAAGAAGCATTGGTGTGAATCATCTTTTATGTTATTTTATCATTTTATTGTCACTTGAAAGGACAGGATTATTTCTAACAACTTTCAGGAAGAAATTTCAATCTTTTAAAAAAAAATTTAGCAATCTCTCTTTCTCTTTCCACTGAACCAGCATGATACATAGTACAGCAAGGTTATCAAATAATAGCATTTGTAAATGACAGACCAAAAGCAAACTAGGGACATTATAATTAATTGATTATAATTAATATTTCACACTATCAACACATTATGCATTTTTTCAATGTGATTTTTTAGTTTGAGATGTTACAGATATTATTGTTAAAAAATAATAATAATGTATCACTAAAGAGCTATGCATTTATCCCATCCTCTGCCTCCTTTGTCCACTGCCTACCATATTATAGGTGAAAAATGATTTCAAAGATAGATAACTTTGTGGTTAAGGGAATGATCTCTGGTGCTAAAATATCAAAGTTCAAAACTATCTTTGACTATCTCTCTGGCTGAGGCCAAGTAACTTAATCTCCAAATCCTTCATCTTCACTTGTTCAATGTATATTAAAACAGCATGTACTTTAGAAGGTTGTTCTGACCACTAAATTATTGTGACATCCAGTTTATTTAAAATACTGTCAAGAATACTGGTCGTTATCAAGCAAATCAGATTTGCATACAGCATTTGGCATGATGACTAAAAAGGGACAGTAAATCCGTAATGTGATTTCATATGTCTAAGAATAACTCGTTAGGTTTTATATTAGTACAAAATATGTCGTTTAAAAAATGCACTAACATTTGTTGTTTACATCTTAAATTGCCAAACAAAGATAACAAACTGTAGTTAAGAGCAAGAGATCGGGCTTTAGAAAACAGAACCCTATGAGGTCTTGATCAGTTTGCTCAGGCTAGAGTGCAGTGGTGCAATCATAGCTCACTGCAGCCTAAAGCTTCTGGGCTCAAGTGATCCTCCCATTTCAGCCTCCTGAGTAAGCCAGGACTACAGACATGCACTGTGACACTCACTAATTTTTATTTGCAAAAATGAAAACAATGCAGCCCTTCTTACTATTATTTTTAAATACAGTTATTTTTCATAAAAGAGGTGACATGCTAATATGCAATGAGTTATTTTTTAAAAAATTAAAAGGAATGTGTTTATAATTTCTTAGTTTTAATTTCTTATATGGTGACTATTGATAGATCTAATCTTCAGGAAAAAAAATCTCTTTATGGTCCTCCGTAAATTTGAGAGTGTGAGAGACCAATATATTTGAGAACTTCTGTACCAGGCCATTTTATTTCCATGATCACACAGAGGTCAAGGAATTTCCATTAATTTTCACAATCTCATGTTTCTTCTTAAAGCAAAAAAAGCAAAATAACAATAAAATGGATTAACTCTCATACTTTGGTTGAGGCATCTCTAATTACCACACCACTCGATCTTTGTTACTTAATACTGGGCCTAGAATGGGACCCTGAATAAAGCCACCTGACAGTAATTTTTCTTGGGAAGCTAGAATTTAGACTCTGCTTGGTAAAGTACATTAGATGACTGCCAGTACTTAAAATGAAAATGCACCCAGTACCTGATTTAGCTTTGGTGACATGGTGAGTCAAAGCCACATGCAAGTTAAAAGCTATGCAGAAGAGGAGACTGCATGAGTAAGCAAAGAATGCTAGCTGGCAAAAACAATCAAAATCACGGAGAGGACAGAAACAGAGACAAGAGGCAATCATTTCAGTTGCCAAATAGGAAGAAGCAACCTGATTGCTGACATCCAGTCCACGTCTCCACAGGCCAGTTAAATTTTTATTTTCTGATTTACGATGTTCTCAAGATTTGCTGTGTTTCCTCACAATCAATCTTTCTCTTTTGAGTGTGTGTTACTCCTAGAATGTATCTGTTATTGCAATAAACTTTCATAGAAATATATCACATATATAGCAGGGTGGCCATACCTGTTTAGATACACACTTCAGTGATGTTTACAAAGTGAAAACACCTGTGTAATGACATCTAGCTCAATAATTTCATCAACAGTATCTAGATGTCTATACATGCCCCCTTCAGTCATCGATTTTCAACAAAGGTAGTCTACCTCTGCTGTTGATTAACTTGAAATAATTACATCATATGATATGCTATCCTTTTTGTGTGGATTTGTTCACTCATCATTATGCATGTGGGATGTATCCATTCCATAAAACATAGCAATAGCTCGATCTTTTCATTGCTATACATTATTGCATATGTCAAATTAACAATATTTTTCATGCATACTGTTACTGATGCATATTGGGTTGATTTAGTAGGGTGCCATAATAAATAATGTCACCATAAACACACATATACTTGGCTTTGGGTGCACAAATGTATATGCATTGTTTGTGTGATAAATACACACAAAGCTAAGAGAAGAATGGCTAAGAAATTGTTTTTTCTATTTACATTTTCACATAAAACTTATGATTAGCTCATATCAAAAACATACAAGTGCACATTCACTGCCAAGTTATTCCCAAACAGCTTTGCAATGTAGTTGTCTCTCCCTATCTTATTGTTTTTTATGAGTTATATTGATATAACCACATTGTCTGAAATATATATATATGTAAATTATATGTGTGTGTGTGTGTGTGTGTGTGTGTGTGTGTGTGTGTGTGGTATCTCCTATGGTTTGCTTTATTTCCCTCCTCATGATGTGTTTTGATGAACAGATTATTAGTCAGATTTATTAACATTTTCTTTAATAGTGATTTCTGTTCTATTTAAGAAACAAAATCATGATGTTATTCTCATGTCTTTTTTCCCCCAAAGTTGCATTGTTTTAATATTCATCTTTAGGTCTACAGTCCATCTGGGACTTGCTTTCTACTCCCCCACTCTAGAGACAGGGTCTAACTCTGTCTTCAGCCTGGAGTGCTGTGGCATGATCATATTTCACTGCAGCCTTAACCCCCTGGGCTCAAGTGATCATTTACAGGTATACACCCCCATGCCTGTTTTTTTATTTTATTATTATTATTATTATTATTGTAAAGACTGGGTCTCACCTTGTTACCAAGGCTGGTCTTGAACTCCTGGACTCAAGATATCCTCCTGCTTCAGTCACCCAAAATGTTGAGATTTACAGATGTGAACTACTACACCCAGGGTTTTACTTTTGTATGTGGTATGAGACAAAGGTCATGGTTCAATTTTTTGTGAATTGAATATTCACAGTTGATTCAGAAACATATGTTAAAAAGGCCATGCATACACAATTGCATGGTGTGGCCACCACCTATGTCCCAAATCACATGGCAGTATTTGTATAGGTAGATTCTAATCTCTCCATCCTTTTCCATTATTGCATTTCTGTATTCTGAGATTTCTATCACAATGTTTTACCATGTTGCATTATAATTAGCTTTGATGAAAAATAGTGCTAGCCCTGTAACCTGTTCTTCTTCAAGATTAGTTTTGCTATCTTTGGCCCTTGGCATTTTCACATACACCTTACTATTAGCTTATACACAAAAACATGCATGTCCACACACTGACAGTTTATTTTAATGTTTTAAATGGAAGCTACAGGCCTATTTTGGAAGAATTCACATCTTCACAACCCTTCTATCCTTAGCATGGTATATATTTACTTTTATTTGTGACATTTTCATTTTTTCAGTAATGGTTTTAGGAATTTTGTATGTGTGTCTTAGATAGCTTTTGTTAGATTTGTTTCTAAGTATTTAATGTTTTCTGATACACACATATATTATTTGTTAAAAATCTACACATATATATTATTTGTTAAAAAATATATATATGGTATTTTAAATTTCTAATTTGGGGCTGGTCTATAGAGATAAATAAAATTACTGTTTGCATTGTGGCTTTCTACCAGAAAATCTGCTAAAATTATTTACCAATTTTAATTGTGAATTTGTAGAATCTGTGGAATTGTTTATGTATATAGTTATCCTCTCTTAAATACCACTTCGAAAAATTTCTTCTTTATTAGACATTCCACCCGTGTTTCATTTCTTTGCATTAGCAGAGGCCTCCTGTACAATTTTTAATAGAAGTCCCAGTAATAGACATTTTTGACTTGCTCTTAGTTTTTAGAAGAATGTTTTAATAATTTTTGCCAATACATATGTTTGCTTTCAATACATTTTTACCTAGTAAAGAAAATGCTCTTTTACAGCTGTTCCTTGGCATCTGTGAGCAATTGTTTCTAGGACCCACCTCAGGTACCAAAATCTGTGCATACTCAACTGTCTGATACAAAATGGCATAGCATTTGCACATAATATATGCATATCCCCCCGTATACTTCAAATCATCATTAGATTACTTATAACCTAGTCAATGTAAATACTATGTAAATGGTTGTATATTTTAGTGAATAATGACAAGAAAAAAATCTGTACATTTTCTGTACAAAGATAACCATACAGTTTTTTTGGAATATTTTCTATCTATAGGTAGTTGAATAGAAGAATGTAGTACTCACTGATATGGAGGGCCATTTGTATATTTACTGTGCTAATAATTTTATAATAAATTGACATTAAATGTTAGCTAATATTTTTTCTGTACCTCTTGAGAGAAATCTGTAATTTTCTCCTGTGTCCTATACGATTTTTGAAATCTATTGAATTTCAAATGTAAATGACTATGTGATTCTGAAATAAGTTCAGCCTAGCTATTTTTTATAGCACTTATATTATTGTGTCAATATTTTTATATATTTTGAATTTTTGTTGAGGGGAGACACTGGCTTTTATTTCTGTTTTATTGTAATATTGTTAGTTGACCTCAATAGACCATTGTTGTCCTATTCTACAGAATAATTTATCTTAAATGCTGTTATTTTAAATTAAAATAGTGTAAAGAATTTACAACTGATGCCACCAGGCCTAGGGTTTTCCATAGGGGAAGGTTTTCATAATACCCATCTTTTAAAATTAAAGGATCCATATTAGAAAAATGAGATCTGGCAATCTATATTCATTTTTAAAAGGCCTGAACATATCATATGATCATAGCCAAAAAAAAGTTGTGATTTCAAAATGTATGCACAAAATGGGTTCTCTAATAACAATAAATGAGAGATATCAGACTGTCCAAAATGCTGTTTGCTCCAGAAGAGAATTACATCTGATATCATAGAAATATGTAGACATGAGGAAAAGCTTGCAATGCAAGCTGAGACTATTAACAGGAAAAGGCCAAAGGGTTACCATCCAAGAATCTTCCAAAGATGATTTATTGCATTTGTTTCCAATTTCTAGTATAACAAAATTACTGCAAACTTGGTAGCTTATCACAGAAAAAAATTAATTTGTTTAAAGTTCTGGAGTTCAGAAGTCCAAAATGAGTCTTAAAGGCTAAATCAACGTCCTGGCAGATCCACGCTCCTGGAGGTTCTAGGGGGTCATCTGTTTTCTGTGCTGTTACCAGTCTCTGGATTTTCTGGATTACAGTTTCTGCCTGTATTTCTCAGCTTGCAGTCCCTTCTGCCCTATCAGAGCACATCACTCCATCTTTTCCTTGGACTGTCCCATCTCTTCTCTCGGTTTTACCAACACTTGTGATACTTCTGGCACACCCAGATAACCCAGGAGAAACTCTCAAGATTCTTAATCATGTCTGTAAAGCACTTTTTTCTATGTGGTGCATTTAGAGGTTCGGAGGATTAGGATGTGGACATCTTTGGGGGACTCATTATGCCTGCCACAATGGACTCCTTGAATATATAAATGTCCAAGAGCTAAGCTCTGTCCAAAGATAATTGGCTTGCTGAGAAACAACACAAGTTTGATACTACACAGAAAATGTAGACATCTCACGTTAATCAAACTCAGAACAGCGTTAGCCCAGAACACCAAAGTATTTTAAATGTCATATAGGTTGCAACACTTTTTCCCCAATAGTCCCAATAGTCACTTCTTATAGATAGATCTGCATAGAAAACCAATTTAAAAATCAGAGTTTCTGAGTGAGCATGGAATCAGAAAAAGAATAGTTACATAATAGAAAGTTGTACTATTAATGGGTATAGTGGATAATATCCCTAGTAAGATTAAAATATGGAAAATTCATTATGTAATTCTTTCTTCCTTGGAAATTTCTACCCTGGGCACTGGCAGCCTTTGGCCTGGTCTGCTCTCTGAATCATTCCATTTTACCAGTCCCTGTTCTAAATGATATAGTCTTTAATATGTTTTTATCTGCAGATCTAAAAACCTTTCGATCTCATTAAAGTGACAGTGTATCTCCAAAATAAAATGTACTGATTTTATCCTTTCACTTTCTAATATCGGTATAATTTAAATTATTTCAGAATCCTTGTCTGGAGTGGCAGCGGAACGGGGATATGACTAAAGTGCAGGTAGGAACCTTTCCTGAATCAAAGGTTCATGACTAAGATCATAATCTGACACCTTACAAAAAAATATTTTGTGGGAACTGGAACCCTTGAGCTTGGATTAGCATTGCTTTAGAGATTAGGGTATGCACAAAAATGAAAGACAATCAGGTAAAAGATAATTTATAATTTTTTTGCTCGGTTTAAGAACTCACAAAACAACTTATAATAGCCCCAAATTGATCAAGATTCCCTCAGTAGATAATGAATTCCCTATTATTAAGCACCCTCAAGCAACATTAACCTGAGTATATTTAGCAGAAGATTCTAGTCTCAGATTGGTGTGAGATCCGTGTAACCTTTGAATTTCTCCCCAGGCTGAGATACTCTGTTTTCAGAAATAGAAACATCAGCTTTGGAAAGGATACAAATCTCCAGCCTGGGCAGATCCCATCTTCATATTATATATAAGTTTGCTTTCTAACTGACTCACACATTTACCAAGAGAATAGAATGTAATTACATACTTCATTTTAAAAAGCGTTTCCTAGGAGCAAAGTAGGAGAGAAGGACACTTTGTAAGAGGAAACAAATATAAAATGAAGAGTTGCCACAGATAACACGCCTTTAAGGACATCGTCTCGCTGTGCCCGTTTCATTTGCCTGTGTTTCTAGCTAATTTTTCTATTCTCTTAGTCCTGGCACTTTGTGGGAAATGAAGATGAGTAGTAAATATGCAATTGGGTAGCTGTCAGGGATGATAAAAATGCAAAATAAGAACTAGATTTAGTTTGAAAATTTAATACAATAGTAAACATTAGAAATAATTGGGGTTTAACTCTACTGAAAATAAAAATTAGAAGACATTGTCTGACATAGCTAAAGTATCCATAGAGCTAAAATTCTACTTGCTTGGTTATATAAGGAATAAATACATCTTTAAAATGCTCTAGCTAATGTTAGTTTACCTTTCGGAGGAAAATTAATGCTGGGATATAGGGTACTCATTACTTTTTGATATGCTAAAATAATAAATAAGGAAATTCAATTTTACTTTTTCATATCAAGAAATGGTCGGAAACAATAATTTGTGTAGGGCACCAACTTTGTGATGTTATTAACCTTATAATCATCAATTAGATTGTCTATAATTCTTACTACTGAAATGAGTTATTTAGCTAAAAGACAGTCTCCAGTGATCTGTCACCCTCAAGTGCATTTCTTCCTGGTACTTATGTACCTATATAGTCCTGTCTGGCATGGAGTATGGTCAACCTGTGACCAACAAGAATATCATAGATATGGCGTGTGACTTCCAAAATGGCTTCCCCCTGGTGTTCTCTTGGATTTTTCACTCTGGGGAAAGCCAGTTATCAAATCATATGGACATTCAAGCAAAGGCCCAGAGAGAAATGTATCAACTCCCAGAACATGTGGGTGAGCTCGTTTTCTAGGCCCAGTCAAGATTTTAAAAGATGGCATCGCTGCCAACACTTCTTGAAAGTGACCTCATAAGAGAGCCCGAACCAATACCACTTAGTGAAGTGGGTCCTAATTTCATGACTCACAAAAATGATGCAACATATTAAACACTGGTTGTTATTTAAGCTGTCAAATTTTGGAGTAATTTGTTATGCGGTGCCATGGCCTAAATGCTTTTGTCTCCCCCAAAGTCATATGTTAAAACCTAATTCCCAATGTGATAGTAGTGAGAAATGGGAAATTTGGGAGGTGATTAGGTCTAAAGGGTGAAGCCCTCATGAATGGCATTAGTGCTTTTATACAAGAGGCCCTGCAGACAGCTCCCTTTGGCCCTCTGCCTGGGAGGACACAGGAGAAGGTACCAGGAAGTGTGTTACAGATATCCCAGCTTCCACAAGTATAAATTACTATTACTTGTAAGCTAGCTAGTTTATGAGTCTATGGCATTTTGTTATAGCAGCCTGATTGTACTAAGATATGTGGCAACAAGAAACTGATACAATATAAAATATATTTGTGTATGTTAATATTGATACAAATTATGTTACACACTGAGAAAAGTTTTCCCCAAATAGTGTTTGCATATATCCAAACTACTTCTAGACACAAGAAATTGCTGAATCACACAGAGGGATTTTAAAAAGAAAGGACCAAACTGTATCTTCAGGACTACACAGGCTGACACAACTTGATAATGACTTTAAAACTATTTAAAAATTAGTTTATAAGCAGAGTTTATTTATACACATACATTCGTTTTTTCCCCCCCTCTCTTGCAAGATTATTCAAGCCTCACATTACAACAGGTTCAGGGGACATATGAGGGAGGGCACAACTGCAAAGAACTACAGTCTTGCTTATTTGTATTGTATGTCAGAGACTATTTAAAGAAGATTTATGTTGTTGTTTTTGCTCACCTAAATTCTCTTTTAGGAAGCTATTAGCTATTATTGCTAAAATTTGGTGGGAATTGATTTCCAGTGAAAACATATTTTTAGCTTTCTTTTATTTTTAACTCACTATCTCATACTGAAAATCTCCTATATTAAAGGTTAGAGGTGGGAAAATAAACAAGCATGTTCTATGATTTTACAGAAGTAAGTTGAATTTTGAAAGCTATCATTATTGTCTTGCATACCCGCTATCTTTTTGCTTTTCTTGCATTTTAAAAATTATTTACTTTAAATACACTGACTGTACTGACTTCAAAGAGATCTTATATTTATTTACTTGTTTAAAGAGAGATGCAAGGGCTCCAGAATTTCTCATCACCCTCAAACACATTAAAGAATCAAGAATCATTAGAAAACAATCCACTGATACGTTACAATTGGATCTATCTTTGATTTTAAACTTCCTCTTTCAGGTGAAAGACTACAATATTTAAAGGTAAACATTTAAAATTTTAATAACCACTTGAATATTTGAATATAGTTATTTAATAGAAGTGATATGTTTCTATGAATACAGGTTTTTCTACAAAACTCAAGATACTTTAATACCTTAAATAGATACACTTCACATATCTACTGACTATTTTAATACATATTTAATATGAGAAACAGACATAGCAAACAAATGACATATGAAGAAAATGACAAGATAATAAGTCACTAGGACTGAATAAACGTCTGGCTGCATAAAAAAGGGATTTCTAAATTCATAAATTGAATAATTTAAATCATTAAAATAAATAAACACTTAAATTTCTCTATAGCAACATATTCTTTATATTTTTATAAAGATGTTTTCTATTATTAGGGAAAATTAAGAAACCATATGTGCATTGTGAGCTGAATAAAATAGCATTTTTTTTTTTGGTTGTCATACAGCATTTTACAAATGAGTTCCCATTTATCTTCATAGCTGTTTGTACAAGAATTTGGGGCTAGAAAGTCAGTAACATTTGACCTCTGAACATTTCTATCTTTTCTCAGACTTGTTCAATATTAGTGAACATCAAAGAGTAATTTATCACTATGTCACACTTGCCTGAAGAATTTCTTAGGGTCTCAAGAAGAATGATGAGGTTAGTCTCTAAGCCCCCAAAATTCCTGAAGGTGAATTTTTCTCTCTGATGTACACAGATAATTCTCTCTTTGCTGAAGATTCGCTCCTGTGTCTTTGTTCTCATTGGTAATATTTAGGCTTTAGGTTACCTATTTAATATTTCATTTTAATGGAACCTTAGATCAAAATGCTCACTTAAACACTACTCTATGTAGTAGATATTTTGGCCTAAATCTAGATTGTGTTCACTGCTGTAATAGAGGCATGTTGGCTGAATTTGTGGGAAAAATCCAGCTGGAGTTATTATTATAGTGTCAATCAGAGAACAGAGCTGAGATTCTCCCTGAGAAGAAACTTGGGCTGCAATAGATAGATTTTTGATGGAATGTCTTGCAAACTGGTAAGGCTTCCAATAAAAGTCTGTTGCTAGGGAGTATAAGAAGAAGCCACAAATGCTGAGCTTAATCTTGTTTAAGGTCATAATTTTTATAAAGAAGAAACTTTTCTCATGAAAGCATTGGACATGCTTGAATTTGTCTTAGCTGTAAGACTATGAGTCTTAAAGAGCAAAGAGCCTGAGAGTTAAAAATGATCAAGTTCTAAACCTCCTAGCAGTTCCAAACCACCCAGCAGTTTCACTCCTGGGCATTGATCCCAGAGAAATGAAAACTTATGTTCACACAGAGACCTCTACACAAATGTTGATAGCAGAGTTATTTGTTATAACCTGGATCTGAAAATAACTGAAATGTCCTCTGACAGGTGAATTATTAAACAAATCATGGTATAGCCATATCACAATGAAATGGCTCAGCAATAAGAAAATGGACTATTTATAAGCATAACACTTGGATGAATATCTAGAGAATTAGGCTGAATGAAATAAGCCAAACTCCAAAGGTTACATATGAGATAAATTTACTTATATAACATTTTTCAAATGAGAAAGATATAGAGTTGGAAAACAAGTAATTTCCAGAGCTTTAGGGTACCGATGACAAGGAGGCGAGATGGGAGGTAGACATGGTAAAAAGGGCTGTTCTGTATTTTGACTGTGATGGCAGTGACACAAATCTCAATGCGGAAGACTGGAAAATGGTCCCCAGAAAATATATATGCTTTAATCCCTGCAACCTGTGTTGCATTATTTGGGGGAAAAAGTGTTCTTGCAGATATGGTTAAATTAAAAATTTTAAAATAGAGTTTAGCTTATATTACTTGGATTAGACCTAAATACCATCATAAACATCCTTCTACAAGAGAGGCAAGGGGCTGAGTACACACATAAAAGGTGAGGCTGTGTGATCACAGAGGCAGTGATTTGCATGCAAAGACACCAGCCACCGGGAGCCGGAAGGGCCAAAGAAAAGATTCTTCCCTAGAGCCACCACAGAGAGCACAGCCCTGTAAACACCTTGACTTTGGCTCAGTGATTCAGTGATACTGATTTTGGACTTCTGCCATCCAGAACAGTGAAAATCAATTTCTAGCATTTTAAGCCACTGAATTTATGGAAATCTGTTACAACACCTATAGAAAACTAACATACCATATGCGTGATAAAATTGCATAGAAACACAAATAAATACATACATAAATGAGTATATGTAAAATTAAAGACATATGAGTTAGATTGGTAGACTAAATTACTATCAATTTGCTGGATTTTATATTTCATTATAACTTTACAAGATAGAAGGTTAGGGAATTAGAGAAAATGGGTTAAAGAGTGCATGTGATTTCTCTGTGTTACCTTAGATTTGCATGTGAATCTATGCTTATCTCAAAATGAAAATCTAACTACAAAGATGACACAGTTCTTTTACTATTAGAAACAAACAAACGGGAGAATATCTTCATAACTTTAGGGTTTGCAAAGATATCTTAAATGCAATGCAGAAAAGCATGCTAATCATAAGGATATCTGTTAAGATAAAATATATTAAAAGTAAGAAATATAATTCCTTAAAAGAGACACCCATTAACAGAATGAACAAGAAATCTAAGGGTGAGATCATACATTTGCCACACAATTTATATGACAAATTGCTCACATAGAGAGTATCTACAAAAAAATTAAAAAGTCACAATGACAAAAGAAATGGGTAAAAAGTTGCAATCAAGTATCTTCACTAGAGTGCATGTCCCAAATTGTTACTAGACATATAAAGCAGTGAGGAAATTAATTAATTATCAAGGAAATACTAATGAAAACCACAATGTGATACCACTATATACTCAGCAAAATGGGTGAAATTTAAGACACAGAATACTACATTTAGTAACCTTGTAGACAAACTATAATTTTCTTAGAGCCCACACATTTAAGCTGGTGTGTGTAAAATGAAAAACTATTCTGCAATATCTAATAAAACTGAACATACATATACCCTATCATTCAGTAATTCTACTGATAAAGTCAACAGAAATGGGTACATATATTATCCAAAGGCACATACACATATACCTAGAACAACAATTTTTACAATACTTCCAAACTGAAGAAAAGCCAAATGTTTACCATTTGAATGGTTACTCTTGTATTCACACACAGCAATATTATACAGCAATAATAATGAAATAATTACAACTATGTGAACTATTATGAATGGTGCTAAATGAAAGAAAAAAGAAAAAATAGAGTCCATAATGACCAAGAGTATGTGAAGTTCAAAATCTGGTAAACGAATCTATGGAAGCAGAAGTCAGGAACTGATTACCTTGTAGGGGGTGAACAGTAATTAGCATAGCATAGTTTTGCTTTTTGATGCAATTCTGTTTCTTTATCTGGATGAAGGGAACATGGATGAGTTTACTCCATGAAAATTCATTGACCTGTACTTATGTGTGCTTTTCTACAGGAATGTCATGCTTTAATTTTTAAAATGTGTTTCTTTCTTTACCTATTAATGTTCTTCAGTTCCAGAAACTATACAAAAGACATTTCAATGCATTTATAGCCTTGGAAATTATTTTTTTCTACATTATTTTATTTATTTATCTCTGTATTATTTTCTGTATATTATTTACTTTTCTATAGTATCTTAATATCCAAGAGTATGCCATATATTTACATTACATAATATTTATTCCCTTAAAAACAGCTTTTTAGTGTTTATTTAATGTAGGTCATATAAGATTGGCGGTCACATGATTTTCCTATTTACATGTATTTCAATCATTGTTCTTATTGTAAAAGAAAACTTTTGAATTTATCATGTCTTCTAATTGGTTAATAACGATATATAGGTGATATTTTCCAAATTTCAGAATGCCTTTTATAAAATGAATCAAGGATGTTCTTCACGAATACATAGCTTTAGAGAGATTCATTCAGTTCTGCTTATTGAAAATTAGCAGAAGTGTTATTAATAAAGGGCTAGTTCAAAAAAAAGTATAAGTCCACATAACGGAATAATATTGAGTGAGTAAAAATCATTCAGTATATGAATACTTAATTATGTAGAAAATAAGAAGACATCATTACTAAGTGAAACAGCAGATTACAAATTAAATTCTTACAAGAAAACATAGGGGAAATGTTTCATGACGTTGGGCTTGGCAGTGATTTATTGGATATGACACCAAACATATAAGCAACAAAAGTAAAATTGTGTACAAGTGGGGATACATTAAACTTAAAAGCCGGCACAGCAAAGGAAACAATCAACTGAATGAAAAGACCACTTATGAAATAGGAGAAATATTTGAAAACCATATATCTGTTAAGAACTTCATTACAAAATATATTTGAACTCCTATATCTCAAGAGCAAATAACCAAATAATCCAATTAAAAAAGGAGCAAAAGACTGGAATGGAAATTTCTCCAAAGAAGACACATAAGTGGCTGAAAGTTACAAGGAAATTTGTTCAACATTGCTAATAATCAGCAAAATGCAAATGGAAACCATAATAAAATATCGTCTCACATCTATTATGATGATTATTATTTTAAAAACATAGATGTTGGCAAAGATGTCAATAAGTTGGACTCTGTATAAACTGCTAGTGAGAATGTCAAATGATGCAGCTACCTATGGAAAAGAATGAGGAGGTGCTTCAAAAATTAACAGAACTACTAGAACCCAGAAACTTCATTTCTGGATGTAGATCCAAAATACTGAAATCAAGATCTCAAAGAAATAATAGCACACTTTTCATTGCAGCACTATTTATAATAGTCAATATGTGAAAACAGCCTGAACGTCCATTGATGGATGAATGAATAAAGAACATGTAGTTTATATCTATAATAGAATATTAGTCAGCCCTAAAGAAAATAAGCCATGTGCCACAATGTGGGTGAATCTTGAGAACATTATGATAGTAAGTAAAACAAGCCAGTCGCAAAAGGACAAATACTGTGTGATTCCACTTATATGAGGTATCTATGATAGCCAAACTCAGAAACAGAGAATTAAAAGGTGATTTCCAGGGGCTGGAAGAGGGGGAAACAGTGAATTACTCTTCAATAAGCATAAAGTTTCAGTTATGCAAGATGAGTACATTTAGAGATCTGCTGAACAACATTGTTCCTTTAGGTAAAAACACTGTTTTGTGCAGTTAAAATTTGTGGTAAGGGTAAAATTATGTGGTTATGCATTCTTACTATAATTTAAATAAAATTATGTTAAATGAAATAAGCAGGCATAGAAAGACAAATAGCAGGCAATCTCACTCAAATGTGAAATCTAAGAAGTTGTTTTCACAGATATAAAGAGTAGATGTGTGATTACCAGAGGAAGGAGGGGGCAGGGAGGAGGGAGAGAGGGCAAGTGACCCTGTCAGTGGGTACATACAAAATGACAGTGAGAAATACATTCTGACATTCTATTGCAGAGTAGGATGACTAGTGTTAACAATAATATATTGTATATTTTAAATAGCTAGCAGGGTTTTTTTTAATGTTCTCATAACAAATAAATGATGTTTAAGCTGATGGATATTTAATGATTATACAATGTATACATGTATCAAACCCTGATTCGATCATTACACAATGTGTACATGTATTAAAACATCATGTTGCACCTCATAAAAATGTACAATTATTATGTGTCTATAATAAATTTTAAAAGTTGAAAAATGATAAACAAGATATTGCCAAGCTTTCAAAATTTATGTACAGTATAATTCCACTGAAATACACATAATTTTTAAAGTATGAATGGATATATACCAATTTTTAACAATGATAAAACGTTAGTGTTTTGATTATAATTACTTTTGCCTTACTATTTTCAATTGATTTTTCTCCTGAGTTTTAAAAATAAACTTTAGTACTAACATTTTATAAGCTATTAATGATTTTAGTGGAAATCTGCCTTTTTCTCCTCTTTGAAAAAAATACATGAATTTTTAAAAATATCAGCAAACCTGAGCCTTCCAAGAATATCATGTGAGTAAGTGGTAAAAACTAACAACTTTGGAGTCAAGCAAAGGAGGTTAAAATTCTGACTTGGCTAATATTGCCTTGTGCCCTGGGAAATCTAATATAGCCTTGTGCCCTGGGAAATTCTGACTTGGCTAATATAGCCTCGTGCCCTGGGAAATCTATTTAACTTTTCTGAGATTTGACTTACTCCTTTACAAAATTTGGAAAATCAAACTGTTCCATTGGATTTAGTGAGTACATTATTGTCTGATCTTGAGCAAATTATAGTTTGTATTGTTACTATTTTCATTATTATTAATACAGTGGAAGACTTTTGGGAATGATGCTTTGATATATCTATGACTACTTTAAATATCAATCAATACATTATACTTTTAAAAGTAGATATTTTATTTTACTTGTGTATAATTATGTTTTAAATGCCATTGATCGCCTTAATGAAGAAACTTTTAATAATTTTATAATTTTTAACATCAATAACAGAAGAAAATATATAATTCAGCATTTTCATTTTGGTTGCATGATTAGTTTTCTTGTTCACTGTATCCAAGACATCTTTCTTAATGAGCCAAACTAATTATTCTTCAATTTATCCCCTTACATTTGAATCCTTTACATTAATTACATTGGAAGCAAAATTAGCTTTTGAGAATGTGTTGAAGCTCTACTACAGAAATTTCCAGACTTCAAAAGGTCTGGGCTTTTCACTGAGTTTGGAACAAATAAGTATTTAGGTATGCTCTGCTATATCTTATAAATATATTTAATAATGTTCTAAAAATAAATGTTCACATAGGCATTAAAATATCTATGAACCATAAAGTTAGACTGTATTTCCTGATAGAATTTATAATATTAGGTGCAGATATTTTTAAAATAAAATGGTAGACTCAAAATGAAACTCATTTATATTTTGCATATTCTGGCAATTTGTGAAATAAATAGTATCTCGCCATTATCACTCAATTATTGAATACTTTTTTTTACTTACAATATATAATGTATAAAATGTCAATGTACATCTCACCATCTAATTCAATAAGTAAATAACAATAAAATTATTTTAATGTAAACAATACTAAGTTCCTTTGTCTCTGAAAACATCATGATACTCAAAATAAATTTTTACCGCGAGTATCATTGCCTTAAATAACTCTACGAATTTTTCTTGTATCAAACAAAACATGTACTTGATATGGTAATTCATTACTTGTTCTTACAAAAATGTAAGAGCAATGTTGTCAATTTTAACATGTTTGTAATACTCAGCGAATAAACGTGGTACTTTACACGTGACAAAACATACAGGGAAGTAGTCTGCAACGGTAGCATGGTAGTCTTAAAAATAGACACACACATTTTTAATCTACCCTCACTGAGGTGGTGGAGATTCATTTCTCATCCTTGAGTGTGGGTTAATTTAGTGGATCCTTTTTAATAAAACAATATGGCTGAACGGATGGCAAATCATTTTTGAGATCCTTACAAAAGACCGCAGCTTTCATCTTGGGTCTCTCTTCTTTTCTCCCTCTTTCCCTCTTGAAATCACCTACTCTCAGGGAAGCCAGCTACCTTTGAGTGAGTTTCCTGCAGAAGAGCTCACGTGCTGAGGGGCTTCAGACTCAGTCCACAAGCAGTGAGTAACGAAGCTTGTAAACAAACAATGTGAGTCTACTTGGAAGTGGATACTCCAGCCCAGCCAAACCTGCAGATGAGGACAAGCAACTGCAGCCAACTGCAATCTTGTGGGAGATCATGAGCAAGAACCCAGCCAAGCTGTTGCAGATTTCTGACCCTCTGAACAGGTATGAGATAACCAATATTGTTTTAAACTGCCAAGTTTGGGGTGGGGGGGAAACTAATACAGGCAGAAAGAAGGTGGAAATTGGCAACATAATATTGGCTGGGTGCCTAGTTGCCACTGCGTGTGTTACTTTATATTTCATTACGTTGGTTTTCCACTCTCTAAAGTGGGCCTTATCTATCTATATCTTGCAGGGTAATTCCATTGTTTAACTCTTATGAAGCACCCAGTATTGTATCAAGTAAATGGCCATACAGGAAAGTAACTCATATGTGACATATAGAGTCTTATGATTTTTTTAACTATCATTTTTATTATAAAGTCTTATTTTTTAAATGTTGATTAAAATATTCAAAATACAAAAATACATTAGTTCATTAAAATAATTCTTCTATATCTCTATACAACAGCTTTTCCCTAACCTCAGTTTATTTTGGAATAATTGAAATATATCTTCCAGGAACTTGTACAAAACGTAGACAAGCCAAGACAAAACTATAAATCCAGTCATATAATGATAAATATCTCCACATAACAAAGTAGTCCACATTTTAAATTTAAAAATTAATTTTTAAGTAATTAAAGGGGAAGTGTTTATTGATTTTAAGTAGTTAAAGGGGGATCGTTAGATCATAATATTTTTAGCTTTAGAATTTCTAATACCAGAAAATTAGAATTTTTTTGTAGGTTATTAACCTTACCGCTTGAAATAGTGTTCTTTCCTCCCTCCCTCCGGAATAATGCTTAGAAGAGAGAGAGTACTCTGTTGTCTCTGAGCTTCAAGTGCTTTGTGAAAAGGAATAAGCTGGCATTTAGTATAACTAGATCAAAATGCAACACTATTTTAGTAGTTACCACTAAAAAATATTTAAGATTCGATGAGCTTCATCCCTCATGCCAGTTCCTTCAGTAACAAGCAAAGTGGCTTTTTGTTGTTGTTGTTGAAAGACTATAAATATCATTCCTCTGAGCAGCACTTTACATCATGTGAATAATACTCAATGGAGCACCTGAAGGGGATTCCACTTGTCTCTGGGAGAAAAAAAACTGTGTACATTATTTTGTGGGACACAGTGGGTTCCTTCCAAAGTGCATGTTAACAACTTGTGTTGTGGAAAAACTTACCATGTTCCTGAACAGCTATTTCCTTATATCTTGCATAACACAACTGTAATACATGATACTTCGATTCTTTTTGTGCTAATTTAATGCTTCCATTTAATAAGAAGATCTCTAATAAAGCCACATAATCTAATGGCATATGAGAAAGCAGACATCAGGCCAGATGCAGTGACTCATGGCTGTAATCCCAGCACTTTGGGAGGCCGAGGACAGTCCACACCTGAGGTCAGGAGTTCCATACCAGCTTGGCTAACATGGCAAAACTCCATTTCTACTAAAAATACAAAAACTAGTTGGGTGGGTATCTGTAATCGCAACTACTCAGGAGACGGAGACAGGAAAATCACTTGAACCAGGGAGGTAGAGGTTGCAGTGAGCAAAGATTGCACCGTTGCACTCCAGTCTGGGTGACAGAGCAGGTCTCTGTCACAGAGAGAGAGAGAGAGAGAGAGAGAGAGAGAGAGAGAGAGAGAGAGAGAGAGGGAGGGAGGGAGGGAGGGAGGGAGAGAGAGAGAGAGAGAGAGAGAGAGAGAGAAAGCACAAGTTGCAGGAACCTGTGAAGACTGGGAGTTGGAGAAACACTTGAGGGTATAAGATTTAAGTGTGTTTGTCTACCTTGTCAGAGAAAAAAGAAACCCAGGAATCTCTTCACACATAAGTTCTTGGGTCATGTGAAAGACCATCAATGAACGTCATCACTCTGTGTTTATGGCTCTGTAAATTAGCTAGATACATAAACTCGGCTAAATGACTACTACATTTGGTGACTGCTTTTCTCATCTGAAAAACAAGTTTCAGATTTATGATTTGAAGTACCTTCTTATATTCAATGTTATCATATATTGATACAGAAGTATTATAATTTGATTTTGAAATAGTGTAGGACATGTATTACTTTCCAAAATTTATAAAAGTATATCTTCATATTGTGGGAACAGGAGGAAGAAAGAAGGTCCTTAATTTCTTCAAAACTATGATGACAGATGCAGATTTGCCTTCTTGACAAATGCAGATATTCAAAAATGACCACCAAACAGAGTATAGTCTTCAAGGCACGTCTGAGTGATAACCATAGGATTTATGAGGATCTTATAACTTCAAATGGTTTCTTGCTGAGAGATGTTTCCCCATACTGATAAAGAATATCAATTTATATTATTGAAGTAGGAGCTTCTGAAAGGTGGGGCTAGAGTAAGGCTGGGAGAATTCTGCAAATAACTGGAGATGTGAAAAGAAAAATGAAGTTCAAGCATTCCAATTTCCAAGTTAGAAATTGGAAACTGTTTCCCAAAGAAGCAGCTGGATAAATAATAACCAAGTTCTGTAATAATACTGTTGCTACATTTTAATTACATTTTGATTTAGGTAGAATCTTGCAGGTTGGCTGTTGGCTTCATATCCTAACAACATTCATCATGCAGGTTTTATGGAGAAATATGTTGCAAATTCTAACAGTGGCTTACAAATGAACTTGTAGAGCACAACCTGTTTGCAATTTGGAAATGGCTTGAAATTCTTTATTTTTATTAATATTTTATTTAAAATATTGGAAGGGAAATAGTATGATCAATGATTTATCATACATTTAGATCCATATCCAATAACTGATATGTATAGTTAAACACAGTAGTCACTTTTAAAAAATGTTCTTACCTTCATTCATCAAAAGAATTGGTCAACACTAGCTATAGGTAAGCTAAAAATATGATGATAATCTTATTTCTTTACTAATATATACTTGTTTTTAACCTTTAAAATAATTGTTAGGCTATAGGAAGTGTCAGTTGGGGGTTACTTAGCATAGAGCATATGAGTCTCAGGCTGTGAAACAATTTTATTAAAATCAATTTTTAAAATCAGAAAAAATTTCAAGAGGATTTACAAATGATCTAAAATGAAAGCTGACAGAGAATCAAAGGAAGACTGACAAGTCACAGCTGAGTTAATATAGAATTTACTGCAATTGATATTATAAAACAATTCTAAATTGAGAATATCTCTAGATGTGAGTTAGCCACCGTAGGTAATACTATCTTTTCTTTCTAGACATTCTGAAGCTACTTAACAAGTAGTATTTTCTCCTCTAGCCATTAATACACGTTTTAACAATGTTTTCAGAAATCAAATTTCAATGGAGTAATCCACAGAGATAATGAAAAACTAATTCATTCATTAGTGAGTGATTAACTAATTGTCTGAAAAATGGAATCTGGATGTCAACAGTTCTCATACCTAGTGAAAGAGGTTAAAATATTATAAAACTTTACATGAATTCCATGAAAGCAGGGATTTCATAGAACTAGTTAATGCAATCCATAGATGTTAATTATGTAGGCGTCACCATTTTAAATAAGAGCCTTCAAATAAACACCTTCGACCCCGGATCCTTTCCATTACTACATTTAAATGTGTAATAGAGGTTAAAGTGTAAAGATTGATGTAAAAATACCTAATGATGATTTTCAATTTATTAAATTGAATATATCTACACCGAATCTGTATCTGTTCTTATATCATCTATTTAAAATGTATAAAATAATACTTATATTAAAGATATGTCTCATTAACCTAAATGTAATAATATTACTAGTGGAGATGTTCTATACCTTGATAACATACTCATTGTAAGTCTTCTTCTTGGCTTCTTACTCTTATATATGTTAGCATCAAAATGAACCACTCACAGAATCCAAGTTACAAAGTCTTTGTACAAGATGGTTTAAAATGCTGTTCAAACTTGAGTAATTCTGACAATTGTATTTAGAAAAGTATCCCCACTTATTCACCTTTTCAAAATAGCAAGAACACTATTTAAACAGAAAATATGGTTTAACATTGCAACATTCTAAGGTCAATTATTAATGGTTAATATAAACATATCCATGATTGGACCAAGATAATAACAAATAAAACCCACAACTAATCAAGACACAACAATTGTCTGCCCAAGTCTGGTCTCTTTCTCTCTAAGCTGTTGTATATATCAGCCATTATGAGCTGCTAACCAAAATGAAGTGATACATCACTTTATAGGTAAATAAAATTCAATGAAAAGAAAGACAGCTTTCAATGTTAAATGATAAATAATAAAATAATAGTGTTTTGTCTACTCTAAGGTACCTAAAATGTAAGAAGAACATGATGATTGCTGAAAACTGTCAATTAGCTTAAAAATAACATTCCTGTTTATCTTTGTGGCAACCATTGTATAATCAGACTTCTTAAAATATCAATAATGCAAGATATCTCCATATAAAAAATTCATGATTATGTATATTTGAGAAATGCTGTCCACCAAACCCATGTCTGTAAATTGACAAACAATACATTATGCACATGGGTCAAAAATAATAGTACAGATTGAGTATCTCATATTTACAACACTTGGGACTAATAGTGTTTTGGATTTGGTGTTTTGTCTTTAAATATTTGCAAATATATAATGTAGTATGTTGGGGAGGGTTATGTTTTGTATACACTTTATACACATAGCCTGGAGTTAATTTCACACAACATTAATAATAATTTGTGCATGAAACAAAATTTTGACTGCAACTGATTACATAAGGTCAGGTGTGGAATTTTCTGCTTGCAGTGTCATGTCAGCATCCAACAGTTTGATTCTGAAACAGTTCATATTTTGGATTTTTGAATTAAGGATGCTCAATCTGTTGTATAAAAATTTAAATAGCCTCATAAGGCTAAATAATGATGATAAACATATTTTTACTGACTTTTTCTCATCTACAATTTCCAATTGATTTTAAAAAATTATGAAGGGCATATTCATGACATTAATTCCTATAAAATATTATGACATCATTATAGGTTACATGTAGTTAATTTATGTAGTGAATTTTCTAACTTCAAAGATTCATTTCTTGATCTTTACAAATGTAATTTTCAATCAACTACTCATTCAATATTTAGCAGCAGTATTTCTAGCTTCTGATTAAAAAAATCAAATAACATCATACACTTAGTAAGTTGGTGTATATACTTTAAAATCTTTAAATGGGGATATGGAAGAGTTAATCAGACATTTCTGACTAATGTATAATTTGCCTTTATTATTTCTCCATGATGTTTCCTAGCAACATTCAAAGGCTAGTCTTCCACTTGCTTTGTATTTGAATTCTTCTTGCTAAGGAAGTAAAAATCATATTCAGAAGGCTTATTTACTATCATTATAAAATTTGTCAGAAATGCCTGATCATTCATTTACCTTGTTTTGATGGTGAAAAAGCCAGTGGAACTAATATGATTATTCCTTTAATGGAAAGTGTAGTTTAGGTACTAATAGGTTTCAAAGCAAGAGAATTTTGGTGTGTTCTAGTATAGACAATGACATGCTTATTTATATATAGAAATGAAAACTTTAATCTCATTTAATTAAACATGTTTTTATTATGTGAACATCTCCCATAATCTTAAATTAAAGTTAGATATGCACTATGATGAGTTAGGTAGGAGGGAAACAAGGTACTAAGAAAAGTATAGACAAACTTGAATTTCACAGAGTTCTAAGGAACATTAATATTTTCTGCAATAAAATTTTATCCTTCTAAAAATAATTTGTATAGTTTTGTAAACTTTTCTTCTTGGCAAGTAGAGGATTTTGAACTGTTAGAAAAATGTTTTAAAATGTATTCATCTTTTTCCATGTTTTGACAACTATTCCTTATACAGTATATTATCCATGCATGCAAAATATATTGAAAACAACTGGTCTGTCATATGGCCTATTGTCATCTGAGCTGAGATTTCCATTGCTTCCAAGCAAGCAGTGGAATAAGGATGATTCTTTATCATAATTAAATTGATTATATTTTATCAGGTCTGAATGCTAACACATTATTTCATTATTGAAATCTATTTGGTAGAATGCAGGTTTCCCTAAATCCAAAATGAAATAAAAATATGAATGTCTGGTTACTAGGGTGAACATTTATACTAAGATGTACATCAGTGCAGTGGATAAGAACCAAGCTTTTGGAGTCAGTTGGTCAGACTTAATTTCATATCTTGGTCCAGCCACATGGCTCAGCCATATAAGCTCTACATTGCTCACTTCTTGGGGGCACATCTGCATTCCTCAGAAACATTACCTTTATTAGCTACAAAATGAGACTAGTAGCAGTGCAGAGAGGAGAAACAGGTGTATTCTACGTTTATGGAGGAAATGCAAACATGCTATGACACATTTCCTGGTGAACTGAAATCCCAATTAGTCAGCAACTTCACCATATATATATATATGTATATATATGTATACATATATGTGTATATATGTGTATATATGTATACATATATGTGTATATATGTATATATGTATACATATATGTGTATATATGTATATATATGTATACATATATGTGTATATATGTATATATATGTATACATATATGTGTGTATATATGTGATTGACGTGTGTGTGTGTGTGTGTGTATATATATATATATATATATATATGCTTTAATGTCTCTGCCACCTAAATGAAAACAGCTCTATAGAGAGGGTGGGAAGATAAATGAAACAATGCAAGTAAAGTGGTTTCCTTAACTTTTTTTTTTTTAGGTGGAGTCTCCATCTGTTGCTCAGACTGGAGTACAGTGGCGCAATCTAGGCTCACTACACCTCCACTGCCCAGGTTCAAGTGATTGTCCTGCCTCATCCTCCTGAGTAGCTGGAATTAGTGGTACATGCCACCATGCCAGGCTAATTTTGTATTTTTAGTAGAGACAGAGCTTCACCATGTTAACCGTGCTGGTCTTAAACACCTGACCTCAGGTGATCCACCCTTCTTACCCTCCCAAAGTATTGCGATTACAGGCATAAGCCACCATGCCCAGCCAGCCACTTCTGCTATGTAGGAAACTTTTGGTGAATGTTTTTATTCTATTTACACTTATTACAGAATTAAAAATCTGATGCCAAAGATGCCCAGTAGGTGAAATGGCAAAAAATCTATACATATTGATATCTGTCTGCAATCATTATTCTTATTTTACACTATCATTCACTTTAGGTTTGCAGGAAATCAAACTAATGAAAAAGAAGCTTAAATGTATTTGGTGCATGTTTTGTTTTTGCCTTCACTTAAATTGTCATTGTAACATAGAAAAGAATCTCTAACTATGTCAGTATCCAACTTCTAGGAGACACATATGCTCTCCCCCATATACTATATTTTGTGATGGTAAAAATATAACAGATTCAGTAAGCCAAACAAAATAAGTATGGTGTGAGGATTACTGGTGCTTTCTTTTGTCCTTTTCTTGTGAATAATTACTATACTTTCAAACTCTCTCTCTCTATCTCTCTCTCTATATATATGTATATGTATGTGTTATATTGTATGCCATTTTCATCTTTTTTACCCATGAACATAGATTAACTTCAGTTTAGTCTGTGAGTTCATTCTTGCTGCGACAAACATCATTTATGGGTCTACTAAATCGATTTTTCTCTTCTGTTAATGTATCAGTTGACCTTTAAACTATAAATATTTTACTTTCTTCTCTGGAAATAAATCAGCCCCAATGTTGCTCAATAACTGTGGCCAAAATGGGAGGTGATAGGAGGAAAAGTGGAAAGAGCTGTTTGCAAATTTGTGTTATTTACGTTTATTGAGAATGTACAGTATATTATGATATATACGCCAGTGAACTAGAGCCCAAATTAGTCAGCAACACCACAATCATTCTTCCAAAGTGTTTCAGCTACCTAAATAAAAGCCACTCTGTACAGGTTTATATTACTCCAGAGTGCAAACAAGCACATTTTCCTTAAGGACACCGCAGCAGGGGCCTACGCTCCATTGAGCTCTGTATTATGAACTGATGTTGTGGAGATTTATTTGCTTTTCCTATTTTCGGATTTTAGCTCTTTTCAGTGGCACCCTTATATGTCAGTTCACTTATAATGAATTCACAAATGCATATGGTCAGAGATATTTCTAGGCAATCAATCAATCTTTCGTTACTTCTATGAATAATTAACAAGCTTTATAGGCACTATGGGAAAGGAACTATGAGACAAAATAAGTACTCTAAGAATGGATTTTAGCACAAACATCAAATAAAAATACAAACATGTCTGAAGGCCATACCTGATAATCATCTATTCAAAAACAGTTACCTAGGTGTTAAAGTATGTCTTAGATATTGGAGATGAAGTGTGTACCCACTGGAAAAAGACCCTGTTCTTTCGGATTCTATAGCCTGGGAGGTGAGGTAAAGGTAGAAATCCAATAACTGCATAAATAATAATTATTATGAATACTCTAAATTATGGAAAAGATATATACAGTGAAGACATAAAAAGTAGGACTTGCTCTGGCCTGGGGAAGGCATCCACCCTGAAGTGACATCTGAGCTGATGTTTTAAAGCTAAGTAGGTACCTACTGGGAAAAATTTCAGGGAAAGAAAGGGTAGATCATCTTTCAATGCCTTCAAGCAATAGGGAACTGAAAAAGGGCTACCAGGGCTGCAACTGAAAGAGCAAGGAGTTAGGTAGGAGGGGTAAGTTGGGAATGGAGTCTGGAGACCTAAGTGCGTGTCAGCCTGATGTTCTATTTTGGATTGTGCTTCTCTCCCTGAACAGTGAGAAGCCATGGAAAGGTATCTGGTAGCCGAGCATCCTGATCAGATTCCCACTATTATTAAAAATTGCTTCTTTCCCTCTGTTTAGGAAAGGAAGCAAAGGGGATTATGAGTCCAGATAAATAAGTAGGAATAATGGTTTAGAAGAGGGTATTGATGGTCAAGTTAGAGAGAAGGGGAAAGATTATATTATCAGGAGATAATATCTGTTTTTCTTTCTTTTCTTTTTTTTTTTTTTGAGACGGAGTTTCACTCTTGTTACCCAGGCTGGAGTGCAGTGGTGCAATCTCTGCTCACCGCAACCTCCGCCTCCTGGGTTCAGGCAATTCTCCTGCCTCAGCCTCCTGAGTAGCTGTGATTACAGGCATGCGCCACCATGCCCAGCTAATTTTTTGTATTTTTAGTAGGGACGGGGTTTCACCATGTTGACCAGGATGGTCTCGATCTGTTGACCTCATGATCCACCCGCCTTGGCCACCCAAAGTGCTGGGATTACAGGCGTGAGCCACTGCGCCTGACAGTAGATGATAGCTGTTATGCACTGAATGCTCGTGTGCTATCCACACAACATCACTCCAAGATTCATATGCGGAAGCCCTAACTGCCAGTTTGATGGTATTTGGAAGTGGGACCTTTTGGAGGTAATTAGGTTAAGATGAGGTTATGAGGGCACTGTTCTCATGATGACAATAGTTCTCGTATAGAAAGAGGAAGAGACACCAGACCTCTCTCTCCCTTCTCTCTGTGAAGTCACAGAGAGAACACAGCTGTCAACGAGCCAGGGGGAGAGCCCTCACCAGGAACCAAATCCACCACCATCTTCATCTTGGACCTCCCATTCTTTAGGACTGTGAGAATCAATGGTGGTGGTTTAATCCACCTAGTCTATGGTATTTTGTTATAGTAGTTCACACCTACTTAGACAATATCCATAAAAGATGCGAACTGAATTGAAGAGTAGGGAGTGAGTTGCAAAGTGTAATTTTTAGATAACTTGCTTGAGCTTTTGCAAAAGACATAAAACAGGGAGGCATAGAACAGCTAATGTTTGGGTTGGCGGGTGAGGATAATTACACCTTTAGATGGGGTCAAGGGGAACATAAGCTGCTTTTGAGATGTTAGTAGTGGTATTAGTGAAGCAGCAAGATTGACAGCTCTGGAAATCTGAAGCATCATCTGGGTTACATGTTACTCTTTGGGAGTCAGCAGTTCCAGGTAATAATTAAAGTTATGTGTGAAAACTCTCTGGAAGGGAGCATAGAGAAAGAAAATTAGAGACACAAGTTGTGTAGCTATTAACAGAAAAGAAAAACAGCTTTGTAAAAGCAAAGCCAATAGAAATAAACTAGTCTCAGAGAAGTGGCTAAGGAGTGTTTCATTCACATGCCAAGAAGTTTTCTTAAAGAAGATAAGTGAATACATCAGGGACAGAGGCACTGGGAGTTTAAGGGAGATAAAAATTGAAGAATGTCCATGGATTTAGTGACACAGAGGACATGTTTCACTGAAACAGAGTCATTGTATTGGAACAATGAGGCCAGATATCAAAGTGGAATGGGGAATCTTGTCAAATATAGAGAATAAAATCAAACCATTTTCTGACCAAAACTTAGTTCAGTGATCAACTACTAGTTTCTCTATTTCGAGCTTCTCTTTTACCCCACACATGTTATTTCACTTGTAAGTGAAGAAGAGCTTATTTTTCTGCTAATGACCTATTTCATCTTATAAATTCATAGGCAACAGATGCTATGGGAAAGATCATGTGTGCATAGAAGAATGATGAACTGCATAAAGGCAGAAAGATTTGAGCTTAGCCTGAAGAATGAGTGGCATCAAATGAAATGCAGGAGGGAAGAGGGGAACTAAAAGTGCTCCATGTCAGGAGTCACAATAGGAGAGGGTCGGGCTTTTTAACAGGCAGAAGACGCTGGGCCGTGAGGACAACTCAAAGCAAAGAAAGGACACTGAGGTTGAGGAAGCAGTGGGGTCTGGATTGTTCTCAAGGGTCTTGAATGCCAGCCAGAGAAGTTAGCCATTTCTTAGAGACTGTGAGGAGCCTTTGAAGCATTTGGTGAGGAAAGTGGCAGGAAGAATATGGGTATTTTAAAGACAATCAATCCCTTCTACCCAGCCCTGTGGAGAGAAAGAAGGAATCAAGAAAAATGGTAAAAAAGAGGTACCAAATTTTAAAAGCAAAAACTGACATATTGAGTGTGTACACTAGTTATGTTGTATACTGAAAAACAATCAGGCCTCATGTTAGTCACGATTATAAGAACCTCTAAAAACGTGAATAATTTAAGTGAGATGATCAGATTAATAAATGTAATGCTGCTTTTCATATTCTCTTTTCTCATATTTGTTTCTCTCTAGAAAGAAAAAAACACAAAGTATATCTGTTGACATAATGGTTATTCTTGTGTTTTTTAGAAGGAATTTGTATGTGGGAGCAAAAGAGGAAAGAGAAGAAGACATTAAACTTGCAACAAGAAAGAGAAACATTTTTAGGGGTGGGAGGGATGGAGTCTCACTCTGTAGCCCAGGCTGGAGTGCAGTGGCATGATGTTGGCTCACTGCAACCTCTGCCTCTCAGGTTCAAGCGATCCTCCTGCCTCAGCCTCCAGAGTAGCTGGACCACAGTTGCCCGCCACCACACCTGGCTAATTTTTCTATTATTAGTAGAGACGGGGTTTCACCATATTGGCCAAACTAGTGTCAAACTCTTGACCTCGTTATCTGCCCTCCTTGACTTCCCAAAGTGCTGGGATTATAGTTGTGAGCCACCACGCCTGGCCAGGAGTTCGAAACTTCTATTGCAAATGTTGAGTTTCTAAGGTTGTAAATTTTCAGTTCACCTTAATTTTTCCAGTACTCTTTGGTCAAAACAAACAAACAAATAACAAACTAAACATTTTTTCTATCACAGTTTCCAACTGGATCTGAAATTAGAGAACTGGTATGTATTCAGGGCAGTTCAGGAAGATAACACAAGGTTAGGTGCATGTGCCCATAAGAATAGAAAGTGGTTCTTCAGAAGCACGTGTACTTAGATTAGACATGATGTCTATCTAAAAAAAAAGAGAATGATGCTGAGGTAAGATGGAGGGGAGACCCCCCACAGCACAGAAGTCTGAAACTCTAGAGAAGCATCTGAAGTAACATACTAAAATGTTCTCTTCTCAATGCAGGATAATTATGCCACCAGTGAGAACTCTTCTGCTCCTCAATTAGGCCTGGAATGTGCAGATTTAGGGGATGAGGAAGGAACTAACAGTATGAAAGGGATGAGAAAGAAAGCAAAAACTACCTTCATGAGCAATGGAATAAGTATCCTGAAAGATAATGTGGAAACAAGGTAATTCTTGTAGCTTCTATCAAATATAATTCTCAAAAAAATGAGACCATTACTATCATATAGCAGATAGTATGCTTGCGATGACTTTATTTAGCTCACAAATAGGAAGCTAAAACAGCTTAGGCATCTATTTGGTTTCCTTTTTGAGATGCAAAATAAGATGGAGTGATATAGTCAATGGGGGAAAATGGTGTTCTAAGATACATGTGTGTTGTTTGATACAAAATGTAATAGTGTCCTATATACAGTAGCCTACAAATATCAGAACCTTTAGTATCTTTTACTGCTAAAGGAAAGAAAACCATCCCATTGTATGCATTTACAGTAATATAAAATCTCTGGGCACAAATCAACCGTATAAGGTTATATACTCTCTCAAAAGCCATAGACATCCTCTATGCTCCAAGTAAAAGGAAATAAAATGCAATTAGCATGACATTATTAGATCAAGTAATCAATTGTTTTTTTATTTTTATATTTGGACATATCCATCTATATACCCTATATGTGTGTGGAGATACACACACACACACACACATATATGCACACACTACTAAATTGTATACATATTTATATTGTACATATATGTGTATATATACTCTCTCTTTACATATATCTATGTATGAGTGTATATGTATATATCCACACACTACTCAATTTTTAGCTTTTAGAGTATGTGATTATTGATTGTAAAAGCACTTAGAAATGTGAATTTGTAGTATGATGAAAGAATCAAATAATCAAAGCAATTTGAATTTTATATATTTTGAGCACCCAGCAATACCGGCTTCTTTAGGGCCCAGGAATCAATCACTATTTGCCAAAGGAAGCAAAGTAAAACACCAAGTCAGTGATTTCATAAGAGCTGGAGACAACACTTCTGGAAAGAAAGGCACAAATACAAAAAAAAAAAAAAAAAAAAAAGGCTGCCAAAAATTTGTAATACGATAGTAGAAGGAAGGTGGTCACTTATCAATTGTTTTGTGGTGATATTATCAAAATAGTTTTTCCTCTAACCACTAATCTTAATTACTTTATACTCCCTGAAGAAAAGAATTAACCTATTTTAATGTCCTCTGTGATAGAGTTCCATAAGGCAATAATCATTTGTGCTTAATGCCCTCTTAGAAAATAAGTGGCATGAGGGAGTTCTGATGTTGCCCTAAAACGTACTGCTTTCTTTTAAAAATGTATTAAAAAATGGCATTTTTGCCTGAATCTGTCTTTGATTTCTTAGTTTCCTTTGAGACTCTTCTATTAATTTGCTTTTGAAAGAGCTTTCACTCGTCCTTCCCAGCTCATTTCTCAGTTGTCTTTCTTTTCTCCAAGTCCGTCCCTCATTAGCAATTTATATTCTTTCTTCTGTTGGCAGTTTGACACCTCAGATTACTTTGCTTTTATAGTTGACCCTTGAACAAGCTTGGGATTGAGGTGCCAACCCCTGTACAGTCAAAAATCCTAATACAAGCTTTAGATTTCCAAAACTTAAGTATTAATAGCTGACTGTTGACTGGAAGCATTCCTGATAATTTAAACAGTAAATTAACACGTTTGAATGTTAAATACTTATATACTGTACTTGTACAATAAAGTAAGCTATGGAAAGAAAATGTAACAGAAAATTACAAGAAAGAGAAAATTTATTTACATGATTATACTGAATTTATAATATACATTTATATCATTGTCTGTTTACAAGATAAATCATCTGTCTGAAATGGCAAGCAACATAGATGGATAGGTAAGTGTTTTTTTCTTTCAATTTTATTTTATGTTTTGTTCTTCTAATTTTCTCATTTTATATATGTTTATTAAAGGAGGCAACACTTACTAAATACCTGGTCCCATGACCAGATCATAGTTAGAACTCAATAAACATGTATTTTCTAACTAATCTATAAACAGAACTTATGAATTAGACTCTAAAAATTACTCGTTCCCTTATTTTAAAGTCTGTATGCATTCTCAGACTTATTCATGTCAAATCCTTTAAGTTGCCAATGCCATTATTGAAGGATTCTAGACTTCCATCTTTGTCTCACACCTCACAGCAGCTTTCTAATTGATCTTTCTGCTTTCACCTTGTCCCCTCACACTGTCTAATCTTACAGAAGCAAAAGGAATCTTTTTTTCATAAATCAGATTCTATTCTTTCTCATCTTAAAACCATCAAGAGCCACAAGTCCCTTATGCCAGCCCAGAGAGCACTGAAAGATCTGACCTCTAGTTACGTCTCTGACTTCCTGTCTTACTAGTTTCATCAAAAACTCCATGGTCACCACTCAGTCTTCTCCCCTTAGTGGCAACTGTAGCTATTCTTCTGCTAGAAACCTTCCAGTATCACATGGCTTTTGCTCTCTTCTCATTCCAGTTCTTGCTCGAGCCCCACCTTCTCAGTGAGACTTCGCTTGACCTTGGTATTGAAGACCACAGTCTGTGGATCCACAGTCACGCCAAAAACCAACTTCATCCTCCTTTTCCTTCTCCACATTTTCCACCTGTACATCTTTATTTGCCTTCAAAATATTGTTTGCAGTTCACTTCTGTGTCTCTCAGCTATAGCATGAGATCTGTGACCTGTGAATGTAGCAATAGGGCCCGTATGTCACGGCCGTAGTTCAAGTATCTGCAGTAATGCCTCAAATTTAGCAGATACACAAGAGTGTTTTATTTTTTAAATTAGGATTTGACATTTATTTTTACATTTTTTTCTGTTATATTCTAGCAATCATTCAAGCCTGTGAAGAGCATTTAATTTTTTGATCTTGTCACCCAACATATAAAATAAATGTGGCTACTCTGGTTACTTGGATATTTATAAATAATGTTTCAACAAAATTTGCAGCTAAGATTCTGTTTTTTACAGTGAAGGCCCATTAGAGAGCTGTGGAACAATGCACCCATTAGTCAAGATGTCACTGAATCTCTAAGTATTTTTGCAAATATTTCATTAAAATAACAATACATTAAAAATTGGTGTGATCTACATTTCTTTTAATTGTTCCTAAAATTATTTTGAAAAAAATGTTAACTGCATGTTTGAACTCAACATATATCATGTTTAAATATTAACTTTGTTTTACTAGTTTCATGATAGCATATTTTCGTAAATGATTTCAGTTTGAGACAAGTGATAAAAATTCTAAAAATTATTTTTTAAGAACTCACAAATTGTGGATATTTTTTTAAAAGAAAAAATATTTGATGTACAGTAAACAGAATTTATTTTTCCAGGCACTTTTACCACTGGGGGATCTGTTGTGTCAAATATTATTGTGGGCTTTTTATTTTCTCCTCCTATTCTCATTTTTTTTCTTTTTCTTTTTTCTTTTCTGAGCAGTGAAAATTTTAGAGTCATATTTGCATGTTATTTTAGAACCATAGTCCTGAAGGTTTAAACTACTTTTAGCAACTAGGGATGTCAGTTTCCTGCACTATAGTCTAAAAGAGCAGCAAACACTCTACGTTAAGAGTAAAACTGCCTGGTTTTGCATTTTTGTGTCCCTGCTTAATGGTCCCGTGATGTGGAAAACATTTCCCATCTCTTAGGTACAACTTTATCTATATAAAGATAGCAAGTGGTATTCATTCAGTGTATCTCTCATGGGTCAACAAGAGCTAATGGATGCAGGTGCACAGTAATACACATCATATTAAGGCAAGAGCCTACTATGAGCTCTTTGAAGGGCATTGCATTACTTATTGTCACATTTCCTCAGTAACTAGAAGAGTGTTTTGAAAGTTGATACTCTAAAAATATATGCTGAACTAGATTGTATAACTTAATGTGGTCAAAAATTCCATTTTTATTATTTAGCTTCTTGATGGAGCACAACAAATGTGAACTATGCCTCTATGATAGGTAAGTAGTAATAAATTCTTATTTGGCAAATACCAATAAATCCTTGGGTTGCTGAAGCAGAGACATGAGATGTGGGAGATGAGTAAAGTAACCTCTGTCTTCAGGAACTCATCATTCTTTCTGAGCAATAATGCTCAGAAAACTGGGCAATATTATAATTCCCTAAAAATATGCATCTTAATGTTTAGTATTATATTTCAGGTGATTTTTCAGGCAAGGTCAATTTTATGTACTGATCAACACTTATGTACATCCCATGCCACAAATATACCCTGTCAAATTATGTCAGCATCAGCCTTAATCTTGGACTTTAAATGGGATAACTTTGAAAAATGAAGAACTTCCAACATGACAAGAATTTGACTGTTGCAAGTTAATCCACTTCAAGATAATGTGAGCATGCATTTATCTTAAAAAGTGGATTAGCATTTACTGATTGAATTTAATTGCAGTCCATCATCAGACTCAATTATTTCATATATAAGCAATAATGCTTCAAAACTTCTTATTGAACATAGAAAGTTTGGAAAAATTCAGGGAACATGAACATGCCACAACAATTTATCTGCAAACCAGTTAACATAATTCATCATGACATCATGACATGTGCTAAGGTCACATTATAATATTTTAAGACCCACGGACATATTAATGCAGAAATCACATTTGTGCAGTAGTATGTTAATAACTGCACTATGTCCTCCAATAAAAATGAACTGCAATAATTCTACTAGATAATGGATAAACAAACACTTAGAATTAAATGTTAAGAGTGTTGGATGTTTATAGCTACTTTATTAAAATTCCATTTTGAAAAAATTGAAAGAGATCTCAAAAGCACAAAGTAAAATTAGAGTTAAATAAGTTGTGATATTTTGATATAATAATAAACATATATTTAGTCATCATCCCTGGTTTCTGACACACTCTCCTTCTAAAAGTCTTGGAATTTCACCTCTGAAAAATAGAGGTGATGAATGTCTCTCTTATAATTTATAAGAAACCTCTTTCATGCACATCCAGTTTGTGCTAATGAGATGTCTGGTGGGTATAAACCTAGAGATAGCTTTAGATTGAGGACAGGTTGTGAGAGGAATCAAACATATGAAGATAGAACTTTCCGTCCCATTCATACTGGAGATGGGTGAGTGGCTGGAGATTCACTTAATCACTATTGGCCAGTGATGAATTCATTGTGCCTGTGTAATGGAACCCCCATAGAAAATCCTAACTGAAAGGGTTCAGAGAGATTCCAGGTTGGTGAATGGATCAATGTGCCAGGAAGGCATCAGGAAGGGGTCCAGTTTCTGTTTTCTGCACATGGCTAGTCAGTTATCCCAACATCATTTATTAAATGGGGATCCTTTCCCCATTGCTTGTTTTTGTCTGGTTTGTCAAAGATCAGATGGTTGTAGATGTGTGGCATTGCCTCCAAGGCCTCTGTTCTGTTCCATTGGTTTATATATCTGTTTTGGTACCAGCACCATGCTCTTTTGATTACTGTAGCCTTGTAGTATAGTTGGAAGTCAGGAAGCATGATGCTTCCAGCTTTGTTCTTTTTGCTTAAGATTGTCTTGGTTATGCAGGCTGTCGTTGGTTCCATATGAAGTTTAAGGTGTTTTTTTTCTAGTTCTATGAAGAGGGTCATAGGTAATTTGATGGGGATAACATTGAATTTATAAATTACTTTGGGCAGTATGGCCATTTTCACAATATTGATTCTTCCTAACCATGATCATGGCATGTTTTTCCATCTGTTTGTATCCTCTCTTATTTCCTTGAGCAGTGGTTCTCTGTTCTTCTTCAAGAGGTCCTTTACATCCTTTGTTAGTTATATTCCTAGGTATTTTACTCTCCTTGTAGCCATTGTGAATGGGATTTCACTCTTGACTTGGTTCTCTTTTAGTCTGTTATTGGTGTATAGGGATGCTTGTGATTTCTGCACATTGATCTTGTGGCTCGATTTTTATTTTTCAGGATCATGTTAAAGTAATAGCAGATGCAACAGTAGGAAACACTGTTTTTCCATACTATAATATTTTCAGTATTATAACATTATTTGTTGAACTCTTGTTAAAATCCTTATATCTTTGAAATTTGAAAGTTATAATTCATATCTTAGGGAAAATCCCATTTTGAGTTTATTATATAATTTAGACATTAAAAATTGACAAGCAACCAATCATTTAATTTTACCCATTCTAAATGATCAGTAACAGAAACAGATGTTAATTCATTGGGAATAGCATAGGAACAAGTAGGACTTGGAAACTGAATACTAAGAGACTTCTTTGGCCCAAGCTATACAGTAAAGGTCATTGCCTTCACTACTACAACTTCCTTTAGAATCACCAATTATGTGATTTATGTTCATGCCAAAGGATGTTTATTAAATGACACAGATTAGAAAATATATTTAACCTTACTTTCTCATCTCTGAAGTTTAAGGGTAGAAGACAAAGTAAGCATAATATATGCACACCTATAAGTGCACATACACACGCACACACACATACACACACAAATCACCACAGGGAGATTGAGTAAATGATAAAAATATCATTTCTAAGCAATGAGGGAAAGATGAATAATTTAAAAAATAGTATTGTGATACTTCCTTAGTCAGGTAGAAAAAAATGTATTACTACCTCAACCATGAAATGAAAATAAATTCTGGAAAGACCAAAAAGCTAGACACACAAAAAAATGCACTTGAGCAAACAATGGTACAAAATTTTTGGCCCTTAAAGTGAGAAAAAACATTATAATTATGGACTGGAAGTGACACATTAAAAGATTGATAAATCTGGTTATATAAATTAAAAAAAATTCACATGAATAACAACAGCATCACAAAGCCAAAATTAAAGACACAGTGGAGAAATATCTGACTCATTCCAAAGTCAATTGTTAATTATTTTGAAACACACATAAATCCTGTAAAAATGAGGAAACTTTCAAATCTCAAGATAAAATTGAGAGAAGTATATAAGATTTCACAATAAAAGAAAGGCAAAAATCTTAAAAAGGGATATGCAACCTTAGTCACAATTAGAAAAGTTCAAAATGAGTGTATTTTTTCACTTAAATTGGAAAAGGTAATTTTTTTTTTTTGAGACAGAGTCTCATTCTTTCTCCAGGCACCAGGCTGGAGTGTAGTGGCACGATCTTGGCTCACTGCCACCTCTACCCCCAAGCTTCAAGCAATTCTCCTGCCTCAGCCTCTTGAGCAGCTGGGACTGCAGGCATGCGTCACCATGCCCAACTAATTTTTGTATTTTAGTAGAGATGGGGTTTTACTATGTTGGCCAGGATGGTCTTGATCTCTTGACCTCGTGATCTGCCCTCCTCGGCCTCGCAAAGATAATTTTTAAACTATGTCAGTAATCAAGTATGAAGAGAGAAATTCTCATAATTCCCCAGTTTTAATTTCTAATACAATAAATATCAGCACATGCAACCCATAAAAATTTTTTTTTTAAGTATGAACGATTCTAAATGGAAACCCCTGAAACACCTCTGGCCTAGAGTGAAGGTCTGTCAAATTTCTCTTTGGTTTTAGTAATGGAGAAAGTTAATATCAACAACAGATTAATTCTGAGTGTGAGGTGGAGAGCTTGGAGGATGGAAAGTACTGCTGAATTACAGTTCATGAATGAATGAGTGTTCTGTCAGTGAGTTGTCAAACGAATCTCAGTTTGCAAGGAGACTGAATTTTTTCATTTGAGCAATTAATCCAATACCTCTAATATACAATAAACTGCCAATGATAATAATTTAATAGAGGGGTATATACAAAAACATTTCTTGTTGCATGTTTGGCTGTAGCTAGGTCAACTGAAGCAGTATTAATATTTTTATCCATCAGGTTGTGAAACGGTTAAATGAGCTTGAAATGACTACAAAATAGTGCTTTTGAGAAAATAATGAAAATGTTCACAAATATTAAATATAGAAGCATGAAACTTATTTCACTGAAAGAGTTTTGTGGATATTACAAGAGATCAAGCCCGTCATATAAGCATCAGATGCTATCATCAGCTTAATATTATATCTTTGATCCTGTCAGATTTATATTTTTGACATGAAAATCAACCCAAACCTCCTTTCTCTGTCTGCTGTTAACAAGATCTTTGTTGGCTTGTGACAGAAAAAATGTAAAATCACTGAGATGCTGTGTACTTGGGTGAATTTACTTTTAATCTTTTTTCTATACCTGGGAATTGTTCTTTCATCCCTGGACACTTGTTTAAACTCTCTGCATTTAATTTTACTAGCCTTTGAGACATTTATTTTTCCATTATTCTACTGGAGAACACATGAATAATTATTGAAGAATGAAAGAAATAGACAAAAAAAATCATACATCTTCTTGGTAGCATACTCAAGATGTCCCTGCACATTGAGCTATTTTTGGAGGAAGGGAAGAAAATTGACTTATTTCAAAGCAAATTATATTAGTTTAATATCTCCTCTCTAATATACTTTTGAAAAATTTAGATTTGATAGCATGTTTAATTTGAAATCTGTGACCATCCTCTAATAGTAAAGTGATGTCTCTATATCATCTATTTGTATCTGGTCAGGCCTGTGATTTCTTTGAGCACTAGGGTACAATATAAGGGAAGCTGTGTCTTTGAGTCCTGAGACATTATGCAAACACCACTGCTGCCATGTTGTAAGGATGCCCAGGACACATGAGGCTCTTTAATAGACAGGCACAACTGAGTCCAGTTTTCAAACTGTCTCAGCCTCAAACCTAGATGTGTAAATGATGAAGCCTCCAGATGATTTAGCAGCCAATCAATTAGATAACCCTGACTCTTTTATACTTTTTCTTTATAAGGCTCCAGAAAATGTGGAGCAGAGACAAGTTATCTTCTTTGAGCCCTGTCTGATTTCTTGATACACAGAAACTCTAAGCATAAAAATAAAAGTTGTTGCCTGATACCAATAAGTATGGAGTGGTTTGTTACATATCAATAGACATCCAGAAGAGATTATTTCCGTGAATTATCTTTGTCAATTACCTACAGACTTAATTTGCTTTTCCTTTCTTCCTGTACCTCCAACTTCACATGTGTAGAAGAAACAAAATGCAAAGACTATGATTCTAGAATCTGGCATCTAATTAAAATATAAGAATACATCCTTATGGAGTAGTCATGGAGAAGCTGAATAGTCTCCCCTCCTTATATTTCTTTTCTAAGATGGAGTCTCACTCTGTCACCAGGCTGGAGTGCAGTGGCGGGATCTCAGCTCACTACAAGCTTCGCCTCCCAGGTTCAAGTGATTCTCCTGTCTCAGCCTCCAGAGTAGCTGGGATTACTGCTGCATGTCACCATGCCCAGATAATTTTTTATATTTAGTAGAGACAGAATATCATTATGTTGGCCAGGATGGTCTCAATCTCTTGACCTCATGATCTGCCTGCCTTGGCCTCCTTAAGTGCTGGGATTACAGACATGAGCTACTGTGCCTAGCTGGTTCCTCCTTATATTTCTTACCATCATATCTCTAACTCAGGATAAAGAATTGAGCTAAATAATATATAAACAGACAATGTAGTTACTTGTAAGACCCCAAATATTGTGCTCAAAGCCCATTTAAAAATCTGCAGCCAACCTTGAAGGATTTCCTATTATATCAAAATGTACTCTTCTCAAAAAGATAGCTGGGGAAGATTCATATTTAGACTGCAGAAATTCTGACAACTGCCTAAAGCTGTTGTTTACCTCTTGTGGAAAAGTGGCTGCAGATCAAGTGCCACCCCATTGCCCGGTGAGATGCAGCAACCACAGGGCTGTATTGTGTGCTGAAAAGGAAAGTAGAGTGTGCGTTTTAGTGAAACTGTGAGACAGTTACTTTCTTGGAAGCATTGTCGTAGCTGGCTTACACTTCATTGCATGGACTATAACTTGTATAATGAGTAAAGCTATATAAATGAAGTTTTCAACTATGAATTTATCACAAACACATTATTATACAAAAAATACATTCAGTTGAAAAAGACAACAATTATAGGAGAGTCACGCTTTGAGAGTCACGCTTCTTTGGCACAGAAATCCTGTCCCTAAATCAACAGTTCAGCATGTAGTCTTTCCTCTCTGCTCCTACTCAGTACCACTCCCTAATTTTCAAAATAGTCTTTTGTATTATTTTCTATTTTCCTTTACCTTTCTTTAAATAATAGAACTGCGGCTAGTTGTGGTGGCTCATGCCTATAATCCCAGCACTTTGGGAGGCTGGGGCGGGCTGATCACCTGAGGTCAGGAGTCCAATACCAGCTGGTCAACATGGTGAAACCCCATCTCTGGGGAGTAGCTGAGCATGGTGGCAGGTGCCTATAATCCCAGCTACTCTGGAGGCTGAGGTAGAAGGATGCCTTGAGCCTGGGAGATGGAGATTGTAGTGAGCCCAGATCATGCCACTGTACTCCAGCCTGGGTGACAGAGCCAGACTCATCTCAAAAGAAACAAACAAGTAAAACAACAGGACTTTAAATTTTGACTGCTAGGACATAGTGTACAGGAGGAATCATATTATACAGGGAAAAAGCCAGTGAATTCTATGAAGTAGACAGGTGATGAGATTGGCAGCTGGCTGAGTATAGGAGCACACAGAGCAGAGGTGACCAAGGAGAACTAGGGATCCAAGGAAGCAACCACAAGTGGTAAATAGAACTCCTCAGGTAGAATTCGGCTGCAACATCCCATGCCCTCTTCTCTATTTGGCAAAGTGGCATTTAAAATACAATTGGTCCTTGAACAAGGTGGGGGCTGGGGTAGCTAAGCTAAGCTATCATATTTCCACATATAACTTTACACTCCCAGAAACTTAAAGACTGATAGTCTATTGTGACCCAGCATAAACAGCTAAAGAAGACCTATTTTGTTTGTTATATGTAATATATACTGTATTCGTGCAATAAAGCTAGCTAAAGAAAATGTTAAGGAAGAGAAGACACTTATACAGTACTGTCCTGCATTTATCTATACAATAAGTTTATCTCGCCTGTTTACAAGAGGAGTCTTGCGGAAGAGGTCGGCACTCACAGCTGCAGACCTCCAGCTACAGTACATATATAACAATTCATACAAAGTTTTCTTGTGATGCGAGGGTTTTGTTTCTGGAAGTACTTCCAGGATCATTAGTGGCACTCTGTGTGGGTGCGAGGATGTTATTCAACGTTTATGGAATAGCAGTAAAAATGATGAAAACTATGCAAGAATGCAAGAGATCACTTTTTACTGTGACCTGCAATATACTAGTGAGATGAACTCATCACATAGGGATGATTAGCATGACACCGCTTTTTCTTTTTTTTTTTTGAGATGGAGTCTCACTTTGTTGCCCAGGCTAGAGTGCAGTGGCACGATCCTGGCTCACTGCAATCTCCACCTCCGGGTTCAAGCAGTTTTCTGCCTCAGCCTCCCAAGTAGTTGGGATTACAGGCATCCACCACGCCTGGCTAATTTTTTTGTTTTAGTAGAGAAGGGGTTTAACCATCTTGGTCAGGGTGGTCTTGAACTCCTGACCTTGTGATCCACCCACCTCAGCCTCCTAGCACACTGCATTTTAGGTGGATGCTCACAACAATAAACCATAGAAAATAACCAACAGGATGTGATTCTGAAATTACTACGGTAGTAGATTATCTACTATTATTCCTTTAATACAGTTGTGATTTCATTCTGTATCTTTACATTTGTTTATTCAACTGGAAATGGCATCACATATGGTCTGTGTGTGCATAAGTTTTGATGAATTTTAACTTTTATAATAGATCTATGTTTATTTTATAGTAGCAATTAAAAAATGGAATATATCAACTTATTTTTTCTTATTCATGACATACCAACTTTAAAAATATTTTTTTCAGGTGTTTCTAAGCTACGTGGCTCATCTGCAAATTTTTCTCAAATTGTTGCAAATCTCCAAAAATTTGTTCCATGTATTTATTGAAAAAAATTGCATATAAGTTGACCCACAGAGTTCAAACTGATATTGTTGAAGGGTCAACTCTATATTCCACTGAAGTCTAAAGGCGCTTATAGGGCTAATAAATCATTGATTTTTATTTCATTAGTAATGTATTTGAAATACTTTCAAAACTATAAAACAAATAAAATGTTAAATATGTTTTATATCAACTTTTAAGACATCAGCAACCATCATTTCATTCTATTATCTAGTTAACTAACATTTGTACAGACCCCAGGACAAAGGTGTTTCTACTTAAGTTTGCTAAGTGAGTTCTTAAAACAGAGACTACATGTATTTACTGATCTTTGGTATTCAAGATATTCTCAGTTTGTAAAAAGTTAAACAAAACAAAAGGAGACTGATGTTAATGTAATGCTAACATTTTTATTCATAAATTCAAGTATTTAATTTTTATATCAATCAAAACAGTTTCCTATTACAAACTAAATAATGTAATATATATAATAGGTAATAAATTTGACTCTCAAGTATAATTTTATTGTTTTGAATTGTTTTCCTTTAGATAGTCTACAAATGGTTTGGTAAGGCATGAAATTTTCCGCTGCTTCCCAAGGACAAATCAGTGTTCTAATTTCCAATTTTGCTTTTTTCTGAAAAGCTCTGCCTGGAAATTTCTCAATTTTATGCGTAGGAATAAAACATATATCTATATATAGATATAAATATGTATATAGACAGATATATATATATATTTATATATATACACATAGAAGTTGTATTTTCAGAATTGAAAAGGTTTGCATAAGGCTATACTTAAATGAAAGAGTCAAACAGTGAAACCATAGCCTATTAATTTAAACACTGTGTCATTTATAAAGAAAAAAATAAGCATTAAAGAATCGCTGTGGAATTGTTTTAGTCAATTGCCATAATATTGGTCTTGACAGTGTCAAGAATTTTGACATTAAATATTTTTGTTGTATGACTTCTTTTGATTATATTTGTACTAATAATACTAGATAATGTTTATTGGGTGATTATAACGTGGTCAATAACTTGGAAGGGTTTGAGATTTTATCCTGCTTGTACACTACGCTAACCTGCTCATAAAGTGTTATAAATGGTGGCAGGGACAGGAGATGACATTCAGAGAGCAAGGACATCATTACTCAGGAACAGCAGGTGGCATGAGCTTTTAACATACTTAGGTGAGAATATATTAATTCCTTTTCTTTTCACAATATTCTGTGAGGCAGTTTTGACTCTTGCCCTCACTTAAAAGATGGGGTTAAGTAACTTGCCAAATTCAAAAAGCTACAAAGCTTTGGAAATTGAACTCAAAAGTTTCCAACTCCAGATACTGAATTCTTAATGATCACACCATACTGACTTTTTAAATGGATAAATATAGACAGTACCTTAGTAATTAATAGTAACATATTTCTTTTAATAATAAAGATGTGTGATTCTGAAATAAAGTATGAAAGCACAAATACATAAAAATTATTATGATATATATTATTTTAGCAAAATGATATTTTTATGAAGGCCACTGCAGGTCAGCTAGGTTCTGATGCAGACATGTACTAATTTTTAAAATTATGTATAAAAATCTTTCATTTCTTAATGAAAAAAAATTCTGAATCTAACATGTGTCAGAAAAAGGTTGAGAAATTTGGTCTCAGTTTATTCCTGGAATACCAAACATCCAATATAATGTCACATTTATTCATTTATGGTACTTGTAAGTAAACTGCACCCTCTGTTCCTGCTCACCCAGGAGATGGCATGCCTCTTCCAAATTCTGCTTCATTGTGATTCTGCGTCTTTAAATAGAGTATTTGGCTGCTAAGCCTATAAAAGATTCCATGTCTATTAAATCCATTCTGTCTTCTTGTGTTTATTTGAGGTAAATCTATTAGTTTACACAACTTGCTCTTTGGTCATGCAGAGCTCCATAAAACAGCCTGCCAGGGCTCTGTCCTGATTCATTGTCATGGAGAAGCTCAAACAAGAACCAGACACTTGCGAGGACAAAAGATCCTTCAAATTACCTGCAGAGAATCCCCCTGGCTTTCAATGGCTGCAGTCCAAAGACACTTAGACCAAATTAACTTGTGCCAAAACATGTAAAACCAATGTTATTGAAACAGAATTCTGCTCAATAGGCTGCTCAGCCGCATGCTATTTGTATTTTTTTGTACTAGAAACTACATAAATGAATTAATTGTTTGCAAACACTTAAAACAAGGCCTGGCACACAGAAAGCATGATACAAAAACGATGTGAGATTTTGTTAAACAAAATAAAAGATGGGAATCCTACACATGGTCAACGCAACTTATTTTTGTATTTGATTTAGAAATTATCAACTGTGTATAAATTTCACTTGGGAGAAATAAGTAATCATCCTGCAAGTTCTATCAGAACATGGAATGTAGCATGCATCTCCATACAGGATACACAATGCTCCTGTGTGAGCTTTAGAATGTGTGGAAAGAAAGAAATGAACAATGGTCTAAGAGTAGCAAAAGAGATCAGAACACTGGGAGGACTGGCAGGAATTAACCTGGGAAGAAAAGAGCCCAGGGTTGGTAATGCAGTGAACCCTGAGCTGAACTTAAACCTTGGCCTTCAGGGTCTCTGAATAAATGCATTGGCCACATAGTGGGGTTCAGGCACTGCTAAGCTCTTCACATAAGTTATCTTATTTCGTCCCTACAACAGTGTTATAGATGAAGACTATTAATATCCTATTTTACAGATGAAGAAATTTAGTCAGAAGCAGTCCTGCAGACTGGGTTGGAAGAGACCTAAATCATTTTTATTTTATTGTTTTTCAGATATTGGCCACACATGCAAGTCGTTTTCATCCTTAATTGCGTAATGGGAGTAAAGCCTCCATAATGTTCCTTGAGAGTTCATAAACACTGTAAACAAAGTTTTCTAACTTCTCTTAATCAATGAGAGTCTCTAGAACTGCAAAATATACAAGTGTTCAAGTTTTCTGTGATCAGTGGAAAAGAAAACTGGCGCTGACTCATCTTTGTGACAAGCAACCTCATAGTTATGAGTCATCACTTCTTCCTCTCCTCAGTATTAGACAACTCAAAAGACAGTCCTTTTCATCAAATTACTTAGTTTGGCATCACACATAGGTATTGATAGCACCTAAATGGAGCTCCACGCTCCGTAAGAACAAAAGAGTGTGCCTATACACAGGGCACACAGCAAGCATTAGGAAACAGAATGACTCCTCAAGATTGAGTCAGACACTTTCTGTGCAAAATGAGAGCAAGTAATAACAAGGAGGAAACATGAGGTGTTGAAATGAAGAATAAATAATTAGGTGGTACCAGCCCAGAGCAGACAGCAGGCATTATGGACACCTTTGGAGCATTTTCATACCCTTGCGATTGGCTTTGTCAAAAATATTTTAACTCTGTTATACATGTGTTACGCCTTCCTGAGAATATATAGAAATCCAGAATTTGGGACTATTCTGTGTGGTATTTAGGATGTGACTTACAAAGATTTTAAACACAAAAAGTCCTCAATACATCAGTGACTTAAGTGTTGGTATTTGAATGTTACCTCCTTAAGTTGATGTTTTGGTAGGCTAGGCTTTACTGCTTGCTTGCATTCATTGTGGAAAAAGGAATCAGCCCAACTTGTTTATCTATGTTGAATTTTCATTTTATATGAAAATGAATGATGACTGTATTTCCAATGATTTACTGAAAATTAAAACACAATGGCTTTCTGCAGCAGGAACAATGTTGGTTGGGCTCCTGTAGAGGTTGAGGTAGAAACTAAGAAAGACTAGGTTCAGATGTATAAAGAGAGTGACAGAATGGAAGAGAAGGATGGCAGCTAACACCAACCAAGAGAAGGCTGAGCATAAGTTAGAAAATATTCAAAACTCTTTGAAACACTAGTTCATTCAGTCTTAGAAGAACCTTAAGGGTCACAGCTTATAATTATCATTCTCAGCATACGGATGAAGAAAACGGAACAGCGGGAGGATAAGTGACACTAAAGGTCACATATGCACATCCCTGATAATTAGTAACCCTGGGATTCCAACCCAGGGAATGTACTGCCAAAGTATGCGTTCTTAATGATTATCAAATATTGCCACTGGACTGTGTTAGAAAGCTAAATGGAGAGTGAGCAAGGAGAAACATATGCGTACTCACTGAAGAAGCAGAGTTAGAACACAGGATTAAAGAAAAAGGCGAAAAGAGAAGAAAAATGACTTGGAGATGGAAATAGCCACTATTAAAATGAAAATTAAAAAAAATCTCTCTGATATTATGGAAGTGTGAAAAACAACAAAGAAGGCTCTCCTATATTTTCCACAGTAGCATGTTGTTTTCTATAATCATATCAATCAAGGAGGAAATATTGATCATGTGGCTACCACTGGAGAGGCTCCTTAAGGCTCCAGGGGACCCTTGTACGTGAGAAGAGAAAGATAAATAAAAGGGTAAGGTAGCAAGTGCAGAGTTCAGAGCAGCTCAATAGCAACAGGCCTAGTTGCTGCCAAGGAGCTGGCTGAAAATAAATTACAAATTCTACCTCTAAGCTTATGAAACTGCCCTTTGTTGAAGTATATAAGTTCCACAATATATTTAAAGATGATTGTCTTTGTTTGCAAAGTAAAACAAATTTAGAAAATCAAGAAACAGCAAAACCCCAAAAACAAAATCTTAAGATGTTTCTGCAGTTTAATAGAAACTCAGTTTAAAACACATCATAAAGAATGATAAATTCTTATAAACTTGAGACTAGAAGTGTGATCAAGACTCTCAGGTGCTATACCTTGGCAGATATGATTTACATGAATGTTTAGTCATGATGTACTCAAATATTGAAATACTCACAAAGACCAATAGTATTAGTCACACAACGCCAGTGAGCTCACATGAGGTATAGCATTTAAATAAATTACATCACTAATTTTGCCACATTTAAGAACTATTTAAGAATATCATAACCCTTCATATTTGATTAATGAAATTATTCCTCTTAGTTCAAATACAAGACTCTTCAATGACAATTTTGTGTCTTCTCAATCTAATCTCAGTTGTGATTTCATCTGTCAAAATAATGTCAACTTAGTTAACATGCTAACACAGATCTACAGGTAATATTTTCTGTCTTACAGTTCCGAAATCAGATAAAAGTCCTTTCTATCTTTAACAAGGAATTTTTATTTTCTTTGAAGTGAACATGCATTTAAACAATTGGAATAAATATTTTCCCTTGTAATGTAGTTAAAATTGCATGCTAAATATTTAGGGCTATTGCTGTTACTACCTAATAACAATTTTTCTGCTTTAAATACAAGTACTGACTTCTTTCCCTTCTCAGAGACACACCATTTCAAAGCAGAAAGTCTAAAATCTGTTGGTGTCTGGTTAGAGATCAGATGCAAATTTATCTTATCAGTATTTGTTTATAGGGCAAATGTATGAGAAGTGAATAAAAAACTGTTCTTATATAAAAATGGGAAAATGCAACAACTAATTCCTTTGTTTAATACAAGTAGAACACAGGAACTTTTGCTCCAAATTTCTTTCCCTTTCTCCAAGTCCTTTATGTATCTGTCTGCTTTACATTAACTCCTATATCCACCTCTCCTTTTGCTTAGGTACCTCTTTATCTGGCTTTTTGAGTGTTCATCTCTCTATATACAAATCTAAACTTCCCTGCCTTTTAAGTTTCATTTTCCCCCTTTTTTCTCAATGTTCCCTCCATGCTATGCCATCTCTCTTTATCTTTAAGCAAACATAACTCCAACTTCCTCACTCTGTTCTCTTCGCTGAATCTTTCACTCCACTAAAGTATGCTTTTTATAGGAAGTTAAATTTATTAGAAGAACATGTATAAACTAAAGGAAAAACTTCAGTACACTGCTTTCCAAATCAATGAGAACGCACTGTAGATTCCATATGTGGCATATGGGATGCCTTATAGTTCTCTGAGAATCGATAAGTTGGCACTTGGAGGATGAGAAAACCATGAACACACAAGCCCACAGGACTGGAATGCACAAAGCTTTTCACAGGAAAATATCAACATGGGAAAGGTTGTTTTTCACTCATGTGCAGATATATTTTGCAGATAATCTAAATTTATTAAAGTATCCATGTTATTTAGCTCCTATTTAAAAAACAATCTCACTCATGTATTCTCTACAACAGTCCCCTCATAAATCTATGTAGATGCCCCTCCTAACACACTGGGTTTCTCAATTTCTTTACTTCCTCTATGTCAAGTTAGCTGTCTGTCCCCTATCTCACGCCATCTTTGCAATAGTACAGTGGACATCCAGTAGGCCTTGTCTTAACAACAATTACAATCCACCCCTTTCCTGGCAATAAACACACCTTGAATTTACAAGCATCACTTTTTCCCCACCCTCTCCAATCTTTGCAGTTCATTCACTTTGTTATACTAATTTTAACAAATCTTTATCTGTTCCTGACCCTATAGTTCAATGATCCTACTACCTTTTCATAGTACCTTACATCCTGTCTTCTTTTTTCTTCATTCCATATCTAATTATTAAAAATATTCTCTTGCATACATACTCAAATCACTTGTCTAATTAACTCTTCTTCATATACCTAATATATCTTTAGACCAAATTGTGACACTGATAAAATACAACTCTTTGTCCACTCCATGTCTCTGTACATACAACTGAAAATGACTGAAAAAGAATCCACATAGTAATTTTTACTTGTTTCACATTAAATATGTGAGCCTTAAAATGGGCTCCTAATACTGTATAATTATACAGGTCTTCATTCAATATTCTGATCTACTGGCTGGCACTTTTGTGCTTTTAACTATCTTCAACTTTCACCAGTTCTCCCCTTTAATCCTTATGCTAGGTTGATCATATTTCCCATTTAACCAAGATACGAAGAGACAACCATAAGTGAAATTTTTATAAGCTTCCTCCACCACATTTACCCACCTACTCACACCTCTTCTAGTATTATCTGCCTTCTTTCTCTTTAAAATAATTACCAATAGACATATCTGTGCTCTTATAAAATTTCATGTAATCAACTTGTGCACTAAGTTCCATTTCACTTATATTCTCAAGAAAAGCACCCCATCAATTGTACCCCTTTCCTCATCCCTCATTATTTTTCTCCTTTCCCTTACATATTTTTACCAATACATGAATGTGTCCAGTATTGACCTAAATTCCTTCTCCAGTTATTTTCCCAATTTTTCCCTTGAAAGCAAAACTTTTGCAGTTACCTATATTTAGTATCACCATTTTTCTCTTTTGCACCAATTTTAATCAGCATTTTGCCATCATAAGTTCACCTAACATGCTCTTGGCAAGATCAGTAACTTCCATTGGTCAATCCAATAGTTAATTTTTGCTTTCATCCATTATGACCAAATGGGAGCATTCAAATTTCTCCGTTCCTTTTTTTCTTCCTAGTTATTGAAGTACCCAGAATTTTATGCTTCCTTTCTGGTACATGTTAGCCTCCTTTTCTGATGCGTCCCTTGATCCTGAAAATTGTGAAAAGGACCAATTTCTAGACTCCTTTCCTTTTCTGTCATCTAGGAAAGAGACAAAATGTACTCTCATGGCTTTAAATAACAAACATATAGTACTAACTTGCCAATTTTATCTCTAGTTTGTATCTATCCCTCAAACTAGAATAAAATGTTCTACTTGCAACAATTCATATCTGCTTGGATGTCTAAGAGCATCTTAAATTTGATATTCCTCATTCCAGTCTTCTTAGTTCCAAAAATACGTAAATTCCATGAGAGCCATGATCAATTTCCCCACTCGTAAATCCTAGAACTTAGGACAAGAACTGGTACAAATGTGTTATAAAGAATACAATAAATAAGTAAAAGAAAGGAAAGAAAGAAAGAAAAGGAAGACAGAGAGAAAAAAGAAGAAAGGAAGGAAATAAAAGAATAAATGAATTATTTTATGAACATTAGATTTGAGAAGAGTTTACTGTGCCGGATGATTATTGTATCCTTCATGGACGTACAGTGACATAAGTCTGAGTTTATATATATCCCTCAACTGCACTTCAGATTTCTGGACCTAAGCATCCCTCTTTTAGGGATAATGGTATTCCAGTGGACTCTCATTCTATCTTTACTAAATGTTTCTGTTATATTCATGCACAGCCTTCACTTTCTAACAGGTAGGGGAGGGCCATTCCCAGACAGATATTTCCCTAAAGAATTCCTGCTAACAGTAAAGCCTAAAGCATGCCAGAGGAAATGTTTAAACATTTTTTTTTAAATGTCCACTTTTACTTTCATTTCAAAAAACTAAAAGAGAACTTTACATGCACAGAGAATATGCACTAGAGGGTCTTTGATTAGAGTAAATATGGCTTTGTTGTAAAGATACAGGGGTCTTAGGTAACTCCCTCAGCAATGCTATGTGGTCACACTGAGGATTGCCTTTATTTATAGTCAATCATCTTTTTGCAAATCTTTAGATAATGGATTTCATTTTTTAAATATATTCGAAGCTTGCACAGAATAATAGAATCAAAAAGCTCTAGATCTATCAAAGTAGGCTAGTTATGGTCTTTCTTATTTTATTTTATCCTAAGTCCTGATTGCTTTGATAAAATAAACCCATATAAAATGAGGAGAGGAAAACCATGGGCTCCATACATCATGTTTATTTAGCATATATCCTCATGAATAAGGGTTTTTGAAAAGTTTGTTTTCTTGGCCTATGACAGTTTCTCAGCCTTCAGATATCATTTTTTAGTTTGGAAGCAGAAAAAGAGGAAGAAAGTGGTTATTTCAGGGATGTTCTTTCATCGTTAGCTGGCTCTTTGTCCTGCACCTCCAGAAGAAAATGTCATCAAAAACTTTAAGGACTCTCTTGGGAGGCTGAGGCAGACAGATCATGAGGTCAAGAGATCGAGACCATCCTGGCCAACATGGTGAAACCCTGTCTCTACGGAAAAATACAAAAATTAGCTGGGCGCAGTGGTGCGAGCCTGTAGTCCCAGCTACTTGGGAGGCTAAGGCAGGAGAATTGCTTGAACCCAGGAGGCGGAGGTTGCAGTGAGCCGAGTTCGTGCCACTGCACTCCAGCCTGATGCCTGGTGACAGAGCCAGACTCTGTCTCAAAAAAAACTTTAAGGACTCTCACAGTTCATTAGAAATATATCTGTTAATGACCAGCTTCTTACATTTCAAGTCAACTTTTCATTTACTTGTCCCAACTTGGAAAGATGAGTATTAATAGGCTTTGACTTGACTGCTTTTAGTATGTTTCCCTCTATTTTCTATGGACATTCTTAATTAAGCTAGGCTATGTGAGTTACAGTTCCATGCCCTATATTGAGGTTTCGGTGACTGACAGACCACTTATATGACAGTGGTCCTATAAGATTATGATATTAATACCATATTTTATGGATACATCTGGATATACAAATACCATTGTGTAGCAATTTCCCAGAGAAATTAATACAGTAACATGCTGTACATGTTTGTAGCCTAGGAGGAATACACAGTAACAATATCACACAGCCTAGGTGTGTACTAGGCTGTACCGCCTGGGTTTGTTTATGCACATTCTGTGATGTTAACACAAGGAGAAAAAAAACCACATTTCTCAAATGTATCGCTTTTGTTAAATGATACATTATCCTCTTTGCATTTAAAACATGTTTCTTCTATTAAAAAAAAAGAATCTTAATGTATTGGTTGTTCAGAAGCGCCAAGCTAGCATTTAAATACAGCCAGGAATGCACATTCTCTATTTCTCTTTCTCAATGTCTTCTCAATGCTCATTTTCTGATGCTATTTTTTGTCTTTCTAATGTTGTGGTCCTTGATGGGTTTCACTTAATTATTTAGTTATACCTGCTAGCATGGTGGCTCCAGGTTGTATGATTGAAGTAGCGGGTATTTTCCCAGTTTCTGTAGATCACATGTAAGAAGTTCTACATAATCATAGTGATGAAAAACTCATGTTTAAAAAAATCCATATACAATTAGTGTGATACAACACAGCATCCTAACACTGAGGCTTCAAGTTTTAATAATTCTGTTATTCTCAGTAATGCTGAAAGTTGTTTATGCTCCTTATGCCACACAATTGATTCCAATGTATCTTAAAATGTGTTTTTCTGAGTCATTTGTTGCCTTGTGAGTTTTTGAAATTTCCCCTTAGGTAGAAAAAGTGCAATAGCCTCTTTTTGTTTTAGCTTTGTTTTTCAACCAGAAATGTTTTGAAAGTTAAAGAGCATTTTCTTTTTTATTTTTAAATAATGAATTATAAATGATGTTTGTTTCTCTGGCTAAAAGTTAGGAAAAAATGTTGAGAAAAACCATGAGAATGTTCAAACAGAAAGTCCTTTAACCTGAAGTACTCTGGTACTCTGAATTTTATGTTTTTAAACACCGTATACCTTGAATTAAATGTTTTCAAAGCAATACAACAACGATTAAAAATAATGTGCTGTACACTTTTGCAAAAACAGCTGTCAAATAGGTACTCTAAGGTTTTCATTATAATTAATAGATACCACAAATATGCCACAATTTTGCTTCTTGGGTATCTTATTTTTCTTTAAAGAAAAAAATAAATTCTTGAAGCTCTGGTATAACATACATTTTATGTTTTGGGTAAAATTTTGGGATTCAGAATATAAGTTTTAAGCAAAATAGCACTAAACTTATCTTTAGTACACTCTACTCTTAAAATCTCCATAAATATATGTCCAATCCATTTACTTAGTTTATGTGAATAAAAATTTCATGTTACAAGATTTAAAAATAAAATATAGAACCTGACAAATACGTTAGTAAAATAGGTTAGAAATAAATATAGATGCAATTATATATATATATATATATACATATATGTATATATATGTATATATATATATATATACTATATACATATATATATATATATATACAAGCACACACACACAGAAATACTATAATTATTGTGATTTTCAGTTTTAAAAAATACTTCTTAGGGTAATAATACCATTGTTTGTAAGCATGGCCATATATACTCTTTTCAAGTATTTATGTACACTGAAATGTTACTGTAAATTAAAGATTAGAGCAATTTTTTGAAAACCAATGTTATAAATTAGATGACCCGTTTTATTAGTTTAAAACATTTTAGACATTTAGAAAATTATTATATCCTTCCTGCTTACGTTGTTGAGGGACAGAAATTTAAGAAACTGAGGTGAGAATGGTCTTTTGTACCTATATAATTATGGTTACAGAAAAGGGCCAGTTCTGGACACCTATTACTTGTTTATTTGGTTAGGCAGTCAGTCTTTCGTTCTGTATACTAGTCTCTCTTGAGAACTTGCTATGTAATATGAACCAGCATTCTCAACAAGAAATTAGCAAAGAGGTGTTATGGTAGGCTAGCAAAGATGTGATTTACCTATGGACCTGATATGTGTGAGGCACACATTGGGCACACACAAAACAGATACTCTAAGTAATATCCGTAGAAAATAACCAGACTTTACAATGGCATTTTTCAATTAGTTTTGATTGCAAATATGTTTTATACAGCAAACTAATGCCCACAAATGTATAACCATACATACACCTATACAGACTGATCTGCATACACAGAAACACACAATGTACAATTTCAAGGAAAGTTAACCAAACAATACCCATCCTCACTACGGGCAATACCCATTTCTTATTCTATTGCATTATACATATTTTTTTCCAAAGAAGGCTTGAGAGAAATGAGATTTTCTCTTAGAAATACTATCGTCTTGAAGAACAAAAAAATTCTAGCAGTTATATGTATGCATGTGTGTGTGTGTGTGTCTGTGTGTGTGTCTGTGTGTGTGTCTGTGTGTGTATGAACGATGGATAAATAGACATTCTTTTTGGGAAATAGTGTTTTAAAATAACAGAATTTAGAGGTCATATACTGTGGAGCAGTGGAATCACTGAAATTAATGACCATGTTTCAAGGAAACTTGTGAAACCTTCCAAGATCATGGAAAAGGAAAAGAGAAATTTTAGGGATAAGGGACTCAGTGATGCTGGGATATGGAAAACTTTGTTGTCATGGGTAACTTTTGCTCGTATCCTTTTGACTTCAGACTTTCTAACTGAAACAACGAGTTTATTTTCACCTCTATTATTAGTAATATGACATTGATCACTCATCAATGGCAATTTTTAGCAGTTAGACACCTCATAAAATGCCTTTCATATTCCAATAAGGTACATATATTTATAATCTAATTTTTCAGCTGGAATAATTAAGTAAATATTATCAAAATAAATCAGATATGTCACTAGAAATTTCATGAATATAACTTATTATTCTTATTCGTATTCTCTAGTCATCGTATTCAATGTTCTGGCTCACTTTGACTTCTTACTTCATGCTTCAGTCCTGAAATAATTATCAGGGCATAAGGTGTATATCTTGGTATTTTTAGATGACACTGACCAAAAAATTTAGAAAAAATAAAAATGCTTGTCTATTATATGCCTTTTACAGTTAGAAAGAAATTCTATATAAAGACATGTTCTCTTTTAAAAATTCACTAGTAGTTTACTAGTCATAAAATATCAATTCAATTTTTAATGTACTTAAATACATTTGGAGCATTTCTTTAATTCTAGTTCAAACTTTAAAAGAAGTTTATAAACAAAGAAATGCTCAAAATGTATTTAATATAAACATAATTTTTATTATGTTTATAATAAAATATGTATTTAATGTACTTAAATACATTGAAGCATCTCTTTGTTTAATCCTAATTTAAACTTTAAAAGAAGTTTATAAAACAAAGAGATACTCCAAATATACTTAAGTACATTAAAAATTGAATTGTTCACCAACAAAAGTAATTGATATTTAGAGGACAGAAGTAATACTTTCAGGTTTAATAGTTTATTTAACTGCCCTTTCATAATTGAAAAACTTTTTTTACTTTTTTGATTTTACCAATGAGGATCAAAACACTTTACCCATAAGTTTTATTTGAAATGGATTCTTCCATAACAGTTTAATAATCATTCTGTTTCTTTTTCTTTCCTACTTTACATCCAGCAGTATTCTATAGCAAACATATTTTTTTCTAGGTTAATGACATGATTTCAAATGTTTTTCCTGTCTTTGTGAAATCTGATAAAAAATATTACCTTTCTTAATGATACCAGCAACCAATAAAGGCAGTCTACCCCTTTATTATATTTGTATTTAATTTCTAAAAGTGTCTATTTTTTGCGATTATAATCCAGGTTTATTTAGCTTTAAAGCTGATTTTACTACTGCATCACTGATGAAAAAGTGTTTTTTTTTTTGGTAATTAAGTAGACTGAAAGTGTAGACAGTTTTTGATGAAATTTTCTGTCTTAATTATATTTGTAACTCTGTGTTCACTAATTATTAATTAAAGAATACTTTTGGAAAATATTTTGTCCTTTAAAGAATAATTAGACATTTTCTTTCCATTCTTGAGATACAATGAAATTTATATATTGTAAATCAAAGTTTTCATCTTAAGGTGTAGAGTGATGTATTACTGGTGATCATTTTGATTTGTTAAAGTGAGGACTCAATAATATCATAATATTGAGACTCATAATATCATAAAATTTTCATCAGTTTTTGGACTGGAAATAATCATCAATTTAAAGGAGATTTAAATGCCTTATATTTTTGTGAGGTAATAAATAAGAATCTGAAATTTGGGAATTCTTTTTTTTTTTTTTGAGATGGAGTCTTGCTGTGTAGCCCAGGCTGGAGTGCAGTGGCATGATCTTGGCTCACTGCAACCTCCACCTCCTGGGTCCTGGTTCAAGCAATTCTTCTACCTCAGCCTCCCAAGTAGCTGGGATTACAGGCACGAGCCACCACACCCAGCTAAGGGAATTCTTTCTTCTTTTACATAACTTACTCTAGTTGTGTAAGAAAAAAAGTATTGTTTTCTTATTTTCCCCCAAGTAGAAATCAAGATACAGAATGGAACTATATTTTCTTTTTTTACTTCTATATTTTTAATGCCTAATAAAAGTTCCATTATAGTATTTAAAAAATATTATCCCCATTATAATGGGTGAGGGTCAAATAAAGGTTTAGAAGAATAAATTCTCTAAACTAAAAATTTGTGTTTCTCCAAGATTCTACGTTGAAATCTAATCCCCAATATGATAGTATTTGGAGGTGGGACCTCTAGGAGGTAATTGGGTGAGGAGGGTGGAGTCCTCATGAGTAGGATTGGTGCTCTTAAAGAGAGACTCCAGAGAGGTCCCTTACCCCTTGCATGATGTGAGGAAAGAGTGGGAAGTCTATAATCCAGGAAGAGGGTGTTTGCTGGACTATATATAGACTTGAATATGATGAATATAACTGAATATGATGATATCATGACACTGAATATGATGACACCATGACCTGAAACTCCTCAGCCTCTAAAACTGTGAGAAATGAATTTCCGTAGTTTGTGAGTCACTCAGTTCATGGTATTCTGTCATAACAGCACAAATGATCTATGATAACTAATTTGTTAAAGGCCATATAGCAAGCGTTTGGTTGAGACAGGACTAAATACAAGTAGTTTCACTTTACTGCCAGTGAGCTGAACATCTTCTCTGTACTGTTTGCTAATTACATTTTAAGAACTTCCTTGGGCCAGTGTGATGGCTCACATCTGTAATCCCAGCAATTTGGGAGGCCAATATGGGTAGATCACCTGAGCTTAGAAATTTGAGACCAACCTGGGCAATGTAGTGAGACCCCCAACTGCACAAAAAAAGCAAAAAAAGTTAACTGCGCATTGTGACATGTACTTGTAGTCTCAGCTACTTAGGAGGCTGAGGCAGGAGGATCACTTGAGACCAGGAGGTGAAGGCTGCAATGAGCTGTGATTGTGGCACTGCACACCATCCTGGGTTGCAGAGCAAGATCCTGCCTCTCGAAAAAAAAAAATCTTCATTATCCTGCCTAACTCCTAAAGGATAAAACAAAATGGTGAGTCATTGACACACATATTTGCCTAAGATCATAAATGAAGCTAATTGAGACACTGAAGCTAATTGAGAATAAAGTGAATGTTCCATCTTTCCAATCATGCTCATTCCACTGCACACTACTGTCTCCCTTCAAGTTTGACCTTCTGGAGCTTCATATGACCCTAGACATGGCAGATGTGTTTAGGTCCAGGTCATAAAGAAGACACAATTAGCAAAGCAGATTTCAAATGGAAAATAAAAGTTAAAAGGCAGTTAAAGAATGATTCAGTCAAGAAGTACACTAAACCAGGGATCAAGACAATGAAGATCCCTGATAATGGTAGATGTCCCATGACCAACTAGTTCTGAAATATCAGGAGGATACAGACACACCTTTGGAAGAAGAATTTCCGTGAGTTTATATTTCCTGCATTGAGGCACATATGATTTTCCTTCAACAGATTATCATTTTTCTCCTGGAATATGTTAAATTAGCATCACATTGCTTAAAGCTTTGGCCCTTGCAAACAAATACAATCTACTTCAGCTGCTGAATTGCTGAGAGCTGAATGAAGAATGTTATCATTTAGAAGTGTCTCTGACTCTCAGTTCATATACAAATAAAATATCCTTTTGCTTTTTTATCAGGAGAGCTATATTTCTATAAAATGTTCAAATTTGCCAAGGAAAATATGTCCATTCTACAAATCCCTGGAGGGTAACTTTGATCCTTGACTTCTGGTTTTCAATCTGCCATTTTACTCATGTTTTCCTGAAACAAGTAAACCCATAGTTGGGTACTTCCAAATGAATTCCACAGACTGATAGAAGTCACCCTTCTTATTTACTTTTGACCTGTCTCCTTTAAGGCTTTCCGGAGACAGATTTAGGAATGAGGCTTTGGTTTGACACCAGTTCAAAAGACAGAGCAAAGTGTGAGCAGAAAATAGAGGTCAAGGTAGAAGTATGAGGCAAACCTCAGGAGCATAGCTCCTGTCAAGAAATGCCCTGACTCTCAGCAGCAGTCGAGGAAGCAGCTGGTCTGGATTTCTTGTCATTGACGGGGCTTAATTACCGGCACATAGCAAACCTAGGCCTTGGAGATGGGAGTGGGCGACCCATATCAGGGACTGAGATGGTTTTCTGATATACTCTCTGCCAGGTGACCTTCATGCCTCATGACAGCATGATGTCTCTTTGAGCTTAGCTCTATCTAGCTGCAAGTTACTTGTAAAGCGACAGTTTTAGAAACAGTAATCATAATATAATAATTTCCAAAGTGTGTTCACACCATATCATCGCATTTTCATCTTCCTGACAAGACTGTGAGGTACCTAGAGGGGAAATGATTGTAATAATCTTTTTTTTTTTTTGGTGAGAAAAGTAAGAATCAGGGAAGTTAAAAGATTTGACAAGCATATACAGTTGCTGTATGGTGAAGTTAGAATTCAGATGTGGTCTCTTGAATCTAAATGTCATTTTCATTCCACTATACCATATCAATCTAAGTAATTCAGTTCTCAAAGTGAACTGGGAGGAAACATGAAGCTAAATGTAATATTTCAAGGAGATAGAGAAGGAATCCAAACATATGAATCCCGAGATAGAGATCAGATTGTAAATAACCAATCTTGTCAAGATATGAAAGCCATTGCAAGCTCTAAATGGAGATGTGATTTAAATGTCATATTTGAATAACAGTCCTCTGATCCATCATCTGCCATAAATTTTAAGATCTCATTTAGAGAAAATAAAAACAAACAAGTTAACCCTTTTTCATACCAACACATAAAAATTGTATAATATCCTATGAGTCTGTTAGAGAGAATTGGGACCTAAATATTCCTGTGAATTAATACTTTAAAAAATACTCTAGTATCTTGACACTTGACCCTTTAGAGTATTATAATGTTCTATTTGTAATTAAATCTTAATATGAAAAATCTAGCAAAATAAATATTTAAAACCTCCCCTTAAAGAAAAATACCCAATGCTGTGTTACTGGGGAAATCTTATTATTTGATAATTTCTAAAAAAAAAAATACATTCTATAAGCAATGAGATACAAGCAGTTTTTTTCTAATAGCTATTTTGTATTAATAAAATCAATAGTTAACATGTATTCATTCTGACTTCAAATATACCAAATACCAGGGTCATAAAACCAGGTTAACTAATTCAACCAATAAGATGGAAGATCCAGGTGAACTGAAGAGGTCAGGATGAAAGCACCTGCTTGACATCTTTTCGTTTTTCCTTTTCCAACTTAATATGTTTCTTGTAATCTCTAGATGATTGTTTGTTTCCCACTACTCCTCCTGTTTAGTAATGGAATTTTCGCTAACACATTTGCTATTAGTTTTGTTTTGTTTTTACTTGAAGTTTAAGTCTCTTATACAATTTAATATTATTACATTCTACCAGAAATATGAAATGGGTAAAATCACCTATTCCACTTAATTTAGGATTGAAGGGAAGAAAGAAACTATGTACTTACTTGATAAAACACAAAACTCAGAAAAACTCAAGTCCCTAAAGTGTATATATAACTTATTAAACTTATTAGATTCACCATTCCTAATACCAAGTTTTTGCTCTGAGTGGTAAATGTTCACTGTGACTGGCTGAGAAGATAGAGATATAAATCTTCAACTTCCTTCAATATTGCACATGCCTGGAGAAATGCACTGGTACTTTATAACGGTAGTTTGTTTTTGTAGCTTTTTCTGTCCTCTGTCTATTGCACTCAATATCATTGTTGAAAATGAGCTATCTGTCTTATTAATAGCAGCATATTAAGCTGTTATGTTTATTGATCTGGTTACATACATGCTATGTCCATTTCCTCAATATGTGTTACACATGCCCAGATGAGATGGTATAGATTCATTTTTTTTCAGTTCCTCCTCTAGTTTTAACTAACTCCTCAGGAAAGGATACAATAGACAGCCATAAAAGGACTCTGAAAGCTGGGATGGGAAAGGATACCAGGGTGGGGACTTCGAGATTCAAGAAATGGCATTGCAGTGGCTTGTCTGGGTTTTCTGTTCATTTGCCTTTAAACTTGAATTGGTCACCAGAGAGGCAAACTTGCTCAAATCATCAGCACCAAAACAAGAAGAGCTTGCCTCTCTGGCCAAATAACAAAGAATGGAGTCAGCCCAATAGATACTAAGTGTGGATCCCCCATATCTAGGGTGGTGATAGGGCTGATTATCCCACAGTGGTAAAGCCTGGTGTCCTTAAGTCCTCCATCTAGAGGTATATGGATATCCAGGCCCAATGTCTGCCAGTCCTCTACCAGTGAAAGAGAGTGACCAAGACCAGAGGCTTCTCCCCACAAGCTCCCTTCCACCTCCAGGATGTAGTTGAGAAAAGCACTGAGGAAAGCTGTAGTAAACATAAGCAGGGATCAAGCTGGAGATGCAGCAGTGCTAGGAAAATGAAGCCGAGAGGACGACAGGGAAGGGATCTGAAAATTACATTGGAATTCTAACAAACAAATGAAGGCTAGAACCTACACACTCAGCCAAAGAAGGGCAACTGAATGCTGAAATAGATGACTTAAATAAGATCAAAAGTCTGCTAATATAATATCTAGAAGTCCAGGATTTAATCCCAAACCTATGATTATACCAGAGAGAGAGAGAGACATTCACAATTTGATGAGAAAGAAAATCAATTAACATCAATATTGAGATGAATCAGATTTTAGTATTATGTGACAAGGATCTTAAAACAGCCATAATAAAAATGTTTCATCAATCAATTATAAATTCTCATAGAAAAATCTCAGAAAATAACAGTTTTTGAAAAAGAAACAAATGGGAGTTATAGAACTGAAAAGCACAATAACCACTACAATAAAACAGGCTGGATATCCTTAGCAGTGAAGTGGAAATGATAGTGGACAGAATCAGTGAACTTTAGAACCAGTAAAAAAATCTGTCAACACAGAAAAAAATACTAAAAAATTAACAGACTCAAAAACCTGTTTGATTTTTGGGACAGTACAAAAGATCTAATATTCATGTCACTCGAGTTAAAAAATGTAGAGAAAGACTATGAAGCTGAAAAATTACTCAAAGAAATAATTTGCTGCAAACTCCCCAAATATTTCCAAGAAATGGAAAGAAGCTTACACAGGATAAAACCAAAGTATACCCATACCAAGAAAAAAATTAGAATTTAAATAGGAACACTTTTACACTGTTGGTGGGATTGTAAATTAGTTCAACCATTGTGGAAGACAGTGTGGCAATTCCTCAAGGACCTAGAAATAGAAATTCCATTTGACCCGGTAATCCCATTACTGGGTATAGATTCAAAGGATTATAAATCATTCTATTATAAGGACATATGCACACAAATGTTCATTGCAGCACTGTTTACAATAGCAAAGACCTGGAACCAACCCAAATGGTCATCGATGATAGACTGAACAGGGAAAATGTGGCACATATACACCATGGAATACTATGCAGCCATAAAAAACGATGAGTTTGTGTCCTTTGTAGGGACATGGATGAACCTGGAAGCCATCATTCTCAGGAAACTGACACAAGAACAGAAAATCAAACACTGCATGTTCTCACTTATAGGTGGGTGTTGAACAATGAGAACTCATGGACACAGGGAGGGGAGCATCACACCCTGGGGTCTGTGGGGGGTACTAGGAGAGGGACAGTGGGGGGTTGGCTGTAAGAGAGAGATAGCATGGGGAGAAATGCCAGATGTAGGTGATGGGGAGGAAGGCAGCAAACCACACTGCCATGTATGTACCTATGCAATAATCTTGCATGCTCATTTCATGTACCCCAAAACCTAAAATGCAATAAACTATATATTAAAAAAATAAAACAATTGTAGAAACCAACAAAAAAAAATGAAAGGTAAGAAATGGAAAGAAGTCATAAAACCAAAGTGAAAAATGATGTCTTACCTAAAGAGAATACCACTTTAAATGACAACAGATATCTAATCTAAAGCCAACAAGGCCTGAAGAAAATAGCATAATATATTTCAGATGATTAAATAAAAGAACTGTCAACAGTGAATTCAATATTCAATGAAAACATCCTTTCAGAAGGAAGGGGAAATAAACACATTGTCAAAGCAAGTAAACTAAGATAATTTGTTCTCAGTAGATCTACCATTAAATCATAGCTAGAGGAAAATCTCTAAACAAGAAGAATATGTTAATAGAGTAAAGAAAAGAAAAATAGTGAGATGGGTAGAAACATAGATTTATGCAATAGACTGTGTTATGCCTTGAGTTTTATAGACCATACTTCTTTGCCTAATCATTAACACGATCTGATGTGGTGTTAATGAATCCAAAGGAAATACTTCAGAAGATCATACTTCAAAAATGGGGAGGATAAAGAAACTTAACCAAGATGGACTATAGTGCCTGAATAATTCACATGCTCCCAAGCCTAGATGGATTTATTAAGAAAATTACCAAGCATTTAAAGAAGAATTAACACAGATATTACACAATCTCTTTCAGGATATAGAAAGGGAAGAAACATTTCCCAGCATAGTTTATAAGGCCAGTGTTGCCTTGATACCAAAACCAGATAAAGATAGTATAAAGCAAGAAAACAACAGACTGATCTCTCTCATAAATTTAAGAGTAAAAATCCTTAACAAAATATTATAAAATTAATGAAGCAAAGTATAAAAATTACATGCATCAGTCATGTGGGGTTTATTCAAGATATGCAGGCTGGCTAAATATTAAAAAATCAAACTATATAATCCACCATATCAACAGAATATAGAAAAAATTATGTGCAATCATATCAATGATACAGAAAAAGCATTCAATAAAATCCCAAAATATTTATTATATAAACATGTACGAATTTAGAATTAGAAACTACTTCCTCCACTACACAAAGAATATATACAAAAGCCCTACAAACAACATTGTATTTGATAAAGGTAAGACTAATATCCTCTTTTATCCTAAGGTCAGGAAAATGGCAAGGGTGATTTCTCTTACCAGTAAGTCTAATTCAACATAATACTGGATATTCTAATTAAAGAAATAAGATAAGAAAATAAATTAAAAGCATACACACTGCAAATGACCTAATATAAGGCTCACACCTCATGTGAAAATTAATCCACAATAAATCAAAGGCTCAAATGTAATTATAAAATCACACTTTTATAGGGAAAGAAACATTGAGCAAAATCTTCAGGATATAGATAAAAGAAGAGCTCTTAAATTTAACCTCAAAGTCATGATCCATCATCGAAAAGGAGAATAAACTTGACTGTTTTGAAAATACAAACTATTGCTTTTCTACAGACTCTGTTAGCAGGCCAAAGAGACAAATTACAGACAGTGAGAAAATATTTGCAAACCACACATCAAACAAAAGGCTTGTATGTAGAATATATAACTAGCTCTCAAATCTCACAATAAACAAATAAACAAACACATCCAATCAGAAAATGGGCCAAAGAAATAAACAGATCTTTCATTGAAAGCAACATACAGTTAGTACATAAGAATTGAAGATGTTCAATATTATTAGCTATTGAGGAAATGTAAATTAAATCCATAATGCAATATCACTAAAGACCTTTTAGAATAGCTAATATTAATAATGAATATGCTGATTAAGATGTAGAGAAACTGGATCATTCATGCATTGCTGGTACAAATGTAAAACAAGACATCCACTCTTTAATCTGTCAGAATTTTTTTTTAACTCCCCTCCCACTTCAGGAATTTTTAAAACTTACTGCACAAAGCAGCAATTTTACTCAGGAGTATTTATCCCTGAGAGAAGAAAATCTTTGTTATTGTAGAAATCTGTACACAAATATTTATAATAAGAAAAAGATGATTTCCTGTCCTTTGTAGGGACATGGATGAACCTGGAAACCATCATTCCCAGCAAACTGGCACAACAACAGAAAATCAGATACCGCATGTTCTCACTCATAGGTGGGTGTTGAACATGGACACAGGGAGGGGAACATCACACACTGGGGTCTGTTGGGGGAAACAGGGGAGGGACAGCAGGGGTGGGGAGTTGGGGAGAGATAGCATGGGGAGAAATGCCAGATGTAGGTGATGGGGCGGAAGGCAGCACATCACACTGCCACGTGTGTACCTATGCAACTGTCTTTCATGTTCTTCACATGTACCCCTAAACCTAAAATGCAATTAAAAAGAAAGAAAAAAGGCATACCACTGTGTTGATAGAATGAGAAAGGCTGGCCCAAGAACAGAGAAGTAAAACAAAGTGAGAAAATTATCAAGGGAGGTGGGGAACATTATTCTCGGCGAAATAAATGAGATCAACAAAAATAAATAAACTTTCTACTGCAGAAAAACAAAAACAAAAGCACAAACAAATCAAATGTCTTTCAGTGGTTAAACAAACTCAATGATCTACGTGATAGAATACTACTCAACAATAAAAAGAAATAACACATTGATATGTGCAACAACTTGAATAAACCTTGTGGAAACTATATAACCATATAACATTTTAAAAATAAAATCATCATAGAGAAGAAATACGTAGGGGTGGTTGCCCTCTGTAAGGATTTGTGTTTAGGGTAGCACTAGGGAGACTTGTCCTAGGACAGTTTTGCATCTTGACTTGTTGCTACATATAGCTATGTGCGTGACAAAGTTGCAAAGAACTCTCTATACCTGCACACTCATGCACACACTCATACAAATAAGTGCACAAATAACTCTCGAAATCTGAATAAGCTTTGTAGATTGTACAAATATGAATTTCATGGCATACTATATTAATGTAACATGTTATCATTGAGGGAGAAAGAATGGAGAGTAAATGGCATCTCCCTGTATTTTAGCCAACTTTCTGTGGATATCTAATTATTTTATAATAAAAGGGTGAAGAAAATATGTTACATGTGCTGAGAATTTGCTCAAGAACTCAAGCAAGTTAAGGAAAACTAGTGTATTAAAAAAACTTTAATTGTATTAAAGCGGCCAAGACTGCTTTTCTTCACAGTGCCTACGTCTAAACAATAGATCAATTTAAGCATATATTTATGAACATGATTGAAAGCTTGACTTGCTTTGTAATCATAAAAGAGTTACATTTACTGAATAAAAGTAAGCACAGCTACATGAGTGGAGTCAAATATTACATTAGCCATAGCCATCACACTGTATTTTCTCTGGTGTTTCTTCTCTGGGCACAAAAGAAATAGCATTAAGTCTATTCTCAGTGTCTCTCAAAAGACTCCAAAATGGGTTTTCCTTGATCTGGTACTCAGATCTTGGTGGTGTATTCAGAATAAAGAAAACACGTTTTGAGATATGTATTTTCTCCTTTCAAGGCTTTATAACAGAAACCCATCTAGGTATGAGACAGATTAGGGTTCACTGTCACATCTGTGCCTCTGGACATAATATTTCATGTAGAGGGAAAAACATATAATATTTATCTTCTATTTTAAAGAGTTTAACAATATATAAGGCAGACCTGTGCCCTCACAGCTCAGTCTTGTCCATTCCAAAACCATATGTAAGTTTTGGATTGAAACAGTATTTTCTCAAATTTCTAAAAAGAATGTAAACAAGTCAATTTGGTATTATCAATTTTTAAGAATGTCAGTCTGGAAGTAGAATATTCAAACAAGTACATTTTTCTTTTCATAACTGAACTTTTCTTTAAATTTTCAGGAAAGTACAAAAAGATTATTTGGATTCTTTGCTAAACAAAAATTCATTTACTTGTCTGAATAGATAAAATATGATTGCAATGTATTTGGCCAAATTTGCTCTACCAACTGCCTCCAGTTACAAAAAAAAATGAATTCCAGGTTTATAACATTTTAAATTTTGATCCAGCAACCTTACTACTGGGAATCTACTCAGAGGAAAATAATTCATTATGTAAAAAAGGCACTTGTATGTGCATGTTTAAAGCAGCACAATTCTCACATTTAATATTTATTGAAATAAATAACACATTGAAATAAATGTGATATATATATGTATGTATCCAATGTGAAACATATATTTTTAATTAGAACACTACTGGAATATCACATTGGAATAAATGTGATACATACACATACACCGTGGAATACTACTCAGCCATAAAAAGGAATGTAATAATGGCATTTGCAGTAACCTGGATGGAGCTGAAACAATTATTTTAAGTGCAGTAACTCAGGAATGGAAAACCAAACATCATTATGTTCTCAATTATGAGTAGAAGCTAAGCCATGAGGACACAAAGGCATAAGAATGATATAGTGGAGTTTGGGTACTCAAGGAAAAAAGTGGGAGGTGGGTGAGGGATAAAAATTTGTACATTGGGTAAGTAAACCCTGCTCAGGTCATGGAGGCACCAAAGTTTCAGAAATCACCACTAAAGAACTTACCGAGGCAACCAAACACCACTTGTTCCCCAAAAACCTATTGAAATTTGTTAAGCTAAAATAAAAAAAAAATTTAAAAATGAACCATTAAGATATTTCTATCTTATGATATGTGAAAAACATTAACTAAATTTGTGAAAATATTTTGCAACCAAATTTTGTCTTCTTACTATCACTAACTACTATCCAGAATTAAAGTTACCAAATAAAAGTTTCAAGAAATAATTAAAAGCATTTAATTATCAAATTAAGAACCTAACCACAAATAGCTATTGAAAATCACAAATATTTGATATTTAATGTTATGTTACATTGAATATACACATTAATAGATAAAAATGAAATAATTTTAATATGAAGCTTAAAAGTAATTTTCAAAAGTTTGTCAGGCCACAGCACTTATTTTAAAACCCACCCTTCTCTGCTAAAATCTTATCTACAAGAACCAAACATAATAAACTGGATAATTCTTTCTCACTTGGATTGGGTTATTCATTGCTTTGGTTCAGTGGCAGTGATTGGCTATTTTAAGAATGAATCTGTTTATCTCATGTTCTCATACACCAAATATATTTGATTTGGGGTGAATTGGCTTCAACTTCAGTGTCAGCCCCATTCATTTGGCAGTGGCAGACGTGAGTACAGATTTGAGAAGAAATCCAAGACTCAGTGAAAAAGACTAGAAATGTCCTACAATTGTTTGAGACCCAGAGTGTTATAGCACATCAGGTAAGTATTTTTTTCATTGGTTAAATTCTATAAACCTAAATGAGAATAAAGCTTATATATCTGTGGTATACTAAAACTTCATTTTCTAAGTATGTTTCCAGTAAAAACCATATTACTAGAACAAGCAGAACAACCTTTAAAGGACTGTTATCTCACAAGCTTTAGTAGTTGTATTTTCCCTCATATTTTTTTTCTGTAACAAATATGTAGATGAGTAATTGACAGTATCTGTTTGAAATAGGGCACTTTTAGCATTATCCTCAGGAATTCAGAAAGTGTTGGGCAGCAGTCCATCCAATTTGGAGCTTGTGTATGTTTCCCCAAAGAAACCTAAACAGAGTCAAGTGGTACTCTGATGTCATAAAATTGACTTAATTATGATAACTTATTTTATGGAGTATAGAACTCTGGGATTAACACATATGTCTCTTCTGGAAGTATTAAGTTGATTGTATTTTAGGAAAATCTGGAAGCTTTCCCTTAGAGTACACATTTGCATCATAGGCTACTCGGGGTTTATAAACTATGTAGGTGGGGAGGAGGGAAGGTACCAGCTGTTTGTTATCAATATTCTATTTTGCTTTTGTCTTCTCCCCATTTAGGGGTATCCAGATGGTTATAAATATTTAGGAATCTGAAGGCATTTCAAAAATATCAAATCTGTTTCATTTTAAATACAAAATTAGCAAGCCACTAATTCATACCTCATTTATTGCTTACTTGAACATCTAGAGCAATAGAAGTTAAAAAGGTAAGTACTATATCTGAAAGGATTCTTCCTTATCTTCCTATATAATCATGCTAATTATACTTTTCCAAATTCAAATTTCAACAGAGCAAACCCTATCCTAATAACTGTACTTCCAATTTTTTTTTTTAAAGATGGGGTTTCACCATTTTGGTCAGGCTGGTCTTGAACTCCCAACCTCAGGTGATCTGCCCGCCTTGGCCTCCAAAGTGCTTGAATTACAGGTGTGAGCAACCATGCCCAGCCTAACTCTACTTCCTAGGTTAGTGTGTGTTCCAAGTGTCTGCTTAACTGATCCTTTCCCGTCTCTGTTGATTTGCTGTCAATCCAAAGGCAAATATATGTAAGAAACACAAACACACATCAGGCCAGTACATTATGTGTCTTTCTTGTCAATACTCTTCATTCATTACTATTAACACATAAAATCTCTTTGGTTCATTTCCCAGAATAAATAGATATTAATACCCTAACAAATAAAAATATTTTGCTGAAGTAACTTGTGAAATTATATTTCATTGCATTTTAAGCTGTCAGCATTTTTACAACACACAGAACTCACCACTATATAAAAACGCTAGTAATTCAATGCATATTCAAACTCCATATAATATATTTACTGATATGGGAGGCATTTAAGGGAAATATTCAGGAGAAATAAAGATTTGTCACAATAGTAAAATGTAATTATATAGTTGTTCAATTGCTAGAACAATTTAGAGCCGTTGAAACAGAAAATAGATTAATTTATAGAAACTTTACCATCTGAATTCGGTCTCAATTATCTATTTTATTCACTGTACTTATCTGACAAGGAAATGAGATTGGCAAACACATATTTACCTACACAATATGGAAAGCAATTACTTGGGTTATATTTTGAGACTCAACTTCTAAGAAAACATTTGGCATAAGCTGCAGTGCTCAAAGTATCTATTTTTGGGTTCACAGGAGGAAAGAAATGAACAGTACTCACAGAGCACATTGAAACAACATACAATCTCAGCTAGAATACCTATGGTGAAAAACTATTCACATATATTTATAAATTATTCAAAATGAGGATATTGTTAAATGTAACAAAAATACAGGAAGTCTGTGTATAGAATCAATATTGAATATGCTAAGACCAAATAATAAATGAGTTTAGTACTTACAAAGAAGAGGATTTATATATCAATTAAATAACTAGAATACTGTTTATAGTCTGTATTGTTTCTGTTATGTTGAATGATGCAGTATATGGTAACAATGAGTAATCCTTAGAATTTCTCTGATTTGTTTATTATACTGGTGTATATTTATTATTATAATTTATTAATAGGCATTATTGGTAAGCAGGAAAATTTCATTTAAATAAAGTAAGAAATAAAATGATTAGAGTTAAAAAATAACAGAGAAGACTTAAAAACTAATGAAGATCAAAGATATGTTTATCTCCCAGAAAAATGAATCAATTTTGCTGTTTATCTTTAGTGTTGACATAATGATATATAGCTTGTTTCCTGAAGTAGATTTAACGGTGTTATTTTGTAGACTAGAAAGCATCACAGGAAATCAGCATATTGCTTTATGTCATTCTTTCATAGCATTTTGTCTTGAATTGGAACACTAAATTATAATCAAATTATGAGGTTGTTTTACCGCTTTAATTTTTTTCTGTGTGTTATCTGTATGGGGTGGGAAGTTAAATGCAAAAAGAAAAATATATTTAATTAAGCTACTTGAGTTTTAATTTTTTCCTGGAAAATAAAAATATTTTCACAAAAAATTAAGGAGACTTTTGAAATTTAAAAAACTATTAAAATTATAGCCATACAAATTAGATTTTGTTTAGGAGACTGTAATTTATCATTTCACAGAAGTTGATTCTACACATCCTTGCATTCATTTCAGGACCTCATATATTTTCTGTACTTAGTAAATACTCTAAACATACCACTCAAATCTAGCTCTTGGATCATCTATGGTTATGAATTGATATTGTGAAATATATGCTGCTTTTCAAAAAGTGATTTCAAATCACTTTTATCTTTCATGCTGATTTTTGTTAATGTAATTGATTCAATTTTAGGAAAAGTAAACGAGAAAGACTAAAAGCAGTATCAAACTGTTTTTCTTTGGTTTGGTTTAGTAAATGTACTAACTAATACTGTGAATAAAAGAGAAGCAAAAGTTAAAATTTAAGTGGTAAAAAAGCATATTCAGTATGAAAATTGAGAAAAAACTACACGTATCACTTCATATTGAAAAATGGTGAATTTCTTATTGAGTGCTACAGAACAATATCCCAAATTAGGCTGATGTATTTGGAAAATAGCCTAATAAAACTGCAGATAAAGCTTTATAGAGAGGTATATAAAACATATCTTGATTAATAAACATGTTAGAACATCAAAAAGTACCAGGTGTGTTTATTTAAAGGAGACATATAGATGAAAGAAGAGACCAAGGTAACCAATCTGAACAGATGTCAGAAAAGTAAATAAAAAATACATATTTTTCCGTATATATTCATGTACATATTTTCAAATGTTCATGTTTTCAAATACAAACACACAGTTACTCTCACACACACACAATTTCAAAATTATATCAACCCAAACAAGAAGTACCTGTTACGAAAATAATAATCTCAGGAAAAAAAGAGCTATTGGATAAAGATATGACTGCACAAGAGGAGTGAAGTGTAGGTGATAGTGAATGACATCATTTGGCTGTGTCTTCACCCAAATCTCACCTTGAATTTTAATAATCTCCATGTGTCAAGGGCAAGACCACATGGAGATAATTAAAACATGGGGACAGTTTCTCCCAAGCTGCTCTCATGATAATGAGTGAGTTCTCAGGGTATTTGATGGTGTCATAAGGGACTTTTCCCCCTTTTGGCACTTCTCCTTCCTGCTGCCATATAAAGGACACATTTGCTTCCCATTCTGCCATGAGTGTAAGTTTCCTGAGGCTTCCCCAGCCATGCGGAACTGTGAATTGATTAAATCTCTTTATAAATTACAGTCTTGGGCATGTCTTTATTAGCAGTGTAAGAAAGACTGAAATAGTGAGCCAATGTGAATATCATTTCAGAAAAGCATCTAAAATGATAGTAAAGAAAAAAGTAAGAAGAACCAATTGCATCAGTTCAATAGTAAAAGCAAAAATAAAAGAAATAACACATGGAATAAGAGTGGGTATTTTAACAATGGGATTCTGATAAAGGTAGTGAGATGATTAATTTGAATTTTATTCCCTTCCCTTCTCTGTATGAACTTATTGTTACATGCAATTTTATTAATTTTATACTATTTAAGGAATACACACTAAGAGCATAGTTAAAAGATAAGTGCAGCTCCTAATTTTAACTATAATAGAGTGCCCAGGCAAGTTTAAAAACAAAGGAAGTGGTAACACTTAAAATTTATAGCACATACTGGATATTCCCAGTTGCTTAACAATTTAATGGAATATGTAGATAGATAGCAAAGTTAAAAAAATAGAGTACAATGCAAGAAAAGTTAAGAATGAACAGAAAAAATAATAAGCTACAAATAACTACACATTCCCAAAGAGTAACTGCCAGGCGTAACAGGTGTTCAAACAGATTTGTGGATCCCTTTACCCAGTAAATTAATTTTCTGACTGAGATGTTACTCTCACCAAGAAAATATACCAATTGAAAATGCATACATTACAAGATATTTCATCATAAGGAACTAAATTTACAGGTAAAGATTCATGTATCCAAGTATAAATACACAGTTTAGTTTCTTTTAAATTATCAAACTATGAACATATGGAATAAGGAGCCACCTCAGAACAACATGATATTTTCAAAGTAATTAGTGAAAACTGATTTTGTAATATCTTTATTTACATTACTCTGGCATAACCGTAGGAAACATATACTTTAAACAAGCTAAGTTTTATTCAAATCAAGGAAACAGGAAGACATCATTACAAATGGAGATATTTATTCTGCAGTTGAAAGCCAATTCTATGTCTAACTTAGATACCAAATTGAAATTAGCTTGATTTACTCCTTCCATATTTTCTTACTAAGTAATTTCATTTATGCAGTGAAAAGTATATATGTTCAATTTTAATCTTTTTTATCTTTCCACTCTCTGAATAATTTATTTGTGGGAGGAAAATCCAAAGATAACACTTCGATTACATTTCTTAGGCTAAAAGATAAGGTTAAGATTGTTCCTAATCATCAACAGTTAGTGTTAAATATATTTATTACTGGTAAATTATTTCATTACAGGGTGAGGCATACAAGATGGCCAACAAACAGTCCTAAAATACTTAGTGATAATTTATATTCACTACTGATTGTTTCAATTGTGAATACTAAGGAAACATTTCTTCCCAAACTAGCCTGTCTTTAAATTTTTTATCAAATAGTTAACAATATATCTAACTCTAATTTAATATAAATAATTACTGCCTTCTAATTAGTATTGATATACTATATATTTTACTTTTTAAAGTATTATAGAATATTTGTGAGGTAAGTAAAATATGTTTTTAATTTATATTTTTCTACTGCATGATCACTGTATTAGAAAAATGTTAACCATTTGTTAACATTTTCAGTTGTCATGCATAATTCATGTAAGAATCTCAAGAGCAGAAAACTGTGAACTAAGAGTACCTTTGTAAAATCCCAAGAAGTAAAAGTTGATGTAAATCTATCTGACTTATTTATAAACTTTATGTCTCCATTTAGCTACATATAATTAGTTTTAACACCACTTAAATACATTCCAATAATTTCTGCCCTGGTAGGTGTTTGGAATATTCTGGGAAAAAAAAAATCTGTTTCTCAGCTTAGTAAAGAGCTGCAAAGTCCTTTTTGTATGTTTCACATCTCTAATCCCTTTCTCTGGCTATTTTAAGGAGAAATCAGCCCTGGGGCATCTGGAGAATGTTTTATTTCACTGAGCATGAACAAGAGAATCACTGATAATCATTTTGTACTTCTGTAGTGAATTCAGACATCTGGAAACATACACAAACACACATATATGCATACATGTGTATATGTATGTTTTATATATGTAATTATACTTTATATATCACTATATACATAAACAATATATATAATATCTGTAGAAGGAGTAACATCAGTTATATGTATTTTGTATCTGTGTGTGCATATAAATGTGAATTTGACAATATCTACATAGCCTTTGAATATTCTTTTCTAAATTTTCAATTAAATGTGCATTGCAGTCAGTATGAGCAAAGTGTTTCTATTTAGATACAAGGAGTTATTTAGTTATTGTTTATCACTTGGATATAAAAGGTTGGGTACACTTAGAAATAAATTATCAATAAAACTCCAATAACCTAGCATTTGGTTGTGAGCTAAAAATATACCTGCAATTTATTTAAGGGTAGACAATGGTCTTACTCTTTGTGCAATTGAGAAGAAGTGTACACATTGTTTTCCTTTGCTTCCATCATGTGTTGTAATTATGTCCTGATATACAGTAGACTATTTTTGGAGTTGAAGGATTCTGCGGAGAAAATAACATATACATTTTTACTAAAGAGCTATTTTCTACAAAAACGTAATCTGTAGATAACTGAAAAAGATAAAAATCTTTATCGATAATTTTGATGCCAAAATATCACACTAAGTGCCTTTTATGACCAAGTATAATAGAAACAGCGGGCCCGTTTTGAAATAAGTCTTTTTTTCTTCTTTCTTGGCTCACAAACAGACTAGCATTTTCACCTCCTTTGCATTTGGGGATGAATTTATGATGGCTGACCTGGCCATTACATTTTCCAAAGGATCTCTCATTGTTTTTCCCCTTTGGCAAAGTGGATAGTGATATCCAGTGTGAATGAAGCCACATGCTGACAATGGTAGAGCTTCAGGCACCGTGAATCCCTAAAAGCCTGGAGTAGAACGAACACCTTCAACCATTGACCTAAGCCATGTTAGGATCCCCAGTAACAAAACAAACATATAAACTTGCATTATATATAGTTTAGCTGTTGGAGCTTATTTCTTTTTTGTTCTTTCATTCTTTTTAAAAATTATACTTTAAATTCTGAGGCATATGTGCAGATCTTGCAGGATCGTTACATAGGTACACACATGCCATGGTGGTTTGCTGCCTCCATCCTCCTGTCACCTACATTAGGTATTTCTCCTAATGTTATCCCTCCCAACCTCCCCACCCCCTGCTATCCCTCCTCTAGCCCCCCAAACCCCAATAGACCCTGGTGTGTGATGTTCCCCTCCCTGTGTCCATGTGATCTTATTGTTCAATACCCACTTATGAGTGAGAATATGCGGTGCTTGGTTTTCTGTTCTTGTGTCAGTTTGCTGAGAATGAGATTCATCCATGTCCCTGAAAAGCACATGAACCCATCCTTTTCTTATGGCTGCATAGTATTCCATGGTGTATTTTTTTCACATTTTCTTCATCCAGTCTAGCCTCAATGGGCATTTGGGTTGGTTACAAGTCTTTGCTATTGTAAATAGTGCCACAATGAACATACATGTGCATGTGTCTTTATAATATAATGATTTATAATCCTTTGGTTATATAACCAGTAATGGGATTGCTGGGTCAAATGGTATTTCTACTTCTAGATCCTTGAGGAATCGCCACACTGTCTTCTACAATGGTTGCATTAATTGCACTAATTAAACAGTGTAAAAGAATTTCTATTTCTCCAAATCCTCTCCAGCATCTGTTGTCTCCAGGTTTTTTAATGATTGCCATTCTAACTGGCATGAGATGGTATCCCAATGTAGTTTTGATTTGCATTTCTCTAATGACCAGTGATGATGAGCAATTTTTCATATGTTTGTTAGCCACATAAATGTCTTCTTTTGAAAAGTGCCTGTTCATATGCTTGCTGACTTTTTGATGGAGTTGTTTTTTTCTTGTAAATTTGTTTTAGTTCTTTGTAGATTCTGGATATTAGCCCTTTGTCAGATGGGTAGATTGCAAATATTTTTCCCCATTCTGTTGGTTGCTGGTTCACTCTAATGATTGTTTATTTTGTTGTGCAGAAGCTCTTAAGTTTAATTAGATCCCATTTGTCTATTTTGGCTTTTGTTGCCATTGCTTCTGCCAGGAGTATGTCCTGAATGGTATTGCCTAGGTTGTCTTCTAGGGTTTTTATGGTGTTACATGTTTAAATCTTTAATCGATCTGGAGTTGTTTTGTATAAGGTGTAAGAAAGGGGTCCAGATTCAGCTTTCTGCACATGGCTAGCTGGTTTTCCCAACACTATTTATTAAACAGGAAATCCTTTCCCCATTGCTTGTTTCCATCAGATTTGTCAAAGATCAGATGATTGTAGACGTGTGTTTGGGACATTGCTTCTGAGGCCTCTGTTCTATTCCATTGGTCTATATCTCTCCTTTGGTACCACTACCATGCTCTTTTGATTACTGTAGGCTTATAGTATAGTTTGAAGTCAGGTAGTGTGATGCCTCCAGGATTTCTTTTTTTTTTTGCTTAGGATTATCTTGGCTATGCAGGTTATTTTTTGGTTCCATATGAAGTTTATGGTGTTTTTCTCCAGTTCTGTGAAGAAGGTCAATAGTAGCTTGATGGGGATAGCTTTGAATCTATCAATTACTTTGGGCAGTATGGCCATTTTCACAATATTGATTCTTCCTAACCATGAACATGATATGTTTTACTATCTGTTTGTGCCCTCTCTTATTTCCTTGGGCTGTGGTTTGTAGTTCTACTTGAAGTAGTCCTTCACGTCCTTTTTTAGTTGTACTCCTAGATATTTTATTCTCTTTGTAGCAACTGTGAATGGCAGTTTGCTCATGATCTGGGTCTCCATTTTTCTGTTATTTGTGTTTAGAAATGATTCTAATTTTTGTACATTGATTTTATATCCTGTGACTTGGCTGACGTTGCTTATCAACTTAAGGAGATTTGGGGCTGAAATGATAGGGTCTTCTAAATATACAGTCATGTCGTCTACAAATAGAGACAATTTGACATCCTCTTTTCCTAATTGTATACCTTTATTTCTTTTTCTTGCCTGATTACTCTGTCTAGAACTTCCAATATTATGTTGAATAAGAGTGGTGAGAGAGGGAACCCTTTGCTATGGCCAGTTTTCAAAGGGAATGCTTCCAGTTTTTGCACATTCAGTATGATATTGGCTGTGGGTTTGTCATAGATAGGTTTTATTATTTTGACATATGTTCCATGGATACCTAGTTTATTGAGAGCTTTTAGCATAAAGGGCTGTTGAATTTTCTCAAAGGCCTTCTCTGCATCTATTAAGATAATCATGTGGTTTTCGTCTTTGGTTCTGTTTATGTGATGGGTTATGTTTATAGATTTGTGTATGTTGAACCAGACTTGCATCCCCGGGATGAAGCCTACTTGATCGTGATGGATAATCTTTTTGATGTATTTTTGCATTTGGTTTGTCAGTATTTTATAGAAGATTTTTTAATCAATGTTCATCATGAATACTGTCCTGAAATTTTCTATTTTAGTTTTTTCTCTGCCCAGTTTTGGTATCAGGATGATGTTGGTCTCATAAAATGGGTTTCTTATACTATATGAAGAAACTCAATAGGATGATCTTTCCCTCACCAAGAAATAAAAAAAATAAGGAGGAGAAGCTAAAAGATGCTAGTTAATACATTAATATACCTAGGATTTGTGAACTGCCATAAAGATCCTTATCAACTGTCATCAAGGTTACTGTATGAACTATAAATGACCTGTTGCCAGGGGCCAGGTGTTTATACCTTCAGTACCTTGCACACGACAGGAACTTGGTAGGCACTAAGTTATATTGGCTGAATGAATAAATATAAAATAAAACATGTAAAAGAGGAGAAGTCAGGTAAAGTAGTCTCTATATGATACTAAGAACCTGTTAGTGTTACCCTGGGAAGCTTCAGTTAACTGACACTAATCATTTCATCTCCATATCCTGGAATATGTTTGAATCAGTTTGTGTAAGCTTCGAAATTCTGGAGTTAAAAAGGGGACATGAACACATGCGTGATGTTCTCTGTTGCATTGCAGTCTGTGCTTCTGTCTTACAGAGAACGTTTGGACTTCCAGAACAGTGTGATGTGGCATCACTTCATCGGGTCATTGGTGATAGTAGCCTTGAATAAAACTGCTGATCATTCTGCTAGGTATCCTCACTGCCATACCTTCTTCTGCACCATTAAATAATTTACTGTTGTTTGATTAACTTAACAATGTCTGCATCTAGTCTTTCTGTTGTTCTGAAACAATGGCAATTTTTTTTTCAACATAGCAGTCACAGAGAAACAAAGAAATATATTTATAAAATGGAAAAAAAACAGGCAAAAAAAGGATGAAAGGAGAGAGGAGCAAATGAGAAGAAAAGCAGAAAAAAATTGAAGATGAGAAGAGAAGGGAGACAGAGAGTCCTGAAAGCAGGAATTTTTTTTCCTGGGGTTAATATTCACACATCTTTGTTACTTTGTGTGTGTATAATCGTAGGTGAATGTGTATGAAACTAAGTATTAAGTACCTTTATTTATTTCAAAATATTATTTAAGATAGCATTAAATATAAACTCAGGAGTTATGTTTATATACACAGTTATGGGAATTTTTAAAAAATAAGAGTAACAATATCAAAATAGTTTTTAAAAATATGTTATAAACATAGTTGCAATTATACTATATTTAAAATTTGTATTTCTTTCCCCACTTGTTCAGTCTTTTCCATGTTTAGTTCTAGAAAACTTATTTTGTGACTTCCGCCTATAACATTCTACCTGCCATTTATTTAATAATGTTGAGGTTTTAAATTTAGATTATCTAAAATGTTTTGTTATTATAAATACAGGTGGTATAAGCATATATTTTACATTTTGAGGGCTATGTCTTGGAGATAGATTTCCAGAAGGGGAAGGGACAAGCAAAAGGATTTACAGTCATGCATCTTTTAATGACAGGAATGTGTTCTGAGAAATGTATCCTTCATTGATTTCATTCTTGTGTGAACATCAGAAAGTGAGCATACACAGACCTAGAGGGGATAGCCTACTACACACCTGGGCTATAAGACAAAGCCGATTGCTCCGAGGCTACAAGCCTGCACAGCATGTACAGGTGGACAACTGTAATACAATGGTAAGTATTTGTGTATCTGAACATTTTAAAAGGTTCAGTAAAAATACCGTAGAAAAAAGATTTAAAATGATACACCTATATAGGGTACCAAAAAGGAAGCTTGTATGGCTAAACATTGCTCTGAGTGAGTCAATGAGTGAGTGATCAGTAAATGTGAAGGCCTATGACATTACAGTACTGAAGTCTTTATAAACATTGGATACTTAGGCTACACTCAATTTATAAAAATATTTTCTTTCTTTCTTTCTTTTTTTTTTTTGAGACAGGAGTCTTGCTCTATTATACAGGCTGGAGTGCAGTGGCACGATCTTGGCTCACTGCAATCTCTGCCTCCCAGGTTCAAGCATTTCTCCTGCCTCAGCCTCCCAAGTAGCTGGGATTAGAGGTGTTCACCACCATGCCCAGCTAATTTTTGTATTTGTAGTAGAGACAGGGTTTCACCATGTTAGTAGGGCTGGTCGTGAACTACTGACCACAGGTGATATCCCTGTCGTGGCCTCCCAAAGTGCTGGGATTACAGGCATGAGCCACCTCTCCAGGACAAAAATTTTTTGTCTTTAACCATGAAATAATTTCAGCTTAGTATAAGTTTTTGCTTTATCAACCTTTTAATTATTTTAGAATGTCTGAGGATTTTAAATAACAGTTAGCTAAAACACAATCACACTGTATAGCTGCATAAAATATTTTCTTTCTTTCTTTTTTTTTAGAATCCTCAGTACTTTATTTCAAAGGCTTGCTTTAAACAGCCTTTCTTTTTTATTATTATACTTCATGTTCTGGGGTACAAGTAGAGATCTTACAGGACTGTTGCATAGGTACACAATACCATGATGTTTGATGCCTGCATCACCCCGTCACCTACATCAGGCATTTCTCCCAGTGACATCCTTCCCCAACCTCCCTACCCTCCACTATCCCTCCCCTAGCCCCCGACCCCACAACAGACCCCAGTGTGTGGTGTTCCCCTCCCTGTGCCCATGTGTTCTCATTGTTCAACACCCACCTGTGAGTGAGAATACATGGTGTTTGGTTTTCTGTTCTTGTGTCAGTTTGCTGAGAATGATGGTTTCCAGATTCATCCATATCCCTACAAAGGATAAGCTCTTTTCTATTTTTCATTTGTTTGTTATTTTTAAACATTTTTGTTAAGAACAAAGACACTAACATGCACATCAGGCCTATGCTAGGTCACAGTAATCAATATCACTATTTGCCACCTCCATATCTTGTCCCATTAAAAGGTCTTCAGCGGCAATAACATGTGGAACTGGCATATCCTATGATAACACTATCTCCTGGAACACCTCCTAAAGGACCTAAAGGATGTTGACCTCATACATTTATATACACACACACATATATAAACACTGTATATGAAATAACAATAAAAAGTATACCACAGTAAATACATAGCACATAGTTATGTATATATAGCATAGTCACTTATTATCATTATCAAGTATTAGATAGTATGCTTAATTGTATGTGCTATGTGCTATACTTTTATATGACTGGGAGTACAGGAAGTTTGTTTATACCAGCATCACCAAAATGTAAGTAATGCATTGTGCTATGTTGTTACGATGGCTATGATGTCACTAGGTGATACGTATTTTTCATTATATTATAATCTTTTTTTAATTGCATTTTAGGTTTTGGGGTACATGTGCAGAAATCGCAAGACAGTTGCATAGGTACACACATGGCAGTGTGTTTTGCTGCCTTCTTCCCCTTCACCCACATTTGGCATTTCTCCCCAGGCTATCCCTCCCCAGCTCCCCCGCTGCTGTCCCTCCCTATTTCCCCCAATAGACCCCAGTGTGTACTATTCCCTTCCCTGTGTCCATGTGTTC
>CM052649.1:19284465-19312634 GCA_028533165.1 Leontopithecus rosalia
GAATAAATTCCAAACAGGAAAAATAAAAGAAATTTAAAAATTAGAGAATTCATTTCCTTTAAGAATATTTGACATATTTAGTATAAAATTTTAGGTTGTATAACATTATCTTTTAGTTTTCAAAAAAAGAATCTTAAGGCTGGGCATGGTGGTTCACACCTGTAATCCTAGCACTTTGGGAGGCTGAAGAGAGGTGATCATAGGTCAGGATTTCAAACTCAGCCTGGCCAACATGGTGCAACCATGTCTCTACTAAAAATACAAAAAAGTTTGCTGGACATGGTGACAGGTGTCTGTAATCCCAGTTACTAGGGAGGCTGAGGCAAGAGAATCACCTGGGAGGTGGAGGTTGCAATGAGCCTAGATTGTACCACTGTATTCCAGCCTGGACAAGACTCCATCTCAAAAAAAAATTAGGAGATTTTGTGGAATGTTTAAGTCTCAGAGAATATTAAAGTATTTGCGATGCATAATTCATTTAAGATGATATAACATCCCTTCTAATTTACCAAGGCAGGAGAGACATTATTGAACTTGCTATTCTTTTTCTTGTGACTCATTGACCCTATAACCTGACAAAACATCTCAGTGTGTTGCCTTTGTATTTGATTTTTTAAATGTATTTTTTTATTTCTAGTTTATAATTGATTCATAATCATTGCTAACAAGAGATCTGACAAGAAAAACAAAAACTGAAATAAGAACATCAAGCCTCAATAAGCATAGCCCATAATATAGGCTAATGTCTGTGCACCCATTCATTCATTGAATTCATACAATTCCTTATATGCAATTATAATTTTACAGTATTTACATTTATGAAGGTTTAAACAAGTTCTTAAGCAGTTTTTATTCCTATCCAAACTTTTTTCAAGATATAAAACTACAGTGCTGTTGGAAGGTAATAACAGTGATATGAAATACGCATTATTCTGTTTTCACACTGCTATAAGGAACTGCCCGAGACTAGATAATCAATATAGTTTGGCTGTGTCCCCACCCAAATCACATCTTGAATTGCAGTTCCCATAATCCCTACTTGCCATGGGAAGGAACTCAAGGGAGGTAAATGACTCATGGGGATGGTTATATTTATGATGCTGTTCTCATGATAGTGAGTGAGTTCTCATGAGATCTGAGGGCTTTTCCCCCTTTTGTTTGGCTCCTATTCTGCACTCTCCTAATGCCATATGAAGAAGGACATATTTGCTTCCCCTTTAGCCATGATTATTAGTTTCCTGAGGCTTCCCCAGCCATGCTGAACTGTGAGTCAGTTAAATCTCTTTCCTTTATAAATTACCCAGTCTTGGGTATGTCTTTATTAGCAGCATGAGAATGGATTATTAAAGTAATTTATAAAGAAGTGAAGTTTAATTGACTCACAGTTCTGCATGGCTGGGGAGGCCTCAAGAAACTTAACAAACATGATGGACGGAGAAGAAGGCATCTTCTTCCCAAGGTGTCAGGATTGAGAGTGAGAAAATGGGGAAGAGCTCCTTTTAAAACCATCAGATCTCCTGGGAACTAACTCAGTGTCAAGAGAGCAGCATAAGGGAAAGTACCCCTTGATCCAATCACCTCTTACCAGGTCCCTACCTCGACATGTGGGGATTGCATGGGAATTACAATTGGAGATGAGATTTGAGTGGGGACACAGCCAAACAATATCAAAAGACAAAGGCAAAACCTAACACACAGATTTTTCAAATGTTTATGAAGTCTATAATTTGATTTAAAAATTTGAAAAATAGAACATTATATAAAAGTGAGGACATATCAGATATATGTTGTTTCATAATATATTCAGCTAGATGAGTTGTTAATGACTGCACAAATTTGCTTTGTCATGTAGACCAGCTGAAAAGAACCTGAAGGCCAACTACAGTGGCTCATTCCTATACTCCCAGTACTTTGGTTGGCCAATGTGGAAGGATAATTTGAGCTCAGGATTTTAAGACCAGCTTGGGCAACATAATGAGACCCTGTCTCTACATAAATTTTTTAAAAAAAGAATTTTCAGAGTGTGGTGGTGTGTGCCTGTAGTCTCAGCTACTTGAAGGGCTGAGGTGGGGGGACTGCTCGAGCCTGGAATAGTTTCAGCTACATGAGAGGCTGAAGTGGGAGGACTGTTTGAACATGGGAGGTTGAGGCAGCAGTGAGTGGGATTGTGACACTATACTCCGTCCTGGATGACAGAGCAAGAACCTATCTCAAAAAGAAAAGGCCTTGAATGTAAATTTTGAAGTATTATGTGGAACTATGTATATAGAATCTGAAAAAAATTTATACATTTTAGGTAATTCTGTTATAGAAATTAAACTAAGAAAAATCAGAATTGCAAAACAGTCTGAACAAAATGACTACCAGCAGTGTTGGTAGTAGCAACAGAAATAAACTAAAGAGCCAAACATAATGGTTTAGATGAATAAATTTTGACATAGTCATTAAGGTTATAAAGGCTTTAAATAGCATGTTGAAATACTTAAGGTTATTAAAACATTAAATGATATATTATTAGGTGCAAAGTTTGTTAAAATTCCACATATACGCCATATGTACCATAATAAAATAATTGTATTAATACAGTGCATGCAGTTTATTCACCAAAGTGTTTATGGATATTATCTATGAGTGGGAGGATTGTAGGGTATCTTTATTTTGTAGTTTATTTGTTTTCTATATCCTCATTTTTAACAGTGTATCTATCTCGCTTTATGAATAATAAAATAAAAAATGAACAATGCAAACATAACAATGCTATAAGCATTTCATAAAAACACAAGTTCCAATCCTCTGGAATTTTATAATAAATAGTAAGTCTTATGTGAATGAAAGTGAATAAATGTAGCCATACGTGTAAGAATAAAATGAGACCTACATAGAATGAATTTTCTTCCCAATTCTGACAAGAAAAACTCTAAATCTGAACTTTGCTGTATTCAATGTTATAAATGGCTTAATTACTTTATATAAGCTATATCCATTTACTGTATGTTTAATATATGGAAACATACTCTCCTGACATAGAAAATCACAAGCATATAACTATAATTTGTAGGTTTAATAGACAGCAATATATGTTAGCAAAATATCTATTAAAGTTGAATCAGTGTGCTAGAATTACAGGGATGAATTCTTAGATTTTGTTTATTCCAATAATTAGTGGGGAAAAGTACAAAAACTATACAGTATGTCAACAGTTTCACTGTCCTGTAGGCTACATTTCTCCCTAAGGTTAAATTTAAGGAGGAGGGAGGAAGAGAGAGGCAGGTAGAAAGAGACAGGTTTGAGGTTCTTGGGATGAAAGTGCTACTGGTCAGAGAACAGAATTTCCTAGTGTATTGTCTCATCATGTCAATAAACAGCTACATCTATCCCAGCAACACTTCCATGACAGAGAAGGTTTGCATGCAGTACAACAGAACACACGATTTTCTTTTCTTTTTCTACAACGACAACAACCTGTAGTAAACACCAACAGATGGTATGTGGCTTTCATTAAAAAAAGGGTTTTCAGGAGAGAAAACAAATTAATTTTGTTGTGTGAGTTTGAACTTCGTACTACACATACTAATTTGATTCATATATATGAAGATAATTTGTTTAAAAGAATGAAAAAAGGCAGAAACGGAAAGATCATTTGTGAAAACTGCTTTATCAGTGGAGGTTATTGTTCATTAAAACATACTATATGCTGATTTCTGGACAGCTGTTCTGCTCAGATTATTTAATTCAATTATGATGACATTAAAAATAATATATCCAATAATGCTCTTGCTCAGAGAGAAAAACATGTCACAATTTCATGCATATTAGTTAGGCTTCTAATCTTTAATCACTAAATATGAAGGCCTGAGAGAAGATTAAGAGCTCATAAATCTGGATAAGAAAGAGAAAAGTCTATCACACTTTAATGTTACATAAGCTATCCACATAATTGTATATTTCAATTAGATGTTAAGCATTTGTTATTTTCTTCTATATCCAATACCTGAAGCATGGAGATGATATATTTAGGAAATCACCATATCAATCACATGGTATAAAGTAGCAAAATTGCTAAATAATTAAATAGAAAAAACAATTGTTTTTCTTAATAAAGGGATTCTAGATGTAGAAAATTTTACTGACGAAAATCAGTGCAAATCCTGTTTTTCTTGGAGCAGATTTTCTTTCCAATAGTAAAATGCTAGTTATTTTCAAGAGTTATATGCATGCTTATTAACCTACAATAAATATGAAGACATAGATAAAGCATTTCACTTAATTCACAATAATGATGAGCTATTTTAAAGTCATTTCAGAGTATTCTCATATTTTGAGAGTTTATTTTAAAATAAAACATAATAAAAGACAGCTATGTAACAACAATTAGTTATGTTGAAGATATATTATTGTTAATGTAAAATATTAGTGAAAAAATGTACTAACACCAAACCAATTGATTAAAATTTATAATATATCCAGACTATATGTTTGCAACAAGACCAAGTCTAAGTTACATAAAAAAGAAAATAGTAATGTCATGTTTTTTCTGAAGCAGTATGCACTACACTTAGGTTTAAAGAAAACAAAGGTTAAAAAAAATAACTGTAATAAAGGAAAGTGAGAATAAATGCCATAAAAGCTATTGTAAACCAAGTCGGACAGATGAAATATATTGATGTGATAGTTACTTGATAAAGGCATTTGCATCTAAAGGATACATTAATTACAAAATTTATGTAGATATTAGAGGAGAAATATTCAATATTATTTTAGACTTTTGACCTTAAAGAAAGCATTGTGATGCCAATATTATAATTAGAAAAATAGAGAAGATTATTTCAACTGATAGGAATAGAAATGATGATGAAACCTGTTTTACTGAGTGCCTTCTGTGTGCTTCACACTGTGCTCTGTTCTAGAATCATAAAATTTTCATTCTTTTGGTTTGAGTTGTACACTTTGTACAGATAGAAAATTATGTAACTTGCCTGTGGTGATATAAATCTTAACGTTACCAAGCTTCAAAACAGCTTGTGACTAATTCTAATGTTCATACTTATATAAAATCCTGTTTGTCTCAGAAAATGAAAGAAGGCATGGAATGCATCTTCATCTACATCATAAGGAACAATGATACTCTTTGATCACAAAAGAAGGTGTCCCAAAGAGTTTATAAAATAACACTTTAGTAGAGTAATATAAACATTTAAAAATATAAGAATATTGTATATCCAATAAGTTTGAGGAATAGAACACGATGACACAGTGGAGAAGCTCTGCTCATTGGTGGAATAAAAGACCAGATTAGAGGTTGAAGGACAGAGCTAGATACATGGAGTTATAAAATTACATGGGTGACCATGAAAGTTGATGAGCTGAATAGGGGAGTGAGAAACAAGTCAATGGAGGACCACTGTGAAACACCTACAGCTCCAGGGCAGCAAGAATAAAAAAGGTTAAGAATGAAACAGACAGAAAGGAGCACATTCATCAATGAATAAAGTATAATAAATTACAGTATTAATATATATTATAATAGATATAATAAAAATATAAACATAAATGATATAACAAGTATTTTTCCTAAAATTTACTGATACTGCCATGGTACACTCCTATTTATATTTATAACCCGTTAATAATAAATGTTATGCGTTTCCATATTTATAATTAAATTTAGCAGTAAGAGAGGTTGTCCTCATCTTCAATATATATTTAAGCATTTTACACTTTTGCAGAACTATTTTTCATTTAAGATCACAAGTAAAAAATCAAAAAATTAAAATATAATCAGGTAAATTGGTATATTATGTAGGAAACTCCTTAAGTTGTTATCTTAAGGTTTTGAGGGTACTATATTACATTTTCTTTTAAAAGGCTATGTAGTGTTGTGGGTAAATGGATGCCAACTATAAAACGCCTAAATGGATAAATATTTAAATGCTAAGTTCATGAGGCTCATGGGAATACAGTTCATAAGATTTTTTGAAAATCCTTACCAGAAAAATAATTAAGACATTTATTTATACCGATAAATAATGAGATTAAATATTATTTTAAATATATTTAATTTGTCATACAAGACAAATTTGGGTGTTTTAAATTATAGTGAAAAGAGAAAAAAATTAGAATTTTAGTGAAAACTAACTTGTTGACATGTATAGATAATACAGAAAACTTTTTAAAAACAAACAGTGAAGGATATTTCCATTGGAGATGGAGTGATGCGATTTTACAAGAAAACAAAATAAAGTTTGTACAGTGATTCTGTATTTCTTCTCTAACTGCTGGAGCACAAGTCTATCTTTTTTTTGGATTTTATTCTAAAAATGAAATATATTTTTAACATGGTGCCTTAAAAATAGCCCATTTTAAAGCAAATTAATGCATTTCAACCCTAATTAGAGCAAAACATGTTTATTGATAGAATGCTAGTTCACCACAGAAAATAATGAAGTAAAATTCTGAACATTCAGAATATATAATAGAACTGGTTACCAGTTTTCTTGTTCTCAAGTAAATATCATAAAAATAACATTTTCCAATATAAAATAATCACTAAAATATAATCACTCAAAAATGACTTGTAATTTCATTTGTTCAAGAGCTAGTGTATAGAGTTGAATTCACACACATCACTTATAAATCTAATCAGCAAAAATGTCCAAGAAAAGTTTCGTTAAGCAAAGTTTAAAATGTATTACTAGAGCTTCACATACTCATTTGATTTATATATAGAAAGATAATATGTTTAAAAGAGTCAAATAAATGAAACAGAAAGATCATTTGTGAAACTTGGTAGGTACATCAATGGAGGTTACTGGTCATTAAAACTACTATAAAACATCCTAGGAAACATACTATATCAAAGCCAAATACTGCATGTTCTCACTTACGAATGGGAGCTAAGTAATGAGAACATATGGGCACGTAAAAGAGAACAACACACACTGGCACCTTTCAGAGGGTAAAGGGTGGGAGGAAGAGAACCGCCAGGAAAAATTACTAGTTGGTACTAGGCCTATCGCCTGGGTGATGAAACAATCGGTACAACAAACCTCCATGATACAAGTTTACCTATGTAACAAACCTGAACTTGTACCTCTGAACTTAAACATTAAAAAAATAAAAGAAAAAAAATAAAAATAGAGAGAGAGTGAGAAAGAAATGTTAACTGAAGTGATCGGCCAAATGCTGCAACAATTAGGCTTCACTATCCAGGTCTCCATTACGTCAGTAAGAACTACGTATAAAGGGAAACCTATTCAAGTTTGAAAAAATACAAAGGTGCTTTCTGAGATCTAAACTGCCATTCTTTGCTAGTTAATAACTATATTTGTACTAAGTACACAAGGATGATACAAAGAAAATGTGATATTCTTCTTTAGTCTCAATGATGGCATTATCTGTAAATGGCATTTGGAGCCTGATTCATGTTTTAAATCTGATGAATAAAATAAATGAGCTTGTTCATTTTTAGCACAGCCTTTGCTTTTCTCATTTATATATTACTCTCACAAGTTGCAAAGCAAAACTTATTTCATTAGTGTCTTGAAATAAATATACTTTGTATATTGTATTTATATTGCATCTTACCATTCTAGTAGCAAAACTATTAAAACTAAGTAAATCAAGAAAATGTTCACTAAATGCCAACAATTACTAAGTATATAAATTCAGAAAGCTTTTCAATTTTCTATCATTGGAAGTCTGCATCAAAAGGGTAAAAGTTGTTTTCAAATTGTTAGAAAAATAAAGATGGTGCATTATCAATAAAGCAAAAGTGGCAAATTAAAATAATTGATGACTCCAGTTTAAGAGCATAAATGTTCACTGCATAATTCTTTCAAATTTTACTGTAGTTTTTAAAGATTAAAAATATAGTTTGGGGAATAATACAATGAGATGTCACTACATACCTGCCAGAATGACTAAAATGAATAAGACTGACAATAAGAGTTTACCTCATATAATGGTATAAGAGCATAAATTAGTAGAACCACTTTGGAATATGATTTGTCTTTATCTGTTAAAACTGAATTTATAGAAATTCTACTTACACTGTATACCCAGTAAAAAGGCACACGTATGTTCTCCAAAAGTCAAATACAAGAATGTTCATAGTTGTATTATTTGTAATAGTTTCTAATAGGAATCATAAATAGAATAGTAGTAACAGTAAATAGTAAATAGTACAGTAAATATACCATAAATTATCTATTCTACTACTGAAGGGTTTTGTGCCATTTCTGTTTCAAGTAATAGTCAATATTCATTAATAATATTAGAGTTAATAGCTAATGACAGAAATGGCACAAAAACCCTTCAACAGTAGAACAAATAACTTGTGGTATATTTATACAATGGAATAATCTACAGCAATGAAAATGCATAACCAGCTGATTCATTCCACAAAATAGGTGCTTTTTACAAAAGTAAGATTAAAAAGCTAAACACAATGGAAAAATACTGTATATTCTGTTTATATTAAATACAATGAGCAAATGTCATGTATACTGTTAGAAGTCAGGATAAAGAAGTTATAACTGGGGAAAAGAACAGGACTGTAAAATTGCAAAATGTTGGCTTCAGGAACTCAGGTAATATCCCATTTTATATGAGTTGTGCTTACCTGTGAATGTTCACTTTGTGGTGTTCATGTGCACCCTATTATCTATGTGTGATGTAATTCAAATTTATTTTCTTAGATGTAGTATGGGCTATGCGCCAGGGAATATAAACCCTGGAAAGCCAAAGGTGTGTGAATGTACAATATCCTGGGTTAAAGAAGCTTTTTTTACTTGGGGGTAAGAAAAAAGACAAGGAATAAGCTAATAAACACTATTGAAGAACATGGAAAAATTGGTTAGTGTTATAGAGAACTACTTTAGGGAAAAGAAATTTGTTTTTAATAGGATGAGAGGAGCATAAAGGACCATAAAGTTACCATAGAGAAATATGAGAGAAGGACATTTCAGACTAAAGGAATAAGCAAGTTCAACTGCGTAGCATATTTGAGGAGGGGAAACTATAAAACTGTCATGTAATGAGCACAGGATCAAGTTGGAGAAGGACGCTAGATGAGAACATAAAAAGGTTTTGAGGTGATGGAAAGACTTTGGTCTCTTATTTTTCATAAGATTGGGATCCTTAGAAGAGTTTTGAAAGAGAGGAACAACATCTACTAATTTATATTGCAGGAAGTATTTGCTGATTGGCATATGAATATATGAATGATTAGAGGAGGATATTTGCTGATGCAAACCAACTGAAGGAAACTGTTATAGAAGAGACCATGGTGCTTTGAACCAGAGTGGTGGTAGCAAAGACACAAGTAATGAACATATTTTTAAAATATTGTATGGGGAGAAGATATAGGACCTGACAGTGATGGGAGGTATAAGGGTGACAAAGGTGTAAAGGATCTCTCTCTGTTTTCAGATTGGTACAAATGGGATCATTGACTCAGATGTCAGAAACATGTTATATCTGAATAGAGTAAATAGGTGGGGGTGTCTTCAGATATGTTTTAAAGATGGAAGTTTTCAGCAATTTGGGAGGCCAGGGCGGGCAGATTACTTGAGTTCAGGCGTTCAAGACCAGCCTTGCCAACATGGTGAAACCCCGTCTCTACTAAAATACAAAACTTAGCCAGGTGTGGTCATGTGGCCTGTAATCCCAGCTACTCAGGAGGCTGAGGCAGGGGAATCGCTTGAATCCTGGAGGCAGAGGTTGCAGTGAGCCGAGATCACCCCATTGCACTCCAGCCTGGTCTACAGAATGAGACCTCGTCTCGAGGGGAAAAAAAAAGAAGTTTCCAAAGCACACTTAAGAGAAGGGCCATTAGAGAGTGATAATTTGATGATGATGCTAATTAAGGAGATAAGTCAGGGAGGGTATGGGGACAGAACTCTGAGAAGGAAGTGCACATATAGCTGGCATTGTCCTTCACTATAATTTGAACAGAGGCAAGAGAGCAGAATATTGGTTCATATAGATTAGTGGAAGTAACATGAGCTTGTCACTATCTCATTGATTTAGCAAATTTATTTCTGAAATGTGAAGCAAGCCCATCAGCTGGGATGCAGGGTGCAGGGGGTGTGGGTGCTGTCTGGTAAAGGGCCATTATGGATGGAAGAGGACAGTTGGGAATGCTCCATTCTGCCTCGGCTGCTTTTAGGTAAATGTGCCGTGTAAGGTCATCAGTAAACTTCTGCAACTCAAATTTACTCCTCTACAAAATGAAGTTAATAATATCTACCTACACTCGGGTGCAGTAGGCCAAGAAGGAGATTTTATATAAAAAATGATTACTCATGAGATCAACAGATCGAGACCACCCTGGTCAACATGGTGAAACCCCGTCTCTACTAAAAATACAAAAAATTAGCTGGGCATGGTGGTGCGTGCCTGTAATCCCAGCTAGTCAGGAGGCTGAGGCAGGAGAATTGCCTGAACCCACGAGGCAGAGGTTGCGGTGAGCTGAAATCGCTTTACACTCCAGCCTGGGTAACAAGAGCGAAACTCCGTCTCAAAAAAAAAAAAATGATTACTACATATTGAGGTTCCATAAAAAACTGGCAGTTAACATGGTTGACTATGCATACACAAGTAAATTATAAATTATATGTTATATAAATATAATATTAACTGAATCAATACGTTAGATAAAAACTTGAGTTCAAAGTATCCATTTTTCTTAAGTAATTTCTATGGTTTTTTTTCAGTATACTGTGTCTCCACATGATACTTAACAAAAATCCTGTTACATTTTTAAACACTTTTGTACATTGAAACTGATTTTGCCAAAATGATATACTTTTAAATTTCATAAAATTATAACTTTCTTATGTAGTTATTTTTAAATAAAATTCAATATATTAGAAAAAAATCAAGTGGTACTAGATGAAAAATCAATATAAAGACACGTAAGTAATGGGTTTGTAGGAGAAATGTGTACCATAAAAGATAACTGAATGAACATATTTTCAAGGAAAGGCAAGGTCCAGGATGAGGATTTAGTTAGGACAGAAAGATCAATAACAATTAAACACAATTTGGTTTGAAGCAATTGTTATTTTAAATATTTTACGTCTCTAAGGAAATCAAATTTTTACAAATACTATCTTGAAGTTGGTAACAGATAAGAGACATAAACAATATTAGCTAAGATCAAACTATTCTTGTAGAGCTTATCGATTAGAACAATCTAGCTATTCCATTGAGTTAGTGTGTTACTTTTTCATTTTAAATGTTTGGCATTTATTTTAGTAAAAGAATGGGTACCATTTCTAGGATGCTGACAAAGTGTCCTAGTTTACTTCTTTCTGAAAGCACAATTTTACACTTGGAAGAGTCAGCACATCCAGGATGCTAATACCAAATTTAAGTGTTAAAAATACCTTTTTGCATACACATTAAATCCTCTTTAGCACTGGACTGAAAATGGAGTGAGATGCTTTCTCAGAGAAACAAGCTATTCCTAACGGTTACATATTTCCAGAGTCACAGTCACACAGGAGCTGCCTCTGTAGTTGGCGAGAGCACCTCATCTGAAAGGGTGATTCATACTTAGGCGATTTCAACCCAGCGAAACTCATATTCTATTGATTCCTGTTGTTTCATACTTCTTTTCCCTTTTATTACCAGAGTGAGTGTTAAATATCTCAAAGTATTCTTAATTAAATGTCCATACATTCTGTTTAAAAACTATGAAATAGGCCGGGCGCGGTGGCTCAAGCCTGTAATCCCAGCACGTTGGGAGGCCAAGGCGGGTGGATCACGAGGTCAAGAGATCGAGACCATCCTGGTCAACATGGTGAAACCCCGCCTCTACTAAAAATACAAAAAATTAGCTGGGCATGGTGGTGCGTGCCTGTAATCCCAGCTACTCAGGAGGCTGAGGCCGGAGAATTGCCTGAACCCAGGAGGCGGAGGTTGCGGTGAGCGGAGATCGCACCATTGCACTCCAGCCTGGGTAAAAAGAGCGAAATTCCATCTCAAAAAAAAAAAAAAAAAAAAAACTATGAAACAAACTATTTTAAACTGTACTTTACATAATGCATTAAAAAGATCTAGAAAAAAAGGTCTTCAGGTATCATAGACAATGCAAAAAGCTCACAGATTCTAGCAATGTACATAATTACAGAAAAAAGAATTGAGGGGAAAAATACATTTGCTATACACACACACACACACACACACATCACGTTGTTTCATGTTTCAGTACAGAGTGGACACGGTAGTCAACTAATAGTTATGACCTTTCAATAGTCTTGAAAAATCACTAATTGAACATTGTCAACTGCAACATTTCAGGGAAGAAATTTGGACTTACTGAGGGGTTTCAGAGAATAGATGGGTCTATTATTTAGACATATTCTTTAGTAGTATAAGGAAGGTAGATGGTCTTTGAAAAAAGAGGATTAATGAGGACTGGAGGGGATTGGAAGTATTAGAAAGACTGGTAGAATCCAGAGTGGCAGAGGAAAGAAATAAGATTGTTAGAAATATAATGATATAGAGTTGAAAATAAGAAAACAAAAGAAAGAATACTTACAAATTTCAAAGGATGAGACTAACATGGCAGCATGAGAGATTAATATAAAGAAAGAAATGAGTGAAAACGAATTAGGAGGCAAAAATAAAGACATGAAAGCATCAAACTGATATATTGTTTCATAGAGATTTTAATTATTGATTATGTAAGGATTAAGTAGAGTAGTATAGGTTAAATAATATTTGATTTTTAAAATGCTGAATAAAATTAATGTATGCATGCTTACATATATATGTTTTTCAGGTGCATGGAAAAAGGTGTAAATGGATAAACAAAGTATTCATTTGTGGATATCCAATTTGTAGACATTTCAGCTCAGTGGGGATCGAAGAAAGGGAAATGAAGTATAATTTGATTTGCTACAATAAACACCTGTCACTTAAGAAATTGAAAGTACAAAAACAATGATTCAGAAAGTAAAACATGTAAGGGAAATATACAATGGCGTTTCCTGTGTGTCAGAAATGAACACATGATTGGGAGTTGGTTCTGCCTCTGAGTACCCAGCCAGGCTCTTTGGAAGCAGATCAGATGCTGATGTAATCTCAGCAAACTGGTGCTTTCACAGGCTTTGCACTTAGCTGAAGTTATTCCCCAAGGCCTTGGCTCATTTGCACGTTTTTTACTACCTAGAATTCAATTATTTGAATGAGACACTCTGGTAAAGAATATGGAAACTCAGTTGACCAAATTGTGTCAGGGTTTCCAAGATCACTCATAAGCCAGATTAAAGAAGTCTGGTATATGTCACTCTATTTGCATACTCCATCGTGTCTAGGATTGATTCATGTGCAAGTGGGCATGTCGTCTGACTGCTTTTAGAATCACATACTAAAGAGAGATTTTTATAACCAGGTGTAAGCAAACAATATCCATGGGACATATTAAAGAAAGAAATAAAATTGATATGAGCCAAATTTAATTAGATTATTTGCCTTAATCCATTCTTTTATTTTTTATAACATTGAAATTTGTTTGACATTTTTCTATGAACATTTTTGTAAGTGTTATGATTTAAACATGAGATAGGGCTATTCAAGCTGAGAGGATAAATTTTTCCCTATTTTGCAGTTTAGAGAAGGTTAAGCAACGTCCTAGTCACTTAGTTAAAAAATTAGTTTGCTCAGTAAACACAAACAGATTTCTATATTCTCATTCTAAGCCAATCTTTGTTTATTATACCAGGTTACATTTTTTAATTGAGCTATAGAATATTTTATTATGATTTATTCTACTTTTTACAAAACGACATTGTACAAAAATTGAGTAACTATTTCCTGCACTACAAAAGTAAAAAGCAGAGAGGGTAATATGTTTATTTCACAACATATTCTATATTTTACTTTGTTTGTTGTTTGCATAGACAAATAATTGAATAATTTACCTAGGACTGTACAAAATAATTCAATACTATTTTAATCACATTTGGTCACAGGAACTGGAAGCTCAATAAACTCACATAAACGGTAAGACAATATAATTACTGGAGATAAGAATATATTCATTATGTAGGATAAATTAGTTCTTTCATTAGGAATAAAGTGTACCTTCTTTTTCAAGAAACTAACATCTTTCAGGAAACTAACCTCTGGGTTTCATATGACTTTCTCATCAAATTAATTTTGAAGAATGTAAGAATTCCAGATCAATTGTATAATTATTATAGATTAAATAACATTCTGTGTTTCTCCTTGGAGAATTCATATGATGTGCTGTTTATATAAATGCAAGAACTTCATATACCTCAATATGCTAGTTTTATTAGTTTCCTATTGCTGCTACAAAAACACCACACATTTAGTGTTTTAAATAAACAGTTATTATCTTGCAGCTCTGTTGGTAAGAAGTCTGACATAAGTCTCAACTGAGCTAAAATCAAAGTGTTAGTGTGGATATGTTCTGTTCTAGAGGCACTAGGGGAGAATCCATTTCCTTTATCTTTTCCAGTCTCTGGACTCTGACCAAAGCACTTGGCCCTCTTCCTTCATATACCAAACCAACAAAATCAGATTGAGTCCTTCTCACATGGGATCACTGTCCTGCTCCCTTCCTCACTCTTTCACTTTTAAAGACCCTTGGAATTACATTGGGCCCACCGAGTTTATACAGGATCATTCCTCTACTTTAGGTTCTCTGATTGGCAACCTTAATTTCATCTGCAACCATAACTCTCTGTTGCCATGTAATAAATCACAAGTTGCAGGAATTAGGATGTAAACACCTGGGGACCTTTCTTCTGCCTACCACACTAGCATTCAAGGTACTCACATGTAGCACTTATACATTAATATGTTTGAAGTATTGTTGTAACTTTGCTCATAGAGTGAGTTACAGAGCTACATCACCTGATTTATCTTAGAATGTAAATATTCTGAGTGAAGCTTGAATGATAAGAAACTAATCAAGCTGATTATTGCCTCTTTAGATTAATAAACAGTGTGATTATAAAACCATTAGGTGATTGTTGGTGGGGAGGGAGAGAGAGAGAGAGAGAGAGAGAGAGAGAGAGAGAGAGAGAGAGAGAGAGAGAGAGAGAGAGAGAGTGTGTGTGTATGTCTTGGGATAGTTGTATGAAATAATACTTTAATTGGCATGAACAATACTGAAATAATCTTGCAATATAATATTATTGTGTATTTGCTTAAATATCAGTTTCACAACTTACTAATCACCTCAGACATTCTGCTGAAACTGGAGATTTTTATCTTGGTTCCTAATGATTTATCTTGCACTTCAAAGTCTGGGCATAAATCACTAGGAAATGGTAAAGTAAAAACATACAGTCTTTTAATTGATATCTTGGCTGGGGGAAACTTCATATATGGTCTACTTTTCTCTTATTATAATCATTTGTAAGATAAATTGGGGTTGACAGGAAACACCATTTTAAAAGAATAAGTACTAAATGAGATATATTTTATGTTGCAAACTAGTCAGATCTGAAAAAGCAATAATTATCCAATTTAGGTAAACATAATAAATATAATAGAAAATAATAAGTATATTGACTAATAAAATACACAGATGATTTAACCAGTAATTTGTGGCAATATTTGTTTTTGTGGCATCAAGAATGTTCCATTTGTTTCTAATATTGAACTCACATCAATGTAATGAAAGCCATCTATGACAAACCCACAGCTAACATAATGCTGAATGGGGAAAAGTTGAAAGCATTCTCTCTGACATCTGGAACAAGACAAGGATGCCCACTCTTACCACTCTACTTCAACATAGTAATAGAAGCCCGAGCCACAGCAATCAGACAAGAGAAGGAAATGAAGTGCATCATAATTGGTACAGAAGAAGTCAAACTGTCACTGTTTGCTGATGATATAATTGTTTACATAGAAAAACCAAAAGACTACTTCAGAAAGCTCCTAGAACTAAACAAAGAATTTGACAGCTTGCAGATACAAAATTAATGAATACAAATCAGTAGTTCTATACACCAACAGCAACCAAACAGTGAATCAAATCACGAACTCAACCCCTTTTACAATAGTAAAAAAAAAAAAAAAAAAAAAAAAAAAAAAAAAAAAAAAACCTTAGGAATAGAGCCAACCAAGGAGGTAAAAGACCTCTACAAGGAAAACTACATAACACTGCTGAAAGAAATCACAGATGACACAAACAAATGGAATCACTTTGAATATAGAATGAGTTCCATAATATACACGTCGGAAGAAGTAAGCAACTGTAAAAAGTTTTCTAAGGTGAACATTTTTATAATTAAGAAAATAAATTATTTATACTTAAAATAAAATTTCCCCTAAATATATGTTGAATATATATACATATGATCATATGTATTTGTGAGTTTCCATTTTCATAATTTAAATGTATTTCAAGACCATGTCTTCCTTGAAATCCATCTTCCCAGGCTTCGATGGAGCTTCCTCCTTCCACTACAGCTACTCTTTAGTTACTAGTTTCTTATCTTTTCGATCTATAGGTGTTCATTGCTCCAGTTTCTGGCCCTTATATTTTTAACATTTTGTCTTATATTCAGTCTCTTCACTTTAAGTGCAAACTAATATTTCATCTGAATTTTTATTTTATTCCCGTAGCACAGAGCTCTCCCTGTAACTCCACAGTTGCATATTCCATCGACTCCATTTTATCCCCACGTATCAATCTATAAATGGACAAAACTCAGGTCTTTATTTCTACTGCTCTCTCCTTTTCCTGCCCAAGTTGATTCTCCTCAATTATTTTGCTTCTTAGGGAATATCAATTGCATCCCTCTCATTGTTTAGGATACAAAAATCACAATTTATCCTTTACCATCAGTTTCCCTCATCAGACTTATATCTTAAACAGTATCGCCAACTTTATTTTCATAATAAATATAGAATCAAACCTTTTCTCTCAATCTCCACTGCTGTCAATCTGCTGCAGACACCATCATCTCTCCTCAGAATTCTTGGGATAGATCTGTAGCTGGCTCCCTGTTTCTGTTCTTGCTCCTCTTCAGTCTATCTGCAACAGAGGAAAGAGTTTCTTGTTGAAATATACATCAGATAATATCAACTCTCTGCTCAGAATGATCAAATACTACCCATGCTCTTGCAGAAAAAAATCCAAGTACTTATACAAATCTATAGAATCTACACATGATCTGTTTTCTATTATTTCTTAACATTTTCACCTCCTATATGCTATTTCTTAGTTCATTTGGTGCTTCCATAACAAAATACCACAGACAGAATAATTTATAAAGAACAGAAATTTATTTTGTCATAGTTCAGCTATGAAGATTAAGAAGTCCTGGATTGAGACACTGGTATCTGGTGAGGACTTTCTTGCTGGGTCTTCACGTGGTGGCAAGAGAAAATGAACCCACTTCCAAAAACCCTCTTAATGAGGGCTATAATTCACACCCTCATGACCTCAGCACCTTCCAAAAGACACAACTTCCCAATACTGTTGCATTGGAGGTTAAGTTTCCAACACATGAATTTTGGGGGACACATTCAGACCATAACACTCTATTTCAGTTACTTCCCTTGGCTCTGCTGTTCTTGTTCCGTGTCAAATAGGCCAGGTGTGCTCCTTCCCTAGGACTTTTGCACTTGCTTATCACTCTCCCTGGAATACGATTCCTGAGGTATCAACAGGGTTCATATCCACACTTCCTCTCAGTCTTTATTCAAAGTATTCTTCTTAGCAAGGGCTTCCTAGCCAAACATATCAAACCACCATCTCTCTCTTGACAATTTTTTTCTGCATCCCTTTGTCATGTTTTCTCTTTAACAATTTTCTACAAATACTATAAAATATTAATTATACCCATATTTACCAGCTTTCTTCCCAAATAGATTGCAACCTCCATGAATAAATAAATATAAACTTTTAATTTACTATGTAACAGGTAAAATATAATTCAGTATGTAATTTGACTTTGTGTCTTAAAAATATAACAAATTTCTACAAGAATAATTTTAGTTACCAAAGTAAAAACTTTACTGATTGGTGTTTGAGAACTGGTTTACTTTAAAATTTCTATCATACAAGTCTTCCCGATGTATTGCTAAGCTAAATAGAATAAATGACTCAAAAAGTGGTTTCTCCATAACAGCAAAATTAACTACAACCAAAATATATTTTCATATATAATGTCATGTCTTATTCAAATTATATCACATATTGCACCTAAAAACTACTAATGATATATTAAAAAATAAAGATAATGTAAACAATACAGAAAAATCTGGGAAACTCATATTTTTCTCTCAAATTAATTTTTTTAATTTAAAAAATCATAGCATATATAAACTCTAGTATCAAGCTTAATAAATTATATTTAATTGCCATGCATTTAAATTTGTTTGATTCATATTATTAAATTGATTTTAACTTATTAGGGAGTTTCTTCATTTTTGTGGTATTTCTAATTATTTTCTAATTTATTCCCACAAATTTTATATAAGGGAGTCTACCCCTTCCTGTCTCTCACAATGGGCTGCAAATTGCTTTTTAAAATTGATAGACTGCAATAAAAAATGATAGACTGATTTTTTACTTTCACCATGTAGAAGTAAGTATAAGTAAATGTTTGATCATAACTGTGATATTAAATGGATTAAAATGGCATTCTATCTCATTTATGCTACAGTGGTAACTGTGGATCCAGCCTAGATATTTTTATTTAAAATACTTTTAAACTCAGGTAGACTAAAAATAACTGGATCAAATGAAATTATCAGTAATAACTAATTGTGCATAGTTATATATAAGTCATATATAAGGCATCTGTAGTAATCCCTAAAGGCCTCAAAATAATGGCAATAAATGCCTATTTGAGAATCCTTATAGTCATCTAAAAATAATATGAAATAGAAATGATAGTTGAATTCCCTTTCAATGGAGGCATCTGTACATCTTGAATTTATTTAACCAGCAATTCATCTATCACATTCCATGTGCTTTGAGTAAAATCTTGAATAAGACATAGTCCTGGCATTGAAGACACTGATTAAAGCAAATATTTCACTCAATATTTTTAGGGATCAAACTTCGTTCATATTGTTCTCAGACCTACCAAGAAATGTTCTAAACGTATGTGGCCCAACTATGTAGAAATTTATATATCAGAACTTTCTAGTATCTACAGAAGCAACATCCAAGCCTGTCAGGGTGCACTAGGGCCAATGCTCCTCTTACACTTGTTCCTACATTTCCTCTCTATCTATTCTTTTTCCCAGAAAGAGCTTCTTTGAACATGTACCGCACTTAAAAGTTAAAACACTACTAGCAGTGATAGAGGTTCTTAATTATTTAACTTTGTTGGCCTTCTCTTTGTCATTTAAAAATACTGTAATAAGGAATTATTTAAATAAATGTCAGTATATCTATGCAATCATATGCAGTAATCAAAATGCATAATACTAAATATGGCAGGGACACCCACCAATTCAAAAGTACCCTGACCTAATGAGTGATCTGTAAACAAACAGATGTCTTTAACGTTGAACTAAGCATCAGACCTATGGCTAATGGCACACTAGACTCACAAAATCATGTATCCTCTCCACTGTTCACATGGAAGACAAACATACTATAAAATTAGTTACATGTAATATTATGAAATTGTATTTATTTTATTTAAGTATATATCTGTGCACATGTGTTTCTGTGACTGTATGCCTCTCTATCTATATCACTATATCTTTCTAAATTATATATGTAATTTTAGTTGTATATATATATATATATATCCATATTGATATATTCATTGAAAAATTATTTTAAAAATATATACCAAACATTGGTAACGGTTACTGTTTAAAGAGTAAATCTCAAGTCACATTCTGTGTTTTCTAAGTCTATATTTTTACAACAAATTGTAAATGTGGATAATATGAAGAAGTATGGAAATAAGAAAAATAATTGAGGTGTATTTGTAATCTTAAATTATAGATTTCAAATTTTAGATTTCAAAATATTAGAAATTTAGATGTTCACTTTCATCCATGAAAACAATGCAACAGAGAATAGTAACCTTTCTTCTACATGATGTTTAACCACACTAGAGCAACTGAAAGGCTTAGCATGCTTAATCCATTCTGATCAAACAAATCACCAAAGACATTGAATCCATGATAATTTACCAACATTAGTGTAGATCTTTACAAATTGCAAGCCATTATAAAACCTTGTTGGATTTTTACACCTGTTTTCATTGCCTTTTATTGATAAAGAAAATGGTCTGCAAATTGGACATGCACGACACATTAATCCATGACAGTATCCACCTTCTGCTGTGTCTTCAAATCATTAAGCTCAGTTGTTTTCCACTGTGGTACACATTACCACCAGTCTACAACTGTATCTTTTAAATCAAATGTTTTCATTTTACTTCTGGAGGCTTTAAACACTAGAAACTACTCCAAGCACAAAGAATAACTAGAGTGAACAATCCCTCCCAACAACCCACACGTATACAAACTCCAGAAGTATAATAGTAGAAGCAATGATAGAGAAGAGATAATCCACGTCTTTTATTCATTATTTATATTAAAGGATCATGTGAAAAAATTGAAGTGATATTTGTCTTCAACCTCAACATTTATACTGTCAGTTTTCCTTTTCTCTTGTCCCCAAAATATTAGCATATGATAATATAGCTCTCATCTCTCAATTTACTGGCAAGATCTCCCACAGTATTGTGTGAGGGATCTGTTAAAACACCTATGAGTTGATGATCCATTCATGATCAAAGCAAAAGGAGGGGATTTGTCTGTAGAGCACCCAAACTGTACTGGGCAGTTGCCTACTCAAAGAGCATGTGCATGAATCTTCTTCTGTATACATCCTTTCGGCTTAGAGCAGTGGTTCCCACTGAGTGGTTCTCAAAATTGCACTGAGCACCACGGCTCAAAATTGCACTGAGCAGTGGCTGTCAATGCAATTTTACACCCTCCCCAGGGGATAGTTAACAATATATGGAGAAATTTTTTTATTGACACAAGTTGGAGGTGCTACGTCTGGGATCTAGTGGGTAGAGAATAGGTATGCTACTCAAAAGCCTACAATACACAGAAAAGTTCCCCATGAGAATTATAGAGCTCACAATATCAACAGCACCAAGGTTAAGAAGGCTGAATCTAGAATGTAGTCCTATAGATATGTGTAATGCAAGAATTATGAAGGCATACAATTAAGTACATTAGGGCTTAAAGTTCTCTATTAATTAAAAAAAATAAAAAAGAAAAAGAACACCATATATATGCTCTGTCTTTAATGTCTCAATCTCTCTCATTCTTCACCAGACTTCACTGTGTCAGATCTACGGATTCAAAAGAAGGAAGTTTTTCCCCGTCAATAAGTTCAATATGTTTTATCTTAGCTCTGTTGAAGTGTTACATGCATCTTTAGAGTCTGACAGGCAATTAAGTCAGGTTGCAGATACTTAAGGTATACTTCTGTTCAATAAGTTAAATACAGTACTGTTGGGACACAAAATCCTGCAAAGGTGGTTTGTATTCATCAGACTACAAAAATCAATGCAAAGCATAATAATGCTATTTATGTCAGCCAATGGGACAAAAAGTACTTTATATTTACTATATATAGCAGCTTTCATTTAAATAATGTATAAAGTTGGAATAAATGACTCATTTTCACAAGTCCTCTATATCTATTTGAAATCACTGATTGAGAGAAATAATAATTTCCAAATTGTACAATGGATGGACTTCATTCTAGCACTGGTTGCTATTGCTCATGCTTGTGACTGCGATAGTTAATTATAATCAGCCTGCACTGGATACAGTTACAGCAAGAGTTTCCTGACCCTCAGTGTCCTTTACTATTCTTTTCTCCTTTGCTACTGAGTTATTTTCAGTGGGCCTATCTGTTGCATGTATAATAGCCAATGCTCATTTTCTACATCCCATTGTTGACAGATAGGCAATCAATCTTGACCACTGGTGTCAGTTCCATTTTGTTTGTTGGTTTCTTAAGTTGGCCATCTCCGAGAAAAAGCATCAGCAGTATGGTTAATAAAATACCCACCAAGGCCCACTAAGTGAATGTCTTATGAAGGAAGTACATGGGTTGACCTGTACCAGGTTAATTTGTTATTAAGATATCCAGAATTAAATAAATAACAGGAGGCTTGAGGGAAACTGCAATCATAATTGGTGATAGGACCAGGGTATTACACAATGAAACTAATTATCTACTGGTATCACATCCTACCTTCTTCCTCCCACATCCCAACAAGGTATATGTAAGATCTAGGTTGGACCTCAAACTCTTGATTTAGAATTAAGCATTTCCTCTGCTAAGACAAATACACTAAAATAAAAGAACAATTATTGCAGAAGCAAAGCGCCCTGCTTTGAAAAATCTGTGGGTGATCCCAGAGTGAAAAATAAAGGTTTGAAAACACAGTCAGAGCCTGTATTTAGTGTTTTTGGCTGAATAACAGAATCTTTCTCTGATCTGTCTCTCGGCTCAAAGCAGTGATGCCATCACCTGAGCTAACTGAAAACCATAATACTTTTAGCTAAGATTTTTATTTTATTTTTTTGACTTCCAACAGGGAAAAAGCAAAGCACTTTTATTTTTGATGACATCATGAAATGCAATGAGACATTGAAATAAATATATTTTAATAGCCCTAGCTAATAAAATTCTATTTTTTTCACCTGTTACATATGAGAGGTTTGCCTGGAGCCACCTCTGTACAAACAACACACACACATACGCATAAGGCATAATTTTACCTTGTTCTAAAGACATAAAAATTAAGACAAAATAATAGTTATTTCCACACTCAAACAAGAAGCTAAAACAGGGAAATGAATGAGAGTTAACAAACATAAAGTGTGGTCCTGATCACAGGAGCCTACCTAATTTTTTTTCATGCATCATTTATAAGTGCCCTTTAAAAGAAGCAAAAGTTTCATCTTAAGCTTTAATAAGCATTTAAGGAAGGGATTCGTGGGAAGAAAAAATAAATGAAAGAAGAAAAAGGAGGCTTGTCCTGCTGCAGTTTGGGTGCTCAGAAATCACGTAATTTTAGAGGATACTAGAAAGGCAATAATTTAAAAAAGGACTATCGAAAATTCAATTTCAGTGCCCCTGTTTCTATTCTGACCATGCGTCCCTCACTTTTACAGATAGACATAAATGACAGCTTATACTGATGCCATCCCTATTCCAATGTGCCTTGCAGAGTATCCTTCCAACTTCTTCAGGGAAGACAACAGCACAGCCACAGATAAACATAAACAGACACGCAGCTGGTTCGGAGACTCGCATTCGATAGGCTCTACGGCAGCATTCCTGCATAAGAAAATCCAAACGTACCCCAGCAAGCAGGCAGCCTGCATTAGCGACAACTTTCCCCTTAGCCCTCGATCCTGTGCAACCCAACTGAGAGGAAGATTTCACCCAATCTTGTTTTGACTCAAACCTGGGTAAAGCAGCCCCGCTGTACGCAAACATATTCATGTCCCTACAGAGTAAAGTCTCATTTATTGAAGCCTTACCTTGGCTGACTTGCCCTAACTGGTGGAAAGGAACTTAAATTAAGAAGCAAAGAGGGGACTTTCCCAGAGCTCTGGGCACAGCTGCTCGCGGTCCTCGGCAAGCCCAGACTCAGGCTCCGCGCACCTCCAGCCCCGGGCTCCGAGGCTGGTCTCTGCAGCTCCCGAGCGCGCCTCTGATTGGCTGGCGGCGCCTGCCGGCCTGATGCTGCGCTCTCGGGTCTCTCCTCCTTCCTCTTCTCCCAGGCTCTCCTCTCCGCGGCTCCTTCCCCTTCTGCCTCCTTCTCCCCCCAGCCTCCCATCGCGCATACTTTTGGGGCTGCACAAATTCCACAGCACACAAAACGGACACCCTCTAGCCCCCTCAGCAAGGTCATGTGGAAAACAATTCAGCGCAGACTACTACTCCTAAATAAAATCCCTGCTCCAAAGGCATCATCTTGAGTACCACATCACTTGAAAAATGACGGCCAGGACTCCGTGACAGTTTAAACCATCAATTCTCTGCGGGGGGAGGGGAAACTGGGGGGCGAGAGGGGTTTGACTGTCAGATGGAGTGGGAGTATCCACCGGGAGGGAACCAGGAAATCAGGAAGGGCAGGCGCTGATGTGGCAAGCTGGTAATAAATTTTCATATTTCCGTGGAAAGTCGTCACAGCCTGCTACACATTCAACTGCTGGCTCATTCATCAGTGATCCATAGTCCGGTGGTAGCCATGAGATTTAGCTTGAGTGATGTCCTTTAACGCCTGAGCCCAAAGTACTCAAGGTATGTAGGGTTTATATCAGACAGAGCTTCCTCTCGGAGGTCAGCATTTATAAATGTGGAGATGAATAGGAGCTGCGATGCCTTTCCAACCCCCTTTGCTTATGCCAGGAAACCTAACAAACACACAAACTTCTCACCTCTTACGACTCCAGAATAAATTAAATCGATTTGCAATGTACATAGCTTTTGATAACAGGGATTTCAGGTCTGATGAGCTGCATTCGAAATTGATGTGGACAGCTGAAACAACTTTAGTACTTTCTCCCTGCACGAAGTCACCCACACTCACCCATTAAGAACATCAAGCAGCCTTACAAAGTAAACAAGTGTAGGAGTTTATCTAAATTGAACGGCTATTCTAAGGGTCCCTTGGCAGATATATTAAGAATTGTACAAGACGCTAAATTATTGCAAACACTAAGAGAAAGAGATTACTTTTTCTGCTTAGTTGATAAAACTACAAATGCCCAGATTCAGAGGTTTAAAGGAACAAAGACTTAAGCCTAAGAGAGGTAGAGTGATAGGGTGTAAAAGCTCTGCAGGCCAGAAGACATGGATTCAAATCACAGCTGGGACGTACCATTACACTTGAACTTGTGTAAGCCTTTACCCTTCTCTGAGTCTCAGCTGCCTGCTCTAAAACCTGGAAGGCAATCCTCACTTTAGCAGGTCTCTGTGTTGATTTAAAAATCTGTATACTTGTTTGAACTTAGGAAAAAACTTTTGTTAAGGGTTATATAACTTCTAATTACCCACCTGGTTTCTTCTTCCCTGGGAAAGGTCAAAGAGGTTGAGAAGATAAGGTAAGTTGTATTTCTTGGAAGTTTAAAGGGGCTGAGAGGGAATGTTTCAATCAGCTAAAGTTACATTTGGCTATTTTGCTTGAGTGATTTGAAATGTGGAAGGATTTAATTTGATTTAGTTTTCAAAGACTAAACAAACAGAAGCAATGAGGTAGAACAGGAATTGAATCATTTCTAATTGGGAAGAAATTACACATTTCAGTGTTTTGTTGCTCTTAAGGAAGACATTAGAAGTCAGAATTTGGAAATTTCCAAAATTTAAACTTTAAAAAAAATGGAATAAAAACAACAGCATCTAGATAATGTGCCAATATTATATTGTGTAGTATATATTCTTTCTTATGCAGCTACTGTTTTAAAATGAGGAATTCGCCTTGTGTAGTGTCCAGACACAAATTCTTAATTTATTTTTGTTTATTGAAAGAGGTATAAAAGAGAATATATTTCCAAAATTTCTATGTGGATAAAACCCTGACTTCCCAAAGAAAGAAATAGCTATAAAAATTAAAAGGGATAGCAAAAGAAACTTTAAGTCTGTAAGAGGTCACATAGTTTAATTTTTAAAATTCATGTTATAACATTCTCTAGAAAAAAACAAACTCTGTTGATTTGACTGTGTCTAGTTGAATGAAATAAAATGTTTGTTCGCCAGCTTGCTACTGAAGCAGTGGCTGAGACACAAACAATGAGCATCCTAGGGACACATTTGAAAATAAAACCTGTTTTTGTAGCCTTCCTTGCTGGTTTTCCCTGGATAACACCATAATAAGTGCATCCAGTGGACAGTCATAATAGAAGTCAACAGGCACTTGCTCCTGAGTGCAACGGCATGCAGAGGAAATTGTCAACACTGCCAAACAATATAATCCATTTGTGGAAAAAGAATCCATTCATCAAAGAAGGATTTGTATCTAAGAAACCACACTCAGAATAAGGGATCTAGATTCTCCATAATCCCAGTGGTTCAATACACACCGAATTTAAATGGCTTCTGGAGTTTGGCATTCTGAAACTTCCAATTATCCCGAGCCATTGAAAAGTGGACCTGTCAGCCACTTAGTTCATCTCTTATATTTTCAGCTTAAAAAAAAAAAAAAGGAAACAAGTGAACCTATGTGGAACTTGCTGGTTAGGGAAAACCAGGTGGTAGGCATGTGCTTGTTTTCTCTTTATGTCAAAGATTACTTCAGAAAAGTGGACAGTGTATCAGTCAGCAGAATTTATTACAGAACTAATCTCTGAAAGTGAAAGCATGGACATTTCTGATACTGAATTTCCACTTGTGTTACCTTGGGAGAGTTATTAGAATCATTTTAGCTGGTGACAGAGAAACATCCAACACACGATTGATGCTGGTCAGCCTATAGAACCTGGAAAGATAAAATTGTCATGCTAAATTGTGATCGTTTTCTGAGAGACTCAAAAAATTGTCTCTTTAGATGTCATCTCATGCTCAATTTTACCCTGGAAATTTGGCAAGCTATGTGATGTTTCCAAACCTGAATACGGAAGCAATGTAAAGGAAATTTAGAGCTGCCTCTTGTTATAATTCGGCTTTGACAGCAGTCAACTGCACAAACATGGTGAATTGGCTCATTAACAGCTTTATTGAGATATCATTGGCATAAAAACTATCATATATTTAAGGTATGCCCTTGATATTTTGATATACATATGCAATGTGAAATGATCACCACCTTATAACTAATTAATCTGTCACCTCTATGTAGTTACCATTTTTGTTTACAAGAATAATATCAAAATATGTGATCCAAAATTTACGTAAAGAAAAGAGGTAGTAAAATAATATAAAGCAATAAGAAATTTCTCTGCAACTATTTATTTTATGTGTTTGGTTAGCAAAAATTACAGTTTCTATATTTATGTTAAAAGAACAAAAAAGAAAACAAATTGATAAAAGAAAGTGATCTGCATACTATAGAAGATGACATAATGAAGTTTACCTTTACTAATTCTGTTATCTCACTTTAATTTAAGAACTGCGAAGTACTGGCATAACTTAAATGCAGAAATGGAAGACATCTATCAAGAAGGTTTCAAAGATAACCACATGTGCAATTAATTCTAAAAAAGGAGCATATTCTTTACTCATAATACTTAGATACATGTGTTCACTTCTTAGATTTTTCTTCAATGCATGTATAATATCAAAGAACGAGTGAGCTTTTTTGGTTCTTAAGTGGTAGTATGAATAATTGGCAAAGCAAAAGGTAAAACTCCTCAATTTCTATTACACATGTATTTTATTTCTGCAAAACAGATCATTGTTTACTACAGATGATGAAATAAGAACACTAAGTTCCAAAATAAATGAAAATATAATAGATGATGGATTCTAGTTTTTTTTTTTTTTTTTTTTTTTTTGAGACGGAGTTTCTTTCCGGTTACCCAGGCTGGAGTGCAATGGCGCAATCTCGGCTCACCGCAACCTCCGCCTCCTGGGTTCAGGCAATTCTCCTGCCTCAGCCTCCTGAGTAGCTGGGATTACAGGCATGTGCCACCATGCCCAGCTAATTTTTTGTATTTTTAGTAGAGACGGGGTTTCACCATGTTGACCAAGATGGTCTCGATCTCTGGACCTTGCGATCCACCCGCCTCAGCCTCCCAAAGTGCTGGGATTACAGGCATGAGCCACCACGCCCCGCCGGATTCTAGTTTTAAGAATTAAAATAGAAAATATAAAGTAAATATTTAAAAAAAAAACAGAATTAAAAAAACCTTTCAACTACTGTGGGTAAACTGAGGATTTGGTGAGAATAAATTAGTACAGAAATACTAGAGTCAAGCAAATATTTTCCTAACTTTCAAAATCTAATGCCTATGGATTCTATAAATTAGAAATTATTGAACTAAATGCAGAATGTGGAAAAGGTATAAGATGACTTAACAAAGAGATGAACAGGCCACTATGAGGAGACAGTAGTGGGACCACCTGGGTCTGCATTACATTCACAGGTAAGTCGTTCCAGAAAAATGTCATTCCTTTCTATTTCATACATACAATACTGGAAATAGAAAAAATGCATATG
>CM052649.1:19313134-19371562 GCA_028533165.1 Leontopithecus rosalia
ATATATATATATATATATATATATATATAAATTAAAATTTAAAAAAACATTGAATACATTAGATTTTTCTGTCACTAGAAGTTCTTACTCAATATTTTCAATAAATTATCAGCATTATATTATAAAGTACACGTTTTGAATTTTCTCTATTACTGAATATTAATGTCATTCCCAAATTTTTGATATAAACAATGCTTTAATCAGCATCACAGTTGATATATCTTTTCCTGGGTCTCTGACTATATAGCTCTTGAAAAAACTACTGAAATTGAAACTGCTAAGTAAAATAAATGAACATTTCTTGAAGCTCATGATTGGTCCCCAACACCATGAGTGAAGGGTAAAAGATTAAATAGTTCCTCACTATCTTCTAGCAATAACATTTTTTCTATTTTCTTATTCAATAATTGAAAAACAATATCTCATTGTTTCAATTTCTATTCATGTTACTAGAATGCTTATTGGTCATTTTTTTATCTCAGATCCACAATTTCTGTTCATATCCATTTCTCGATACACTGCTAATTGGGAAATATAATGGATTTAAATTGTCTTCATGCACAGTCAGGAGACATTCTAGAAATTAAGTTCTGAAGTGTCTATAGTTCTTACACATTATTAAAACAATACGGATATATGTGAACATAAACATATATACATATAAATATATGTACACATTACTAGATTTATTCAGAAAATACAAACAGAATATCAGCTAGCAAAGCACTGATCTAGGTTTTGTAGAAGGATATAAAGAAGCTAATAAACTAAAAAAAGGTTACTAAAATGCAATGCAATATTATAAATTCCATAAGCTATATGAGGACAGAGTCTCTTATAAATTAAAAAATAATTACCTTCAATGAGCTGATAAGGCATCATTGGTAGAGGTAGAATTTGAGGTAAGTTTTAAATAATAAGGAGGCCTAAAATAGAAACTGATAACTGGGAAAACTTTTCAAACAAAATAAAATATTTTTAAAAGCAAGTATATCTCTAGAGACCTATACATCAGAATCTCCAAAGGATGGAGCCTAGCTATTTAAATTTAAACATAGTTCCACAAAATATTCTGGATGGTTGTACACTGTTATAGCACATATCACATTTATGATATATTTTGATTGCCTTTTTTACTCTCTTTTAAGATTCCCCAAAGCAGACTTCCTATAGAACTCAGTCATATCTGAGAAGATGAATAAAACGTAATAGAACATTGACAAAATCAATCTTCTTTTCTGGGCCATTGCTTGACAATCTCAAGCATTAATTACTCCTGTATCTAGGCTTCCTCTATCACTTTGTTTCTATCTCAGCTGAGGCACTCAGCAGAGAGTAACATAATATGTCCATTATCCTTATGCAGAGGTAAACTCTAAACTGTTTGAGAACCAATAGAAAGTATACTTTAATGTTTTCAGTTCCAACATTTGCTTCAACTGATTGCAGGTCAACCTAAGTGCAAGGTTTATGGACTGCAACAATGGTAAGCTATTGCCCATACCTCAAGAAGCATATACTACAGTAGAGGATGCAGATACATCAACATTTCATCATAACGCCATACTATCATAGGGGGATGATGCATAGGGTGTCATGAAAGTTTCTTAATTCATCTTGAGTATGTGGAGAAAGTTTCCTAGAAGAGCTAAGTTGGACAATAAAGAGATATTACTCTAGCATGACAGGAAGAGGGCAGAGAAGATGACAGGGTGTTAAAAGATGTTCACAAAGAAAGTCAGGTAGAAGCAGAATGAAACATGAAATGGAGAATCAGGGCAAAGTGATTATGCAGAAGTTATATTCCTGTTAAAGTCCTTGGACTTAATCAAATGAGTTATTTACCCAGGATAATGAAATGGTAATATTTGATTTTAGAGCTAAGTCTTCTCCCCGCTGGCCAAGTGGCCAAGCTTGCGGGGGGGTGGTGGGCAAAATTAAATACATGGGGACCAGGTTGGAAGCTATCAAAAATAATCTAGAATGTTATTACGAGCTTATTGGCTACGTAAGTTTTGTCAGAGAAACAAGTGTGATGATGGGTTAAAATATTTTATAGTAATAAAAAATTAAAATAGGTTAACTCTACAATAGGATAGGAGTGGTAAGCAAGGGACGATTCCAGGCTGCTCTCATGAATATGGCTAGAGTGTTTGTATTGTCAGGAAGTGCACTGTCAGAGGAAAACTAGTTAGAAGAATAAGATAATAAATTGATTTGAGGTCACATTGACTTTAATGGGCCCATTAGAAATCAACAAATGATTGTCCAGTTGGTTATTAGTTTCATGCTAAGAGAACAAGCCAGAGTTTGTAATAAAATTTGAGGAGACATTTATATATAATTGTTCAGTATCTGTTTTTCATGGATTTGTTCAAGGACAGCAGAAAGAAGAAAAGAACCATAAACAGCATTAGTATTATAGGTTCAAGAAATTAGTGAGTTGAGCTAAGCGGGGCAGGGGAATCCTTTGAAGTGGAAAATAAGCAGTCCTAGATGAAAGACAAAAAAAAACACAAGAATTTAGGGTCACAAAATTAATGAAATAGACAAGGTCGCCAACCTTAGAAAAATGAATCACATTCAATTTAGTAGCATAACAAGTGCATTCTTATGTTATGTTTGGCTATTTGCAGGTTATTTGTGACACTGGAATTGGCAGTCAGGAAATTGGTGGCCAAAGAGACAGTCTGGCAGTAAATGAAAAAACTACAGAACAAGGTGGAATGATTTTCCAATAAAGGAAGAAGAGAATCATAAAATTGAAACAAAGCATCATAGAATTCAAGAAATAAATGTTAAATTATTATTACCATTGTTGGAGTGGAACGTAGTTTACCTCCTTAAAGAGGACACTAAAAGATGTCCTCTTTAAAAGATAATAAGGTGCTAAGGAAAAAGAAAAAAGGTAAAATATAAGATAAAGTCCCTGAATACACAGAAGGAGACTTAAGATTCCAGATCTGTTTCTCCTTTCAGGCTTCTCAATCATTGAAGGGACTATCATTTACACACCCACACCCACACCCACACCCACACACCCCTTCTAAACACACAAAAATATATACATAACTTCTCCACAATTGCCCACATAAAATTCTGGACACAGCTGGGCATGGTGGCTCATGCCTATACTCCCAGCACTTTGAGAAGCCAAGGTGGGTGGATCACCTGAGGTCAGGAGTTTAAGACCAGCCTGACTAACATGGTGAAACACTGTCTCTACTAAGAATACAAAATTAGCTGGGCATGGTGGTGCATGCCTGTTATCCCAGCTACTAGGGAGCCGAGGCAGTTGAATTTCTTGAACCTGGGAGGCGGGGGTTGCATTGAGCCAAGATTGTGTGATTACATTCCAGCCTGGACAAAAAGAACAACTCCATCTCAAAAAAAAAAAAGTCTAGAGACTAGCCTCAATGTTTTCCTTACCGCCAGGACTAGCCACATAATTGGGAGAATGGGAGAACAGTACAACATTTAAATGTTGGGATTCTTAAAAAATATTGAGAATTTCAGGATGATGGCAGCAGACCATTAGACCAAGCATGAGGCCAATTCTGACGGTGGGACTTTGTGAAGCTGCAGAGGTCACAAGCTCATGAAGCATACCTACTCACCACTTCTACCCATCCAATGACCCCAGCTCCACTTACCTTGTTTTATTGATAATTCTTAAATTATGTATTAAGTTCCACCTCAAGTTCTTTCAGATTCTTATAGTCCCCCAATTCAACTATCTTCCCTTTTTTAAATTATGTATAGGATGACTGTCTCAGAACAGGAGTGCTGACCTTTCCTGTCATTGCAGTGATACCAAACTATATGGTGAGAAAGTGGGAGGTAGTAGGAAAAGTGTTAGTAGTTTTTATATATTACGTAATAAGGTGTGGGGACAGATGAATTTGAATAAGAGCCCAATATAGAGATAGGGTGGGACAAGTGGGGACACTGTCAAGATAATCCAAGATTTTTAATAGGTTACTAAACTCTATTGACTGAATACACAATCTAATTAATAGATTGTGAATATACAAACTATTAATCTATTTTTGATAGATGACTAACTTATATTGACTGAAACTTGGTTGATTAGTACTCTGCTTGTTGTGTTACAGGATAAAAAAAAATCTGTAATTTGTACTTATAACCAAAAAAGAAATAATGAATACCTTTAACTCTGTATAAGAATAAAAAGTAAACAAATTGGAGACATTTACTGAAAGAATTAAACAGAACATAGTGGAGATAAAACTAAGAGTTTTAGAGCTTGATCCTGGGAGAAAAAATGGCAAAGTGGGAAGAAAGTTGTAAGATTTGGTTAGAAATATAGTTTCAATTTGAAATATGCTGATGAGGTGTTAGCCAAACATTTTGAAGGAACAGCCAAGAGTCAGTTGGCAGCATTAGATTGTAGCTTGGGAAAAGATCTTTGGGTGGGAGACATAATTTTGTGAGTCAGCCACAGATGATGATGATAATAATAATAATAATAATAATGATATATGCTGTACAGTCCCTAATGGATGAGAGGAAAGTTTCTAGGGGATCAGTGATAGAATTAGCTAGACGATGATAGAAAGAAAGAGCAGGTGAAAGATGAGAATGGGAAGGAGAAAAAGAGAGGAGAGAAAAGAGAAATGGCACTTTAAAGGAAAAGTCAGAAGCGCTGATCAGAAAACATTACAAAATCTTTAGTGGATATGAATTTAAAAAGCGAAGCTTTTAATAAATTGTAACTTTATATTACTGATTAGTAAACAGAAATGTACTCATATTTGCAAAGGTTAGCAAAGTAAAAATGTGGCAACTCCAGGGTAAGGTTTAGTCACTGTGAAAAAAAAAGATGTAACTAAAAATAGATCAAATTAACTTGGTATAGTAGAGATTTACATATTCTACAGCATGCAAAATTGTCAAATGAAGTCTCATAATTTCTTTTATTTTAATGCATGAGAAGCTTGATCTTCATTTGAGAATGTGTGATTAGCTATGCTTTAACATTTCTTTGCTTATTCAAAGTTGCTTTATAAAAGGACTGCCAAGTGGTAAGCATATATAATTATTCATGGAGAATATTAAAGATTGTATTGAAAGCAAACAGTTGAAATGTGAATTCTAGTACTTTCCCCTACCGAGTGTATAGGTGAATCTGTGTTTGAGGGCATAAGAGGAAGAGTAGGTGTTATATAATAAATGCTATTTATATTACTACCTTAAAAGAAAAATTAGACAATGACATAAAGTCTGATTATTTTTAACTCAGAAAAAAATGTATAGAGGCCATCAACCCCATAAAGAACAGAACAAGCTAAAAAGAGAACAGTGTCTCTGAAGCATTGTCCAGAAAGTGTGTCCAAAATAAATTCCATATTGCCAGGGTTAATTTGGGACTCTAGGAAGATTGGTTAGATAAAATGGGATTTCATTTTCATATCTCAGGATGCCTTATGTCATTATTCTTTTTCCTTTTTTTACTGCAAGTCAATTGCATGTGGTGTGCTGAAATAATTTCTCTGTAGGTCTCTTGTGTTGTATAAGCCCGGGTCTTTCGGTCACCATAGGCAATTGAGAATTACACCACAGGCTCAGGTGAACAGTGAAAATCAGGTTTTACATTCATTCTCCTGCTCAGCATTATGTCCTCAGAGTGGGAAAATCAAAGTGTAGGTAGAGATAGGTTATTCCCAGAATACTGCAGCCATGCTGAGCATACACACAGGCCTCAAGTCACTTTCAGAGTGGCACTGTCATTGTCCTCCATCTATCTAAAGATTCCTCCAGATGCCAATATTCATATATCAGGGTTGGCAGTTTTACACACAGTGTCCCTAACCATATGTTCTGCTCATTGTTAGTAACTAGTCATTATTGACATTGATGCTTTCCTTATCACATTCCTCAAGCCAGAATTTTTGTTTCTAAAGTCCCCTAAATCTTCCCAGTACATTTTTACTATGTTTAGAATTTTACTCCACACATTAAAGGCATCAAATTGATAGAACTTTTTTATTGAAACATCACTGGTCTCATTTAATTAACCATTTCTGAATTCCCCCTATCACTTTATTATGTACATGGTAGATACAGTTTTTATGTCATACATTTAATTTTTAATGGAATTTGTAAAGAAATCTTTAGACTTTGCATAGAGACTAACTTCAGTCAAATATTAGCTTTGCCGCCTATTTGGTGCATTGCTTTGAAACTGGCTCTCAGTTTCCACATCTTTTAATTGTAAAATAGAGCAGTTCTGGAAGATAAGTTGTACTAATTACACATATTGAAGGAAATAACTTACATAATTCACCTCTTAGAGTGTACCCTGCATGTATATACTCAGTAAATTACAGTTATAACAATAGACACAACCTCTCAGTTACTCCTTGATTTTACCAAACTGTACACATACATAACGTATTTTCTAATGTGACTAAGTTGTAAGTGATGACAATAAGTACGAGAACACATTACAAAAGAAAAATAGGGAATGATTTGTGGAGATATCAATATGGTTCATTTGTTAACATCTTGTGCTATTGAGATTACCTACTTTCCTGAAAAGTGAAAGGCAGGACTAAAGAAGGGATCTGGTGCCATCTGTAATCTGCTCAGGGGAGATATAGATTTTCTCTCTTTCAGAGTTCCAGAGGACAAAAGTCAGAGCCCAGAGATAAAGAGGATTTGTTTGCCAATCACGGAATCTGTAGAGCACAACAGTGAGTATGTGAAACAGAGAAAAAGTCAAAAAGGAACCCAAACACACAAAAAAAGTAATTCACATATTGGGTATGTTTCCTGCTACATTGTCACTATTTTCATGCAAATCAATTATGATGTGGACCTACTCAATCCTGTTAGAACATTATCAGTGTTGCCTTTACCAATGTTAATGGATTTGGTCTGAAATCAGCTAGAATAAGCATACATTAGGATGTAAAAAGATAAATGTGTATCAAAACCAGTTTAGAAGAGTGAAGCAATGCTTCTGCCCAGTTTAGAAAGTTAAAAAGGCAAAACAAAACCCACAGTTATTCAAATCTTCAAACTTTATTAAAATTTCAACATATATATATATATGTGGCTGTGTGTGTGTACTTGTACATGTTGGAGGGTTGTGGGAAGAAGATTAAAATAGTCATTTTCTGTTACAGCTTTAAGTTGCTGGAGAAATGTCATACTACTCTATAAATTGTTCTGTCTTCAGATTGTAAACACAGACTTCAAATGGGCAAATATCTCTTCCTAGTAATTGTACTGTATATCCCTCTGTTTTTTTTTTAATTTTCCAAAACAAAATTCTCAATTATTTGTCTCTTCTCTGCCCTACAATCTCCTTTTCTCCTCTACTAACAAATGATTTTATATCAATTTTATTTATAAAATAGACCTAATAACAAAATATTTTTTCTTGTCAGAAGACCTAGTAAACTACTTGCATCTAAATATATAGTTGTTTGTATCATATGTTTAGTTCTTTCTCATGTTATAATGATGCATGTGGTCTTACCTAAAGCCAACTACTTGCTGTTTGCTCTCAATCCAGTCTGCTAGGGATTGACCTTGATAGCTCACATTTAGTCTTCTAATTCATCAGCCAGGTCACGACATGGTTTGGATCTGGTTGTACTGATTTTCACTATTTTTACTGGTCCAAGCCACTTTCTTTTCTTACCAAGATTCCAGCAACAGCACCCCCCACTAAGGGAATCTCCTGTTTTCTGCAGAGCAGAGTGAATATTCAAAGTGAAATCATTATTTTAGCAATTGGGCATTGTCTCTGACCTATCATCCTGTATTCCTCACATGAGTGCTAAAAGGAGGTCTAAATATCCAGTTCCTTCCATATATACAATTCTTACATTCAGCCCTCCCTTTAAAGGGTGGGGTCAATTGGAGAGAACATTTCACACAACTGCATGGCAAGCTATATTGTCTTCTACACTCATTAGTTAACTTCACTTTTCATAAACATGAATAGGCCACCAAAGATCAGGCAACATGTGAGGAAACTTAAGCAGCAATGCGGATATCTAAGATGGAACAGTTATTGACTTTGAAAATGAATGAATAAAACTCTGGGATAGGAAATATTTGTACATTTAAAAGATCGCAAACCTTTACAAATTATTCAATCGATGGGTTGGATTACAGAATGGCTCTGCTAAGAATATATTGTTGATAAAGAAGAAAAGAGTGAAAATGTATGGCATTGAAGAAATGACTATAAAGAGAAACATCATATGTTTATAAAGAGGAACAGAGAGTGTATCAAAATTCCACCATCTATCTACAAGGAGTTCCAAATAACAGAGAAATTAAAAGGAAATTTGGACAGCTAATATGAGTTAAGAAACCCTGTGATTGAGGGAAAACACAAGTCTTCATCACTGAAATAACACACAAATTCCAAAAGGGAATAATGGGAAAAATACATATGCATTTCTGGAGAAATTTGAAAATGCCAGAACTAAAGACAAATTCTAATGAATTCCATGTAGAAAAAAATAAAGTAGATCATCTACCAAGAAATAAACATTCAAATGACTAGATATCTCACTAGTGACAATGGATACTAGGAGACAGCAGCAGAGCCTAATCTAGACAGATGCTTGAATCTGTCACTAATTGCATAACCTGCTATGTTATCCACTCAAAAATAATGAGAAAATAAGTATATTTGAACATGAAAACTTCAACTATGTAGTTCATACTTATATATAAACAAAGCGTATAATGTATACATACACACACACTTTTCATAAGTTGATAAATTAATTCTTATGATTAAATAAGTGTGGGAAATGACCATTAGACATTAAACATAGGAGATTGTTCTTTCCCAACAATTTCCACATATTTACACATATCTTCGAACACACACACATATACACATGTACATATATATATTCACACACACATATAATTTTAAAGTTATTTAAGATTGTTCAATAACCAAATGAGAAAGAATGAGAAGTAAACAAAAGGGAGGAGACATTGATGCAAAGAACACTGGTAAGAAAATAGATTCAGACAAAAGAATTATTAAGTTAATTTTGCCTAATTATAAAATTAGTATTGGATCTTCCTAGACCAACTAAATTAGCTTCTTCAGTAAAGAATCTAAAAATCTGGATATTTGATATCATTTCAGGAATGATTTCTATTTGGAGAATGTGTGTTTGGAGAATGATCGTTAGCACTTGACATTTGGGAGATTGTCCTTTGAGTAAGAATTTGAAAGAGACAGGATTCCGTAAGTGCATTAAACATATTTATTGACTTTTTATTTTGCTAAATCAGGAAACAAGAAAAAAACAATTAAATGTTCAAATCAATGTAAAATCAAATAACATATAACACCCAAAATAATATGACACACAAGACTGAAAAGGCAAGATGGAAGGGGGTAAGTATACAGATTTCATTATTTTTGTTAAAAGTAAGGCATCAACAGATAGCAACTAGATTGGAGAAATAAGAGATAATTTGTTTTAAGCCATAAAGGCATACACTGGAAGAACTAGAGATGGTAAGTGGACAAGTTTGGAAGGATATCGATCATTTCAGTGTGTTAAATTTATTTTCTATAGAAGTAGAGAGTTAATAGATAAATTATTTTTCACAAGTTATGAGAATAATAAAATCATTTACAATAATATTGTCTGCCAAAAGAATTTAAAATAGAAATTACTCTAGGGAATGGAGCTTGGAGGAAAAACTTTTCTTCTCATTTAAATATTTGGAACGGTTAGAATTTTTAAACTATGAGGATATCTACAATGTCTACCATAACAGCAACCAAGACGCTCATTAAAATGAAAATTTGAAACAAATAAGTGTTAATGGTCTGATTGATGAAATATGAACTCACTTTTGATTTTTCCTTTTTCTACTCCCTGTTTTCATATATTCCTTCATTAGCACATGGTATTTTATAATTAGAAACTACACTATTATAGTTGTTTAGATTAATCATTACCGTGACCTTAAAGATACAATATTGTTTTAAACATCATGAAACATAGTACTTACCTGCTCCACACATGCTAAATCTGTATAATACATTAATTTTATGAAACATGTTAAATCTAATAAAATATTAAAGTATATAAAATGATTCCTTTCGAAATCACAATAAAAATCTCATAATTTAAAATTAACTGAGGGAAATATGGTATATTTATAAGATAAAAATTAAAAAGAATCTACAAGTCATATATCTTTTTTTAACGAGAAAATTAAATAGATCAATTTTCAGGTAAATATTTTAAGAACTTGACACAAACACCTCCAAATATTGAATAAAATTTGTTTAGCTTGGCTAATGATGTAAATTTTATTTCAAAATTGATTCATTGGAACTACCAAGAGAATTTTGAATAAGATAATTCATATTAAAGTAATAATAAACATCAAATATACTTTTAATATAATTTAAAAATATAGATTGCGTAAAAGTAAAATAATAGTTCCATACAATCAAAAACAACCCAGAAGAGATAAAAAATGATATAAAGATTAAATATATTACCGAGTGCATTTCCAATTACCAAAGGAAATCGTGGATGATTCATTTGATTGTAGAGTCAACTGGCTAATCATTTGGAATAAACAATGCTGATCTGACATGTACTGAAAACGCACTCCAAGAGTAAACACATAAGGAGTGTTGACAGAGGCATCTTTCCACAAAAATACAATGCTGAGTTGATTTATGCTTGAAATAATTGTTGAATAAATAAGCAATTTTAAGAAAAAAAACACGTAACTATTATAGTTAAATGTCCATAAAACCTTTGAATATGAAAGAAATTTATAAGCATGACTCAAAATATAGAAATAATAGAGTGCTCATGGAAGAAAAAAAGTGAATAGTGCAGAATTAGCAAGAGAGAGTAGCAGGAGTTGAAATCAGAGATGTTTATTTAGTAGTTTGAAGTGCAGTACGTGAAAGTGTATGCATGTGTTTGTGTGCACGCACAAGCTCACGTGTCTGTGTGTATGTACCATAAGTCACTTGGCCTGCCACCTGTTTTTGTATGGTATGTGAACTAAGAATGTTTTTACATTTTTTAAATGGTTAGGAAAAATCAAAATAAGACTAGTGAAATATGAAGATTATATAAAATTCAAATTTCAGTGCCATAAATAAAGATTTACTGGAACACAGGCAGGCCCATTTGATTATAGTCTGTAGCTGCTTCATGCTACAACAGCAGAATTGAGTAGTTTTGACAGAGACCATATGGGCTGCAAAGCTGAAAACATTTACTATCTGGCTCTTTGCAGAAAAATTTGGCTGACCCCTGGTATAGACATATCCTGGGAGTTTCTCAATACATAGCATATCACATCAATTCACTAGCCCAACCTCGATCAATTTTTGTATATAAATATTCTAAGTTTAATGACTTCTGCATATACATCCTGTGTGTGTAGATGTGTGTGTATCTGTGATGGCAATGCACAGTTTGCTTTGGGATGTATACAATATATGAATGTAATTATATTTGAGAGTTAGAAAAAATATATATGTATAAAATCCAGTAGTATCATGCTTTTGAGATACATAATCACTCATGTTTGCTATTTTGGGGCTGCACTGGATTTCTGAGAACAAGCTTTTATTTTCTATTTTAATTAAACTAAACATTTAATTACATTTCCACTATTCTGTCAGCAGAAACCAATCTATAAATGTGGAGTCAAAAATTATGAAAGCCAGTCTTTAATATCTCATCACAAACGGAGCATGTTATGGGCAATCTGTTCTTTGAGGGTGTATAACAACTGTGTTTCCCATGAACATTAATTCTAATAAAGGATTCAACTACAGTACAGAACTTTTCATTTTTAGCTAATATCTATCTGTTAAAGGTCAAGATGTTGAAAATACATATCACGTTTGCAATAATACCCACGCCCCTCTCAGGGTTTTAGTGTCTAGCACAAGATAATTAAGTAAGTGAAGGGATAGTGCATATCAAAAACAAGTTTGTTGGCAAGCAAGTTATGCCCTGCCTATGCTCGAATTCACACCACTAAAATAATACAAACACTTAGAATTTTTATTTTATTATAAGTAGCCAATATGTCTAGAGCAATTTGCCAGGTGCTATGAAAAATTAAAGGCACCTGCCCACAAAGTTGTTCTAGCCATACATAAGATGCAGACTTGTAAAGGTGAAAACGCAAATAAAGAAAAGCTCTTATCTAATGGCAGATGTTAGTTCACAGGAATAGAATCATTTCCCCCCATCAGCTTTCCTGGTGGGCTACATCACACAGCCTCAAATAGGATGTATATAATGTACTGATTTTATGTATCAGTATGGTGAACTTAGTTAATGGCAGTTTGGTCTAGAGAGATGAACTTCTTTGTTGATAATAGGATGAAATTTCTGGGTATACAAGTCTAAGGACAAACTCTAGAATCCAGCAAATACACCTCAGTATAACCCCCCCAGGAAAGTCAATGGGAGAAAATGATTCTATTTCTCTGCACTTACATCTCTGATTAAACACAAGCTTTTCCTTATTTCCATTTTCACATTTACCAGTGTGCATCTCATGTATCGCTCATATAACAACTTTGTGGACAGATAAATGCACCATAGTGTATTCAGGAAGCAGCATTCTTTATTTTTAAAATATAATAAATGTACTACGTTTGCAGTATTTCAGGGGGTTGAGAACAACACTTTATCTTTATGTCTAGATTTATCTTAATTTTGATCAATCAGATTGTAATTGAAAGTTAACTATCAGAGTATAATCTTTATACAGCAAGGGTGTATAATATCACTGGTGATTCAACTGGTGAGGAGTTAATCTATATAGAGAACTGTAAATGCTAAGGAGAACAATATATCCAGTTTTCACAACAGTGTATTCCGTCAACCAGCTAGATAAAAAGTCAAATTATTATTGTAATAGAAGTTCATGATAACAGGAGAACAAGGGAAGGCCGTAATATTTAAATATTTAATGGAATCAGACCAGGAGAACCCAATTTATTTTTCCTCAAAATGTGGTAATATTTGGCCAGGACAACCCCTTTATAGATGAATAATGCCAGTAATGCCAATATATTTGCTTCCTGTTCATCGTTTCCATGCCAGTACTACTCCATTCTGAAAGATACTTTATTTTTAAAATATAATACATGTACTATTTTGCAGTATTTTGGTGGGTTGAGAACTACTTTCTCTTTTTATGTCTGGATTGCTTGTTTTAATTTTGATCCATCAGATTCCCATTGAATAGTAACTATGGGAGTAGTTATTTTATTTCTTCTTCTTACATGACACTTTATTTCCTGTTCTTAGGATATGAGTCAATGGAGACCCCAGATATTTACATAATTAATGACAGATTAGTCATATTATTCCTCATTTACCACATAACTGATGGAAAGTGGTATGTGTGCGCGCACGTGTGTGTGTGTAACTTCTACCATCTACCATCTTTTAATCTCCTATTTCACTCGTTCTTTTTAACTTTGTTTTAGTTTTTTGAGACAGAGTCTCGCCCAAGCTGGAGTGCAGTGGTGTGATCTTAGTTGAATTGATTCTCATGCCTCAGTCTCCAGAGTAGCTGGGGTTATGGGTATGAATCACCATGCCCCACTACTTTTTGTATTTTTAATAGACACAGGGTTTCACCATTTTGGCCAGGCTAGTCTTGAACTCTTGGCTTCAAGTGATCTGTCCACCTCGGCCTTCCAAAGTTCTGGAATTAGAGGTGTGAGCCGCCATGCCCAGCCTGTGCCTCATATTTTATCCTTTTTGGCTTCTATTCCTCTCATTTAACCAAATGAATAGCTTACAAAATTTTCTATATCATTCAATCCAATGAGCATTTTCTAATCTTTATCTGATTTGAGTTTTCTGTATCATTAACCATACTTTCCTTAAGTTCTGAGACAAAGTGCTTTCTTATTTTTACTCCCACCTTTCTGGTTCTGCCTTCTCAAGCTGTTTCTCAGACTTGCTTTCTCTATGTTTATATGTTGGAGTTCTTCATGACCATCTCCTTCGTTTTTTACTCAGTACTAAAATTTAGGCAATCTTGTCAGAAACCAGAATATCAAACACTTATCTTATTCCCAAGACTCTCACCTGTGTATCTCTAGATAATTCCTTTCCTCTGATTTTACATCCAACTGACTACTTAAATATTGACTTGATTTCTCTAAACACCGCGAACCTAGAATTCCAGAACTGAAATAATGATCTCCTTATCCCCTGCACACATACCTCATTACATATTATCATTTTGCCTCACAAATACCTTTTCAATTCCACTTGCCGCCTTCTACCTCAAACAACCTTTTTTGTCAAAAAAGGTTGACAACTTACCATTATTTCTCCCCTAAATTAAAATAATTGTTTATTTAAACAGTCGTATGTAGTTCTTCTTGTAGAGATCTATTGCTTCCCTCATTAGCTGTATTCCTAGGTATATTATTTATTTTGTGGCAATTGTGAATGGGGGTTGATTTGTGATTTGTCTTGTTTTGTCCGTTATTGGTGTACCGAAGTGCTAGTGATTTTTGCACATTGATTTTGCATTCCAATATGTTGCTGAAGTCACTTATCAGCTCAAGAAGCTTTTGGGATGAAACAATGGAGTTTTCTAGATATGGAATCATGACATCTGCAAACAGGGATAGTTTGACTTCCTCTCTTCCTATTTGAATACGATTTATTTCTTTCTCTTGCCTGATTGCTCTAGCCAGAACTTTCAATACTATGTTGAGTAGGAGTGATGAGAGAGGGCATCCTTGTTTCATGCCAAGTTTCAAGAGGAATGCTTCCACCTTTTGATCATTCAGTATGATATTGACTGTTGGTGTGCCATACATGGGTCTTATTATTTTGATGTATGTTCTTTCAATACCTACCTTATTGAGAGTTTTTAACATAAAAAGGTGTTGAATTTTATCAAAACCCTTTTCTACTTCTGTTGAGATAATCACGTGTTTTTTGTTTTTATTTCTGTTTATGTGGGGAATTACAATTATTGATTGGTGTATGTGGACCCACCTTGTATCCCAGGTATGAATTCGATTTGATTGTGGTAGATGAGCCCTTTCTGATGAAGGCTGGATTTGGTGTGCCAATATTTGTGCATCAATGTTCATCAAGGATATTGGCCTAAAGTTTTTTTTGTTGTTGTTGAATCTTTGCCAGCTTTTGGTATCAGAATGATACTGGCCTCATAGAATGAATTAGGGAGGAGTCCCTCCTTTTCAATTTTTTGGAATAGTTTCTGTAGGAATGGTAGCAGCTCTTTTTGCACATCTGGTGGAATTCAGCTGTTAATCCATCTGGTCCTGGGCTTTTTTTTTGGTTGGAAGACTATTACTGCCTCATCTCAGAACTCATTATTGGTCTGTTCAGTGGTTCAATGTCTTCCTGGTTCAGACTTGGAAGGGTGTATATGTCCAGGAATTTATTCATTTCTTCTCAATTTTCTAGTTGTGCATAGTGGTGTTTATAATATTCTCTGATGGTCATATTTCTGTGTGATCAGTCGAAATATCCTCCTTATCCGATTTCTGATGTGTATTTAAATCTTCTCTCTTTTTTTCTTTATTTGTCTAGCTAGCAGTCTAGCTTATTTTTTTTTTTTGAAGAAAAGAATAGCTCCTGGATTTGTTTGATGTCCTCTCTTCCTATTTGAATGTCCTTTATTTCTTTCTTGTCCAACTTAATGGATCTTTTGAATTTTTTTAATGTCTCTATCTCCTTTGGTTCAGTAGTATTTCTATACATCAACTATGTTGAAGCTGAGAGCCAAAGAAATAATGAAATTATATTTCCAGTAGCCACAAGAAGAATAAAATATCTAGGAATACATCTAACTAAGGAGGTGAAAGATCTCTACAAAGAGAACTATAAACCACTGCTTAAACAAATCATAGATGACACAAACAAATAGGAAAACATTTCATACTCATGTCCACAAGTGATAGATTGGATGAAGAAAATGTGGTACATATATACCATGGAACACTATGCAGCCACAAAAAGGAAAGGGACCATGTCTTTTGCAGGGACATGGATAGAGTTAAAGACAAATATTCTTAAAAAACTAACATAGGAACAGAAAACCAAATTCCACATGTTCCCACTTATAAGTGGGAGCTAAATAATGAGAACACATGGACATATAGAAGGGATCAACACAGAGTGTGGCCTATCAGAGGGTAGAGGGTAGGAGGGAGATGATCAGAAAAAATCATGAATGGATATTAGTTATCTAGTATACCTTGGTGATGAAATACTCTGTACAACAAACCCCATGACACACGTTTACCAATGTAACAAATCCTGCACATGTACCCTTGAAATTAAAATAAAATTTAAAAAAATAGTTTCTTTACTGGGCTCGTCATATCCACTATTACCCCAGTTCAAACCATTCAACTCACTACATCAGAGTGATTCTTAAATATACACCTGATGTTTGCTGTTCACTTCATTAACACCCTTTAATTGATTCTCCTGCTTTTAGGAGAGGGAAATTGTCTCGACATTTAAGGGCAAGCATCATTGTTTATTTGTTGTTTCTTAAGAGTCTGAACTGTGCCTAAGAGAATGAGAGTCAAGTATCTCTAATTGGGTCCCTCTCTTGATATGCTCTTTTTATAGATTTAGGGACATCTTATATTGATTAACTGATAGTTATGACCCTGATAAGTTATCCATTGTAGCTCAAAAATAGGGCGTGACTTATGAGATTGATGACTAACCAATTTAGAATGTCTTTGACTCTTTTTGTCTAGGACATTATGAAAGAGAAAGATTATTTTCAGTGCTTCTTAGTATCTGATTCTTTTTATTCATATATTTATATTGATTGACTAATGTCTTCATGAATTTTATTTATAGGTATCATTCATCTCAAAAATAGTTAAGGCTACTACTTCATTGTTTTCTCAATTTAAATGTGCACATTTCAAATTAAGCATCAGAATACAATTTGGGTATTCAAATTTATACCTACAAAACTATTTTTACATACCAAGTCTTAAGGGAATGAAAAAAATCTCTTCACTACATTATTATAACTGTATTTTGAGATCTAAAATTAGAATATCACTGTTTTATACAGTCAAGTATATTTTTGATATGCTTTCCCCAAATGCTGTTAACAGCAAGAAAATTTGTTTATAGTGATATCCAAAATATTTTTGGATTGGTTATTTAAGTCGATGGGTACCCTGATGCTTACTTAATGTACTATTTAGAGAGTTTATACCACTGTGGTTATACAAAAATGTCAATGACAGAATAGTAACATTTATCTGATACCTATAGAAAATAAGTCATCAAATATGCCAGAGAGACATGGGATATTATGCTTTTAAATTCAGTGAGTTTAGTGCAGTCTAATAGTAAATATTTAACAGCATTTGAAAATATTTACAAGAAAAGGCTCTGTGCTTGTTACTTTCTATACTTTAGGATATCAGGAAATAAATTCATAGTATCTGAGTGTAAGTCACAATAGTCTGCTGGGCAAGAAAGAGAAACAGAAAGTGGAAGTATAATACTTGCCAGGTAATAAGTATTTGTGACGGGATAAGGTCAGGATGAGAACTCTCCCAGAAATGACATCTAACGTAATCTAAGAGAATGGGAAAATCTTCCTAGATAAGATGTCCTATGCTACTGCCTGAAGGGTGGATATGAGATAATCATGTAATGAGGGCTTAAGAAGACAGAATTCTCCAAAGCAAACAACTAGATCTAAGTTTTCAGTTCTTTAGTAAGAAAGTAATCTAAAAGCAAGATAAAACAAAACAAAATAATTTTATATGCAGTTAAAGCCAAAGGCTAAACATAAGAAATGAGATCCAGTCATCTTCTTAGAAAATCATTTTTCCCTAACACTAGAGGAGATTAAAAATGCTATGGATGAGGAAGTGGAACATAAGTAGAAGTGTGAATCCAGAAAGCTGGAGCCTCTATCTGAGTAAGCACCATTCAGAAACAGCTTCAGTGAATGAAATGGAAGCATAGAAGCATTAAATGATTTCTTTTTCTCCGTCTGAGAAAATCTTTGTCATAGTGAACTATTGAATTGTCATTTGGTTGGAGTAGATATTTGCCAAAGCTCTGATGTCCACTTTTCATCTGGAGAGCATCCTCAACAAACCAGGAAACACAAATTCTTCTAGAGTGGAGGGAGGAGCTTTGGACTTCACAGAATTGGAGATAAGGTGAAATGAAAGGATATATCCTTTCATTTTTGACCTAACTCCTAGGTCAAAAGAGTTAACGGAAGAAAGCACAGACTCTTGTAAAGTGGGAACAGTATTAGAATAAGCCACGGTTTTTGATGGGCTCTCTAGCAATCCATCTGCATGGTAGATTTCCATGCCATGTTGATTACAAACCTTGGTTCAGAAATAGACACATGGCCTATCTAGCCAAGAGAGAATGGCCAAGATACCCTGGGCCACGATTCCCATACGTCACACATTTATTAACAGTGAGGTCCAATATTTACTCTCTTCCCTGAACTACATAAGTAAGAGAGAATTAGAGCTGATGTGTTTTTCCAGAGGGCTGAGTAATTGAGCATGGACCGGCTATCAGAAGAGCATGGCACAAGTGGCATGCACTGAGGATCATGAGCATACAATAGGGACACCTCAGAGCAGCAGTTACGCATGAGAGTCAAAATGAAAGCCTGGTTCATCAAGGTATGGCAGCCTAGAAACATAAATATTAATGTCGTGTTCACGTTCACGGACAAGAAAAATGAGAATTTAAAGTTATATTAAATATTTTAAAGCATAGCTATGACATACATTTTCATTTTTGTATATGTATTTTATTGTGTCTGAGATTATTCACAAATCAGTTACCATTTTGTCATGGAGAACAGAGTAGATAGCTGAATTGGTAATGAGACAACTGAATAGCAAAATCACAATATGCTGCCATGGATTACTGAATGTGCCCGGTATGCATGGCAGATAATGGGCTTGCATTTTTATCAACAGAAATGGCAGACCGTTTGACTAATCAAGATATAGGTGTTCTGCTCTATTTGTTTGGAATAAGGACAAGAAAGCAAAGTAGTTGGCATAGGTAAGATTGGATAAAATTTAGACAAATTAGGTCATCTATAGAAAAGAAATGCAGATAAAAGGGAAAACATTTAAATGAAAAGATTGGTGGTTGTGAGAAAACAAAAAGGCAATATAAATTCTTCTTCCATAAAGACACACAAACATGTATGTTTACTGCAGTACTATTTATAATAGCCAAGACAATGAATCAACCTAAATGCCCATCAATGGCATATTTGATAATAAAATTGTGATATTGTATACCATGGAATACTATGCATCCATAAAAAGAAGAAGACCATGTCATTTGGGGGAACATGGATGGAGCTGGAGACCATTATTTTTAGCAAACTAACCTAGAAACAGAGAACCAAATACCACATGTTCTCACTTACAAGTGGGAACTAAATGATGGGAACACGTGGTCACAAAAAGGGGAACAACAGACGCTGGGACCTACTTGAAGGTGGAGGTTGGAGGAGGAAGAGGATCAGAAAAAATAACTTGGTGGGTACTATACTTAGTACCTGGGTGACAAACTAATCTGTACGACAAACCTACGTGATATGAGGTTACCTATATAACGAATGTGCACATGTATCCCTCAACCTGAAATAAAAGGTTTTTTTTAGAAAAAGAAAAAAAAATGTGAGAAAGTAACAGTGGTAGGAGTATAAGCAGAAGATGCTGAGGTCAAATTTTTCAGCTGAGATTGTCTGAACATATCAACTATTTTTCACCAACAAAAATTCAGTATTACCTAGTTACAGTCAGAGTGCTGCTTGTGGCAGAAGTCATCAAAGTATGTACAGAGAGACACATTTTCAATTGTCGATTTTTAGTGAACGATGCAGTATCTAGCCTTTGTTCTAAGAAGAATGTAGGAAGTGATTTTTATCTTTCATGTTTTGTAAACTTCTAGGCCTGAGTTTCAGGCTTCTACTTTCATTCAAACCTGCGTTAGTGCAGGTCTGTCACTGTAGATCATGGCCTTGGGGTCAGGTGCTTGCAGTTTCCAAGTCATATTATAACTGCCTACCTATAAAGAGAAAACAACAATCAAAAGTACTATATATATACATTTGTAGTAATATTGCCTTTCATTTAGTTACAAATTACCCATGTGTCATTGTCCTTTATCAAGTAAATAACATAATGAAATAAGGAGTCTCCACATTAAGTCAAAAATTTTAAAAATACATTTTCAAAATTTCTTGGAGTAAGAAATTGATGTGTTCTTTGAAAAAAATTGAAAATCTCACTTAAAATGTCAAATATATTTTCAGTTAGTATGCTCAATATTTTTATTTCTGAAGAACTAAATACGTACTGAAAAACCCTTGCATATTTAAGGAACTTTTTTCCCTTCAAAAGTTGGCTTTGGCTGAACAAGAGCCATTTTATTTTACTTAAATTTAGCTCTGAATATTGCCATTATGGTAAGAAAATAAAAGTCTCTTCCAAATTCTATTTATATGAATTTTTTCACTTCTAAAAAAGGGTCAAATGTGTTACTTTTTGTTAAATATCTTGTTTTATTTCCTTTTCCCATTGAGGAAAGAAACTGCATGGGTAGTATTGGATTCATGTGTAACAAACCGCTTACAAAATAACTGAAATGTGAACATTCCTTGACCCAATTTAAAAAGTTATAAAAGCTAAAACCCACATAATATAAAAATTAAAATATCTATAGATTTTAATTACGAACTTTCCCATACTATACACATTTAGTGTTTCTGAATTATTTAAAATTAACTGACAACTGTAGTGAAAGAACTAGGTTGTCACATCAGTGGTCACCAATTGATATGGTGAGAAAGTTACTAAGCAAAATCAAGGCTTAGTTACTTTAGCCTTGAAGCCAGAAAGGGGATGGCTAGGTAGGCCATATAATGCAGATCAGAAAAAAATAGAACAGAATAGGATACTAGCTGGAGGAAAACTTATAGTCACACTCTTATGGATGATCACCTCCCTTTGTAAACAAAAACTATTCTCTCCAAGTTATCACTTAAGGTTATTTATAGAAAAGTACCTATAGTAAATGAATGTGTAGGTCTCTACACGCTGTATGAGTTCAACATACTCAACAAAATCTTGGCATAAGGATTCATTTCAAGGCAGGTATGCAGGAGAGAGTTTGAGAGTGTGAGAAAGAGATGGTCAACTGATAATAGTTGTTATTAGAAGTGTTCAGTATATGACAGACTATTACTAACACTTTAGGGTATCTGAGATTTAACCTCTCTTTATAACAACAGGATGAGGTAGGTGCTATTATTATTTTCTTTTCCTGTCTGGAACTAAGGTATTGTGAGGTTAAGTATTAAATTACTTGACTGTCACACAGACCTGGGCTCATGAGGCCAATTCATGTATTCTAAATCCAGATTTCACTATATTTACACCCTCTTTCTTTGGTCTGTATCACATTGATATAGGTAGAAGTAGATGTAGGAATGTCTACAGATACAAAGACAATTATAAGTAAAAATAGGCCTGATTACTACATAGAAATAGACATAGAGCTTTTAGGTTTCATGGCATGACTTTTGCAAACAAGATGCTTTTTTCCAGAGTGGAGTAAACATGGGAAGCATCACCAATTAGAGAACAGTCCCTTATTGAGCTTTGCTTGTGCATGCGCCTGATGCAGAGGTTATGACATAAAGTAAGCCATTTGTATTCTAAATGACTTTTGATATTTGGGAATGACGAATCTTAAGAAAACAATAAAGAAGATGAGATACCTAATATTGCATTTATTTATGGACTTGGTTTTCCTAACAATTCTGTAAGTTTACAGAGGCAATCGATAAAACGTTGAAAGTGAGAAGAATCAGGATTTTGTTTCCTATGGAATAAAAATGAATAATTGGAACATTTGGATCTGGTAAAAACAGTTGCAGTACTTTAAATACAAAACCATTAAGTGAGCTCTCTGAGAATAAGGCATTCTTAATGAACCTGAGAATGTGAACAGTGCCTTGGTATTTTCGTGCAATTAAGCACCAAGAAAATGTCACTAAAAAAGCAATGAGTATTGTAGTACTTATAGTGAGACCATAAAATAAGAATGCCTCTATCTTTTAAACACAAGATAGATTCACTAACATTAAGAAATGTTTGCTTAAAATTGACATAGAAGAATCACTATTAAATTAATGAGGTCTGCATAGTTTTTATGGATGATGCATGGTAACATAGACTCATGATGAAATAACATATTGATATGATTTGAATTTGTGTTCCTACTCAAATCTCATGTCAAATTGTAAGCCCCAATGTTGGAGGAAGGGACTTGTGGGAGATAATTAGATCATGGGGGCTGATTTGCCTCTTGCTGGTCTCATGATACTGAGTGAGTTCTAACAATAACTGGTTATTTAAAAGTGTGTGACATCTTTTTTTCACTCTCTTTTTCCTTCTCTGGACATATAAGGAAGGCATACCTGCTTCCTCTTACTTTCTGCCATGATCCTAAGTTTCCTGAGGCCTTCCAGCCAAGCTTCCTGTACAGAGTGTGTAACTGTAAGTCAATTAAAGCACTTTCATTTAGAAATTACCCATTGATACCAGGAGTGGGGCATTGCTGTATAGATACCTGACAATGTAGGCACAGCTTTGGAACTGGGTAATGGGCAGAAGGTAGAACACATTGGAGGGCTCAGAAGAAGACAGAAACATTAGGGGAAGTTTAGAATTGCTAGAGACTTTTTAAATTGTTGTGACCAAAATTCTGATTTTGATGTGGACAATGAAGGCCAGCCTGAGGTAGTGTAGTCTCAAATGGAGATGAGGAATTTATTAGGAACCAGAATAAATATCACTCTGCTATGCTTAGCAAAGAGACTGGTGGCATTTTTGCCCCTGCTCTAGGGATCTGTAGAACTTTGAACTAGAGAGACGTGATATCTAGGGTATCTGGTAGAAGAAGTTACTAAGCAGCAAGTAGTTCAAGGAGTAGCCTGGTTGCTTCTAACAGCATAGGCTTATACTGGTGCACAAAATATAATCTTAATTTGGAACTTAAATTTGAAAGGGAATCTGAGCATAAAAGTTTAGAAAATGTGCAGCCTGACTATGTATATAGAAAATGGATAGAAAAGCCCATTATCTAAAGAGTAATTCAAGCCTGCTGTGAAATTTGTATAAGTAAATAGTAGCTGAATGTTCATAGCTAAGACAATGGGGAAAATATCTTGAAGGCATTTCAGAGACCTCAGAGACCTTCATGACAGCCCCCACATCAAATGCCTGGAAGCCTAGGAGAGAAGAATATTTTTTTGGTGGGGTGGGGAGGAAGAATAATTTTGCAGGCAGGGCTCAAGGACTGGCTGCCCTGTGCAACCTCAAGACACTGCTCCCTGCATCCCAGCTGCTCCAGCTCCAGCCATGGATAAAAGGGCTCCAAATACATCTCAGGCCACTGCTCCAGAGGCTGTAAGCCATAAGAAGCTTTAATGGCTTCCACATGGCGTTAAGCCTCTGGTTGTGCAGAGGGCAAGGGCTAAGGCTTGGAAGAGATTCTGCTTTGATTTCAGAGGCTTCATGGAAATGCCTGGGTGTCCATCTGCTGCAGGACAAGAGCGCTCATCGAGAATCTCTACTAGGGCTGAACAGAGGATAAATGTGGTGTTGGAGCCCCCACACGGAGTTCCCACTGGGGCACTCCCTAGTGTAGCTGCGAGAAGAGGGCCACCATCATCCAGACCCCAGAACAGTAGATTCACCAATGGCTTGCACTATGTACCTGAAAAAGCCACAGGCACTGAATGACAGCCCTTGAGAACAGCCAAGGGACTTAAGCCTTGCAGAGCTACAGGTGGGAACCTTTCCAAGGTTTTGGGAGCAAATCCCTTGTCTCTGTGTGGCCTGGGTGTGAAACATGGAGTCAAAGGAGATTATGTTGGAGCTTTAAGATTTAATGATGGCCCTTCTGTGTTGGGAATTGCGTGGGGCTTGTAGCTCCTTAGTTTTGCCCAGTCTCTCCCTTTTGGAACGGTTGTATTTACCAAATGCCTGTAACCTCATTAAATCTTGCAAGTAAAAAATTTATTTTTAATTTTACTGTCTCATAGGTGTAAGGGACTTGTCTCAGATGAAACATTGGATTGTGGACTTTTAAGTTAATGCTGAAATGAGTTAATACTTAGGGGTCTGTTGAGAGAGGACGATTGTACTTTGCAATGTATGAAGGATTTGATATTTGGGAGGGGCCAAAGGAGGAATAATATGGTTTGGATTTGTGTCTCCACCCTTATCTCATGTTGGACTATAAGCCCAATGTTGAAGGAGGGGCCTAGTGTGAGGAAATTGGATCATGCCAGTGAATTTCCCCCTTGCTGTTCTCATGACAGTGAGTTCCCATGAGACCTTCCCTTCACTCTTTTCTGTCTTCTCTGACAATGTAACACATTCTTGCTTTCCTTTTACCTTCTGCCATGATTTTAGGTTTCCTGAGGCCGCCTCTGCCATGCTTTCTGTACAGCCTGTGAAACTGTGAGTCAGTTAAACATCTTTTCTTTATAAATTACCAAGTCTCAAGTAGTTTTATATAGCAATGTGAGAATGAACTAATACACATATAATCTCCATAAACACTTTAAAAGAATGTTTGTAGAGAATAGTGAAAAATAACAATATCATAGGTATTTGGTAACAAATATACATGTTCTTTCAGTGAGCAGAAGCCAAGATACAGCAATTGATACATATTTGCTGAATAAATATAACATGGCTAAGAACATTTTAGACCCCAGAAAATAACCACCTTAGAAAAATTGTAAGGCAACTGACTTTTGTAGTTCAACACATTACATAAAGAGTGATTCATTTTGCAAAGGATTAATCACAATGCATCTATTCTTCTTTTCTTGTTATCAAAATCTTCCTTCAACTAATATTGCATTTCACTGAAAACATTACATTTTTATAACTTTAAACACCACAAAATATCCTGAGTATTCACTATTCATATTAAGAAAGCCCTTGTAAAATACATGTATTTCATGGTCTGGTCTTGGTGAAATCATTCAGTGGAAATAATAAGGAAGCAGTTGGTAAGGTTTGGGACTTAATTTGCCAATGTAAGGATTATGAAATACATTGCTTGTATAAAGACTAATAAAGCTGGTTTTGTTTCTATTTCAGCGTTTATATGAATATTATTACCATCTCCTTTGGAGGAGACCCCAGGAATGATATCAGAAAAACAACTTAATCAAACATCTTAAATAAACACATAAGATTTGGTAATAATAACGCAACAGATACGAAAGATATTTCTTGCTATTGCTACATATTTTAACTAGACCCATATTTTCAATATAATGGGTCAATTAATTAGTTGTCCACTTCCAAATATTTTACTTATATATGATTTGATGGTTTTAAAGTAATTAACTTGTAACAGTTTAAGCAGATCCTGAACAAAGGGGTTAAAAGACAAAAGTTGAGAAAAACCCAAACAATTCCAAAGTTTGATACCAAGGTAACTTACATTTATACATTATTTCTACTCTATTAATGTGAGACAATTCTATGCAAGGATATTTTAATCATAGAAAGGAAAAATATTATGAATATATAATATACATGATTTTCCAATGGGTGTGTCTATACTTGCACTTGGGTATACAAAATCACTACCTTCTTGAATCTCTTATAGAGATTATATTATTTGTAGCTAATATGTTTACATCTGAGCAATGACGGGTAACATTCAGCTCTCAGAGAAAGCCAAACATTCTTTTTCACAATCTACCTTAGATATTAGATACACATATCTTTCTAATGTTCTTCTGAATTTTTTAACTTTAAAACACACCAAACCTAATAGAGTAAGATTTCTCCCCAAATATCTGATCTCTTTTGGAATTCCTCTCTATTATGATAGCATCATTCGATCTGACATATTCTTTTTCAACATTCCTTCACTTTCAATTAATATTCAAGTCATGTCTCTGTTTCAGAGCTATTTTCCCAAATCAATTCCCACAAACTAATATCCACAGCCCTCAGCTCTGCCTGTGCTCGGGCACTCACCTTGTCTCAATTGTGTCTAGCGAGTACCTGTTCTCTTTCCCTACTACTCCATTTAATTGTTTATATTGTTAATTGGCCAAGTTTCTTAACTACAGAGAAAGAAATACACTCTAGCTAGTTAAAGAAGAAAGGGAGTTATTTATAAAGTTGTTCTGATACCTCAAAGAATATTTTGCAAAATAAAAACAACAAACTGTAGGTTGAGCTTCCATGAAGAATTCCCATAACTATCCCACAAAACTAGGGCTCTGAATGAGCCACCTTAGCCATAATCAAACCAGTCACTTGCTCCAGAGTCGTATTGCACATGATCTAATCCCAACAACAAATTGCTCAGCCTCTCTTTATAACCAACTCAATTCTGCACAGTTTCCTGTTAGTGTACTGATTAGAGAAACTTACATTCCATCTGGAGTTCTTGCTGAAGTAGAGTCTGGAAAATGCAGTTTTTAGAATTCCAGCCAAGGAAGTACTAGGAGTAGTGCTAATTGGAGTGAGTGTTAAACAAATGAATGCACATATTACAAACAAAGTATTTTTTAAAACTAATCTCATCATAAAACTGTTATTTACTTGTCAAAATGTTTTAATTAACTATTGCCTAAAGACTAAAATCCAAACTTCATTATTGATCTTTATTTAAGAAAACATTTCATAAAATATAAATATTTGTTTGGCCAAAAACTTTCTTTAGAGTTCAATTTTGCTTAGTATTGTTCTTGACTCATATTCTTGGAAAGAAGATATGGCTCCTAGGTGTCAAAGGGATGAAATGGTACTGGGGTAGGGTGGTATATAAAATAATAATAGACAAAGTGATCTAGGATAATAAAATGTTGTATAAAATCTCCTTTAAGACCTGACGGAAGTAACATGAGCTTAAGAAAGGCAAGGATGAGAAAAACTTTCAAAGAGGAAGTTATACTTCAGCACGTTTTTAAACCATGTTGGCCGGTTTGCCATGTAACCATGACCAAGAGAAATGAAGACCAGAATTTACAAATTTGTGTAGCGGTATGGACTTGTAAAATACATATAAGAATAGAAAAGAGAATAAGTCATTTGGAATGACACATACTACTCCATTTGTTGACATGATAAGGGATTATCAGATGAACAAGATTCTCATTCACTTGCCTAAAGGGTTTAGACTATCCAGTGAGGGGTTGAGACCCAGAGAAGGAGTTTAACAATGAGATGAACCTTAGGTTTTCCTAGGAGTCTTTAGGGGATAGATCAAAATGTGTTGGGGCTAAAGCCATAGACAATATTTAGAAAGAATTATTCCAGGGTCAGATCCAAATTTAGTCAGTGGTTTGAATACTGAAAGAAGCTAATGTTTGGTAAGTGAGTGAAGACACAGCAGCATCAGTCACTGACTTGCATGGTCCTTAATACTGTGGTTTATGAACCAATAATTTCAGCTATGCTTTTCCAGTGAATCCAAATGAATCATCTTTTGTGAGGCCCGTATCTCTTGTAACATAGCCTTGAGCATTCTGTTCCTTCTGCCCAGAATAGCTTGCTACTCTTCTCTGCTCAGTTATTTGACAAGATTTAGCTTAAAGGGCTTTATTTTGAAGATATTCTTTAAATGCTTTGAGGTAGTAGCAGACATTAACTCTTTACTATGTGAAAAAGTCTGCCTTTAAATATATGGATCTTAGTGTACTGTAAGTGTTCATCTGTGGTCTGTGTTCTCACTTGGTTATGACTTTCTAAGGGTTCAAGGCTATGTCTTAACTTTTGGAAAGTAGTAGATATTTGGGATAGATGGAAAATTAATTTAAATTAATAATAATTACAAATTTTATAGGACATATCATGTTGTCTAATAAAATATAACAATATGTCCCAATATTTCCAACATTTCTGCTTTCTTTTGCTACATAATTGGTCATATTTCCATTTAGGGAATATTGATATAAAACATGCAAACTAGATTCATATACTTTGAATCAATGAATAAATAAATGCCTGCAGTTTAATCACCTGGCTAATTAGCAGAGGCAAATCAACATTTTATTTTAGTCTTTGGCCAAACCCTGACCAGTTTGTGTTGCCCAAATATGATTTTCTTTTTCTTTCAACAGAATCACATCTGGCAAAAGCCCAGGTCATTTTTAACTACTATAATTTTCTCTTAATCAGCTTTCTTGTTCTGAGCCTCATTTTCCTTTAATCAGTTCAGGTGTTCCTCATTGTTAGTGCCAATTCAAAATTATCAGTGTTCAAGACTGTTTTCTAAGCTAGTCACCCAGCATATTCTTTTTATATCCCAACTTTCTTCACTTGCTCTTTTTATTACCACCCAATCAGCACTTGGTCCATTTTCCGAAGTAGTAACCTGTGTTTGGAAATACGTTGTATTAAATATCCACCAACTACCACATCTAGGATAAATCTTGTTTTTTGAATTATTCTCACCCATAAACAGTTGTCAAAATATGTTAATATTCTAAAACACTGCTGTTTTTTTCTTTTACAGTCCACAAATTAGAGCTGGTTGTGTAGCACTCCATAAGTAATTTAATATTTTCATGTTAGCAGCATAACCTGGGATTGTTCTTAGAGAAGTGCCATAAGAACACCTTGTCTTTATGTGACAGGAGAAAATACTGAAGAAGCTTGTCATATGAGAATGTGCAAGGGGTTGTGTTGCCAGGCAGATGAGATCCGTGGCCAAATCATAAATCTGCCAATAAGATGCTATGTGGTCATTGATCAATTACTTGCAGTCTCTAAGCTTCAGTTGTCTCAAATATGAAAAGAACTGATAATACATTTCTCACAGAATTTCTGTGAGGTTTGCAATTAATACATGTACCAAGCCTACAAACTTTATTTAGTCAGCACATAGGTTTTGAGCATGAAATCTATCCTGTAATTGTGTATTATGTGTGTCTTTAAGTATGAAAGCATAGAAATTCTAATTTTCCACTGTGTAGCAAAATATACATGTCTTTATTTTCTAACTTTGAACAATTGTGATAACCATGTTTTGTTCAAACTCAAGCATATGTTTAATGACATTTGGTAGTGCTACACATAAGATCAACACTAGCAATAAGGTTAACATAATCTGTTGAAAATAAAAAGAAAGTTTTAGATTAAAAATAGCATCATGTAATAGAATTTGGACCTTGATATGAAAATAAAATAAAATAAAATTTTCTTTTATAAAATAATGTTAATTACTTCAAGTTGCTTTTATAAATAAATGGCTGTGTACAATTTCAAATTGTTTAAAAAATCAATAATATATGATTAAATGTTTTATGTATGATTAAACTTTTTATATATGATTAATCTATGTGTTTGAATATATAAATAACTTCTTAACATCTATATAACATGCATTGTAGACTCTTAGGTTGCTAGATAATATGGTGGCATAAAGAACAAACTTAAATCAACTATAAATTAATACATACACATATAGTCTGCTCTTTTTGTCCATTTTGATAAATGGCTATGTTTAAAATACATGGTTATTAAAAATACTTGATAGTTTGGTGACAAAGTTGAGAAGTCGGAATTCAGCCTTTATTGAGAACCTGTTACACATCTGATCCAGTTCTGGATGCTCTATCTGTATTAATTACTTGAATCCTTGCTGTAATACTTAGGCTTTAAGCCTAAATACTATAGTGTTTCCTCCTTTGCCATCAGGGAAAGCGGCTGTGATTGGTAATGAGAGTTTTCTCTGGTAATGTGGATGTTAAGTGGTAAGGTTGAGACTTGGTGTCATCTACTCAAGTCTGTCATGCAACTTAACTTCGGTCTAAAGGGGATTATGGCTTAACATTTATGACTTAAATTTTTGCTTCTAATTTTTATATCGTGATCCTGAATGAAAATCACTGGCTGAGTCTGACTTAAGATAGGGTTGCTAAGCATCATGGAATATGTAAATTAATGTAATTGAACTCTTTTTCTCTCTTCAGGGAAGGTTAGATTAAGATGAGTGGCCTTTACTCTTATCAAAAATATGAGCTGACTTTTTGTCAAGTATTTGCATAATTAGGCATCAATTGCAAACATAATGAGTATTAGTCTACTTACAGATATTTTGAGATGTTGTAATAAAAATAGTTTTATTTCTTAAAAGTCTTAATTTTACATTTTATATGTAAAGAGAGTAAAATTAAGACTTTTAATTTTACTCTCTTTACATATAAAGAGAGTACATATCTAAAAGTCTGTAAACTGTTAATTAAGCATAATAAACACTTTCTATTTTTTGGTGCAAAAATAGTTGTGGTGTTTGCCGTTGCTTTTAATAGCAAAAACTGCAATAGTGCACCAACCTAATAAGTTATGTTTTCAATATAATACAAATAAAAGAATAATATGTATTTGTCTTATCTTTCATTTATGGAAAATAGTTTCTTCCCCTGTATAAAAATATTACATTGTTTTGCTTATTTTCCAGATATATTGTACTAGGTAAAAGAAAATTGAAATTAACAAAAATAATACTGAAATTTCCTGAACTGCTTTCCATTATTTTCTGATCTGTGTACTAAAACACACATGTATGTAACTCTAGAAGGCAGTTTTACTATTGCTTTAGTGAGATGTATATCAACTACTTCCAGAGTAACTTGAAAGTATTGGAAATATTTACATTTGAGCATCTGAATGATCATATAAATGTTTAGGCAAGAAAAAAAAATGTTTTCCATACAGTAGCCCCTTATTTCCATACAGTAGCACCTTATTTACAGAGGATGTGTTCCAAGACCCCCAATGGATGACTGAAACCTTAAATAGTTCGTAATGTAACATATACTCTGATTACTTCTTATACAATCATGTTGTATTGGGCAAGCAGCATACACAGCATGGATAAGCCGGCCAAAGGGATGATTCACATTCAGAGTGGGTCAGAGTGGGACAGAGTGGAACACAGCACAATTTCATCACACTGCTCAGAACATCATACAATTTAAACCTTACAAATTGTTTGTTTCTGCAATTTGTCATTTAATATTTTTTTGGCTGTAGAAAACTGAAATCTCAGAAAGTGAAATTGTAGGTAAGGGGGCACTACTGTATCTGTGACTGAGTCTTAATCCCTTACACATACTAAACAAGGACTCCTTTTGGCCATTTTAGGATCATTATTGGAATAAATTTATTAATTTAAAGTGGGAAAGTTCTGATTTTTCTGCTATATCCTTTGAAAAAATAATCTTTTGGATTCAAGGATCCAAAGCACAGACCATTTATTGTATGACAGCCAACTATTCATACATCACTCTTAATTCTACTTTCTTAATTACATATTGCAATTTCAGACTTCTTAGCCACAACATTTAAACATCTCAGTTGTTACTAATAAGAGTAGTTTGTCTAAGGGAAAAGAAGGACTTCTTAGTATACATATTATACATGTTAGTGCATATTAGTACAGTTTGTAGGAGGTGATTGTTGCAAAGTTCAGAGATTCTTCATGGTCAGGAACAGGTAGATGCTTATAATAAAGCTTACCTTATAGAAACAGGATAAGAGACACTGTAACTATATTTTATTATAAATTGGATAACTATACACTTTTACAATTCTACTGATAAATCTCTTTTCGTTGTAACATTCTCATTAAAAGGTGTAAAATGCTTGGCCTTTGTCCCAGAAAAATTCTGGTATCTGCAAGTCTTGTCTTTCATTTAAGTGTTATTCAACTTGCAAGGTTTACAGGGAAATTATTGAGGTTCTATTTTGAAGTTCACTTAAAACAAGGATGCTTCCATGAGATTATGAGATTATCTGTGCAAATTATTTACTGAAAAATGATTAATGGCTAATTTTTAAACTGGTTTTTCTATGAAACAGAATAGTGAATTTTAAAGTTTTATTATCTGGAGAATTCAGAAGGATATCTTGTGCTAGTTGCATTATTCCAAAACATAAAATGTAACTACATTAGTTTCTTTTCCTTTGTAACAAATTACCATAAACTTAGGGCTCCACAGCAGCACCATTCTATATGTAAGAAACAAATGAGGAGACTGAGTTTTCAGCTCAAAGTATTGCAAGGCTGAACTTAAGGTGTCTGCTATTCTGAGTTCTCATCTGGATATTCTGGGATGATATCTATTCCCAAGTTTACACTGATGGCTGTCAGAATTTAGTTTCATGTAGGATTGAGGTATTGTTTTCCATGACGGCTGCTGTCTGGGGGCCACACTCAGCTCCTGGAGGCTACCTGAACTTTTGCCTCATTGTTTTTTTTTTTTTTTTTTAATTGAGACGGAGTTTCGCTCTTGTTACCCAGGCTGGAGTGCAATGGCGCGATCTCGGCTCACCGCAACCTCTGCCTCCTGCGTTCAGGCAATTCTCCTGCCTCAGCCTCCTGAGTAGCTGGGATTACAGGCAGGCGCCACCATGCCCAGCTAATTTTTTGTATTTTTAGTAGAGACGGGGTTTTACCACGTTGACCACGATGGTCTCGATCTCGACCTCGTGATTCACCCGCCTCGGCCTCCCAAAGTGCTGGGATTACAGGCTTGAGCCACCGTGCCCGGCCCTACTTTTGCCTCATTTTCGTCTTCATTTTCAAGCCAGTACTAACACCTTGCGTTCTTCTCAGGCTTCAGATATGTGGCTTACTCTTCTGTCCTCAGCTGAAAAAAGCTCTGTTTTTTTAAAGAGCTCATACAATTACAGCAGACCCACCTGCATTATCTCCCTATTTTAACGTCAACTGTGTCATATAATAAAACCTAATCATGGTGATAAAAACTCTCATCTCCACATTTCCAGGTATTATGTAGCATCTGCTATGAAAAGGATAGACATCTTTGGGGAAAAATACTAGAATGTCTCAAAATTATGCTTTATAATGAAGACATTTCAAGGTCAATGCACTGGTATGACCCTTCATAAAATATGAAGGGTCATATATAAAATATTTTATATTTTATATAAAATATAAAAACTTCATATCAGTTTTTGAACTTTTTAAAGATTCCAAATAGAGATGATATGTTTATATTCTAGTTATACCTTTATGTGAGTATTTAATAACTGGGCAGATAATTAAAAAAATAAAAACTCAAAAGTGCACATTTATGTTGCTTTGTACCTGAGGATTAAATGAAGTTAAAAGAAACCAAAAACAAACCAACCAAGCAAAAAACAACCACGTTCTATTTTTTCTACTCTGGTAGATTTTTCTTTTGTTCATAAGAGTACAAGTATTTCTAGAACTAAAGACATAAGAATATTGTTTTTTTTAACCATATAATTTTTATTGTTGCTTTTAATTTCCTATAAGAATTTCATTTATTTTCCAATAACATATGCCTGAAATCGACTGGGGGTGGTGGCTCATGCCTGTAATCCTAGCACTTTGGGAAATCCAGGTAGGTGGATCACGAGGTCATGAGTTTAAGACCAGCCTAGCCAACATGGTGAAACTCCCTCTCTATGAAAAATACAAAATTTAGCCAGATGTGGTGGCGGGTACCTGTAATCCCAGCTACTTGGGAGGCTGAAGCAGGATAATTGCTCGAACCCAGGATCCGAAGGTTGCAGTAAGCCTATATCACCTCACAGCACTCCAGCCTGGGTGACAGAGTGATACTCCATTTCAAAAAACAAACAAACAAACAAAAACAACACCCCTGATCTAATAGGGATCATGAGGAAGCTCTGGGTCAAATTATTTTCCAGCCAAAGGCTTGCCATTAAAGAACTCTCATATTGCATAGAAATGTCTAGGACCTTGTAACACCACTTTGCTCTGTCAATGGCTGAGGGCCACCCAAAAAGAGTATGACTTCAGCTCTTTGAGGCTGATTATGTAGTTAATAGCTAAAATATGTCAGCTAACCACGCTTTTTCACAAGGACCCTGAACAGGACATCTCAGTATGTGTCACGGTTATAGAGGAAAAAATCTAATTGCCATATACAGTGTTTAGCCTAAGGCTATGTTCATAGAAACACATAAACAAAAATGTTATGAGGTATCTGTCAAGAGACTGGCATAATTGTAAGAGATACCATAGTCTACATCTGATTGGACAACAAATCTTACACATGTTATTATAGTTTTGCTAGTGCCAGTAAATATTTTTTCCAGGATCAATAGACAACAGAGTTTTCTGTATATATAAAAGATAAGATGCAGTTATTGGTCATGTTACATTGTGAGAGAAGTGATGCTAGATAAAAAATAAAAAGAAAACAAATAAACAAAAAGCTGAGTTATGTTGTGTAAATATGTACTTAATAGATATCAGTTAAGAAATAACTTCACCTACTGAGATCTGAATGGCCAAAAAAGAGCTGAAGATAATTATTCACATCCCAATGAAAGTTGTATAATATTAGGAATTATGAGGTAGACCATGCAGAGTATCCTACACAATCTGAAAGAAAGTAGATTTTATAAGACAAGCGATACCTGCATAGACATATAGAATAGCAGAATTATAAAAGGATTGTGCAGATATTATGAAATGATGAAGCTGAGCTAATGTAACCATGTTTGCACTGTCAGAGGAATTGTGCGAGCAGTGGGAATAATTGACTATTTAAATAGAAAATGTAAAAATTGATGCTGGGATCACCCGTCTCCTTGATTCAGGGAATACAGGTGCCTATATACATTTTCTTTGATTTCTCTAAGATTTGCAGAAGCTCAAGGGAGTCATGAAGGACCTCAGTTATGTCATTATTTCTACCTGTGCATGAACTACCCAAGTTTTTTAGCAGACATTTATAGATAAAATAGTTCTGGAGTTCTGTGAGCTCCTCTGATCTTTATTCATTCTGCTATATGTTGGACTTAATTTTATCTCTGAAAAAAGGTGGCTGTGGTTGGATTACTATGATGAATTACCAGAAAAACCCCGGATTCTTTAGCCTATACTGGGAAGAAAAGCTAGACTTGAAAAGTTGGTGGTTTAAAATCTTTGCATATTAACAAATTTTAAAAGTGGCTAATGTCACTATGGAGCACTGGGTATATTGTTCGGTATGCTAGCTTGGCAAATCTAAAGTGGCAGGTAACAAAGGCTAAGAATTCTCCAGCGACCTCATGCAATTTCTGAGAGCACTAGGGAGTTGGCTAACTACCTCACTTACACCTCATAAAGTGAGACCTTTGATTCACCCCTGCTGATCTCTCTGCTCCTCTTTCTAATTTCTTTAATTGGAAAGTCAGGTAGTGACCCTGGCTGTGGAGAGAATCCAAGATACTCATGCATACACTATTTTGTATTTTTGAAAAAACAAAATAATAAAAACCTAGAGCAGCAACTCCTGAGAATCTTCAGCCTTCATTTGAGATTTTTTAGAGGCTTAGAATAGAATAATTATTTAAGGCATAAAATAAATATTTCAAATGCCACAATTCACAAATGTGTTTGCCCAGAAGCAATTGACACTTAAAGATGAGTTGTGAAAGCATATTATTACAGACTACAAATGGGAGATGAAGAAAATTCACCTTCTACTTGAAAGCTGGACAATCAAGCCTCTTCCATTGCAAAGCAAGTAGAGTGTCTAACACCTGTAATAATTAAAGGTGACATATGGGGAGTGTTGAAAGCCAGACTGAAAGATGGGACAACACTAACCTACCAATCACACAGCAGAAGCCACGTTCCTAAATTCAAAATATAAGCCCTTTTTGGAAAAGTTTCTTTCTAGAAGCCTATTTCTTCTTTATCCTCAAAAACTCAAAATATACATGTAGCAGTTAATAAAATCTTGTAAGTCAAAATGAGTTTATATATAGAAAGCTATATGTATCTGTGTGTATGTACATTATACATGTATGTATATATATGTGCATATATATGTATATAAAACAAAGCTTAAAAGAAAGAAGACACCAAGGAATGGCCCAGACTTTAGGTTCTGCTAGAGATCTGATAAGAGCAAGATACTGTTCAGCAAAAATGGACAAGCTGTATTTTACAGAGATAGTAGAGATAAAACTGGAACCTTAAAGAGAAAATAGGACATTCTAAAAAGCAAAAATTATCCCTGTGAGGTAGAAACAGTAATGATATATATGAAATAAAGATTTGAAGAGTTTGTTAACACAAGGTTTCATATCAGCATTTGTACTTTGTTGTCTGAATCTTGAATCTTATTATTTCTCTGCCTTATAACTTTGAATTGAATGTGCCAGGCTTACTATTGGACATCTGAATAATCTGTATGTTTATAGTTATACAGTTTCTAGTGACATATGATTTATCTGCAGTTAGAGGCCAAGTGTGCACTACATTCTTAAACTTGAGAATTTAGTTTGACATGGAATATGTGGGTGGTGTGCCTTCCATTGGTGAGTGGTTTCTCTCATTTCAACAAAACTTTCTCTTAAAAATAATAATAAGTTTTTGTAGTAACAGCTTTTTAAAAAATCAGATGAGTAAAAAATAATTAGATGAAATTGCCCAGGGTCACATAACACATTAGTAATAGTAAATCTATAAAGTATCCAGGGTTCACTTAATTAACTTTTGGGTTACTCTTAATTTTGAGGCATTAGTATACTAACCTCTATTACTTTAAGTCACAGTTTTGGAAAATACCGATATTGAGAGATTGTGGGGGAAAAGGAAACACAAATGATTTTTTCTCCCAATATTTTCCTTGCATATGACCTTGGAAAACCAACCTATGGCCTCTCTGCAGCTCTAAAACTGTTTTCATTTTACCTGCAATGCATGCTCAGTAAGAGGCTCAGAAAGAGTGATAAACAATGCTTCTGGTTGTGACAAGGATTGGCATCTGCTTTGAAAAAAATGTTTCTTCTTTTACAAAATGCTGATGTTAAACTAAGGAAGTCCTATAACTTCTTTGTCATCTAAAATGTCCTTGCACTGTGGACCACAAAAATCAGAGAATGCTATCTTCTGAAGGACAGTTATGACCCTTATTAAACAGACTAGAACACAGCAGCTGTGCTCAACTATACCAAAAATGTTCAGAATAGTGGAAAACAGTTTTGCAAGTATCATACAAGATGAAATGAATGGCTCACCAGGAAGTAAACAGCCTGTCTGAAATCCATAGTCTCAACATTCCGCTTCTGAATGAATGTGACTCAAAAACACAGATTCTATATTTGTTTATGCCTAATGTGGCTGTAGTAATCATTTTCCCTTTTCAATCTGAAAAGTCAAATCGCTTGTTGAAGAATTGTAGAACCAAATAACAAATCAGAAAGAGACTATCTTAAAAATGTCTTACATTTACAACCAGGTTCTTTATATTCCGTTATGGTTTTGGCAAACAATAGGCATAAGCACTTTTAGTACATATAAAGACTAACCTGGTCCATTAACATTACTAATGCCTGTACAATGAAAATAGAGTAACCGTGTAGACTGTCTTTGGTTTTATGAATGAACAACAGTTATTTACCATTTAATTTCAAGTTCTTAATGCTGATTAGATGTTATTCCATTAAAAACATAAATACAGTATAAATTTGATGTATATTTCTTTTAAAAGCATCTGATCTTGAAGTGGCACAATATAAAAGAAGAGGAACCTCATACAAGAATGACACAATTCTGAGAGATTACATAAAATTGAAAAGAATGACTTACAATAAAACAGATGGCAGTGGAAGCAGCTGCATGGTTTCGTTTCTGAAGTGCGTTAGACACATATGTGGATGGGAATATGGTGTGTGTGGGGAAAGAATTGTGACTATACATGAAAATGAAAAATTGATGAAATTTTGGCTTTTCTACATTGAGACTAAAATATCAGTGCTAGGGATTCTTTTTCTTTCAAGTACTTTCCTATCTACCAAATGAAAGAAGACTGTTACTCTTACATAAGCAACTTTAAAAATTCCACTGTGATGCTTTTTTCCATCCCCCATTTATTTAAAATTACCATATAGTCTGGCTTGTTTTTCTGCAAATTCCCACTTGAATTTCAATTATACAGTGCTATGGAGATACGGTTTGTAATGATTAATTTTATGTGTTAACTTGACTGGGCCACAGGGTGCCCAGATATTTGGTTAAACATTATTTATAGGTACATTAAGTATATTTATAAGTGAGATTAATATTTGAATCAGTGGACAGTGTAAAGCAGATTGCCTTTTCCAATATTGGGTGACCTCATTCAATCCATTGAATGTCTGAATATTTTCTCTGCCTGATTTTCTTCAAGCTAGAACATCAGTCTTCTACCTTTAAACTTGAACTCAAACTAGGCCATAAACTATTTGCTCTTGTGGTTCTTGAAACTTGGGTTGTGACTGAAACTACACCATTGTCTCTACTGGGTTTGGACTACTCACTCTCCATAATTGTTTAAACCAATTACCTATAATTAATCTCTCTCTTTCTCTGTCTCTTTCCATAGATAGATAGATAGAGATAAAGATTAGATATAGATATAGAGACACACACATCCTGTTCATTCTGTTTCTCCAGAAAACCTTGCCAAATATGACTCAACAATTATTCATATACTCTTCCAGGAACTTCATATTAAGGCATGTAAGGTTGACTTGCATGACCAAGAAATATAAGTGCATTGGTTGCTTTCTTCTTTTCTCTCTCAGCAATTCTGCGAGCATGGAAGAAGGGCCTTAGTCGTGGGTCCTCCAATGATTATAATGAGAGAAATGTCCCTGCCAATACACATTATTAGGCATGTAGTATTAGTCAAACATAAGCTAGAGCAGTATTAGCCATTAAATTTGGGAACTTTTTTTTATAACTCCAGAAACTATACTATTTTGATTGCTATATTCCTGGCCTGTCCATGCAATTTATTATATGCTGAATTTTATAATTATTTATTTTAATAATGATGAACCAGATACTTTATGATGAAGAGTATTTTTGATACTAAAACAAATAAAGTAATTGCATTATTCCATTCTCACACTGCTATAAAGAACTGCCTGGACTCAGATAAGAGTTGAAAGTGATCACTTTATGGAAGGAGAAATGGAAAGTTGGGATGTTTTGAGATTCCTGTTTGTATTAACAAGGCTAATAGAAGTCACTTGCTCTTGAACTATGTGCATGTATCACTTTGATAAAAAACAAAATTTAAAAAAAATTGTCCTCAAAAAAAAAAAGAACTGCCTGAGACTGGAAAATATATACAAAATATATATTAAAAAAAGGCTTAATTGATTCATAGTGATGCATAGCTGGGGAGGCCTCAAGAGACTTACAGTCATGGTAGAAAGGGAAGCAGGCATGTTTTACATAATGGTAGGTGAGAGATAATTAAAAGCTCAAGGGAAACTGCTGTTTATAAAATCATCAGATCTCATGAGAACTCCCTCACTATGATGAGAACAGCATGGGAGAAACCACCCCTATGATCCAATCACCTCCCACTGGGCCCCTCCCTTGATGTGACACATGGGGATCACGTGGATTACAATTCAAGAAGAGATTTGGGTAAGAACACAACCAAACCATATTAGTCATCTTTTTTTAAATGAGAAAATGATTATCAGAAATATTAACTTGCTTAAAGTGATTGTGCTGGGCACAAAAATCAAGTCAGTGTAGTGTTCTTTCTAATTTCTGCTAATAACTATTATTTGTTGTTTTTGTTCTAGTTTCAGGTTTCACTTTACAGCAGGACTGAATTTGGTGGTTGAATATATTTTTCTACATTTTGATTTGTTGCTGTTGTTGTTGCTGTGGTTTTAGTTATTTTTTTGTTGAAGTTTGAGGAATGAAGTACAGTTATTGTATAATAAGTCAATGCTCAGGACAGTATATTAGAAAGTCATTAAGGCATTTCGAAAAATCATTTATAAAAATACCATAAATATAAGAGATAAACATGGACCAGAAAAGTGCATAAAATAAATTGGCTGCATGACAGTTTACAAAAAGTGTACCCAAATGCTGCTGATCCACAGCTGTCCACCTAGTGAAGTTTAACAGCTTATATGTCAAACAGCCTGGAACTAGGAGAAGTGACGACTACTCTCTGCATTAGTATCTTCATTTGCACAATGGAAAATGGTTACTATCTTAGCTCTTGATTGTGAGGATTTAATAAGACAATGTAGGTAAATTGCTCAGCCTGTCAGATAGTACATCCTAAAGAAATTTAAAGATAACAATAAAAAAGATGAAAGAAGAAGAAGGAGTGAAAAAAAGAGAAGAGAAAGTGGATTCAAAGCTCTGTCCTTGGGCTGTAATGTTCAAAGCTTTTAAATGACTAGATTAGAACTGCTAAGGTATGTCACATTGTTTGTAGTTGTCCACAAAAATACACATAAGTGACATTTTGCTTAACATTTCCCTAGGCATTCAGCTTAATAGGGATCCATAGTGGTAGATGGCTAAGAAAACAAAAGGAAAATAACATATAACAAGTCCTGAATATTTTTGTTAATTTTCTGTCTGGTTAATCAGTCTAATATTGACAGTGGGGTGTTAAAGTCTCCCACTATATTGTGTGGGAGTCTAGGTCTCTTTGTTGGTTTCTAAGAACGTGCTTTATGAGCCTGGGTGCTCCTGTGTTGGATACATATATATTTAGGATAGATAGCTCCTCCTCGCATTGATGCCTTTACAATTATGCAATGCCCTTCTTTGTCTTTTTTGATCTTTGCTGGTTTAAAGTCTATTTTATGAGAGACCAGAATTTCAACTCCTGTATTTTTTTTTGCTTTCCAATTGTTGTTTAAATATTCTTCCATCCCTTTATTTTGAGCTAATATGTGTCTTTTCACATGAGTTGGGTCTCCTGAATACAGCACACTGATGGGTCTTGACTCTTTATCCAGTTTGCCAGTCTGTGTCTTTTAATTGAGGCATTTAGCCCATTTACTTTTAGGGTTAATAGTGTTATGTGTGAATTTGATCCTGTCATTATAATAGCTGGTTATTTTGCCTGTTAGTTGATGCAGTTTCTTCATAGTGTAAATGGTCTTTACAGTTTGGTATATTTTTGCAGAGGCTGGTACCAGTTTTTCCTTTCCATATTTAGGCTTCTTTCTGTATCTCTTGTAAGGCAGGTCTGGTGGTGCCTCAGCACTTGCCAGCTCTGGACCAAGCTGACCTAATAGACATCTACAGAACTCTTCACTCCAAATCAACATAATGTATGTTCTTCTCTGCATCACATTGCACTTATTCTAAAATTGACCACATAACTGGAAGTAAAACACTCCTCAGCAAATGCAAAAGAATGGAAATCATAATGAACAGTCTCTCAGATCACAGTGAAATAAAAAACTAGAACTCAGTATTAGGAAACTCACTCAAAACTGCACAGCTACATGAATACTGAACAACCGGCTCCTGAATGACTTCTAAGTAAACAGCTAAATTAAGGCAGAAATAAATAAGTTCTTTGAAACCAATAAGAACAAAGGCACAACATACCGGAATCTCTGGGACACAGCTAAAGCAGTATTTAGAGGAAAATTTATAGCACTAAATGCCCACAGGAGATAGTGGGAAAGATTTAAAGTTGACACCCTAAAATTACAATTAAAGGAATAGAGAAGCAAGAGCAAACAAATTCAAATGCTAGCAGAAAACAAGAAATAAGTAAGATCAGAGTAGAACTGAAGGAGATAGAGACACGAAAAACCCTTCCAAAAAAAAATCAATAAATCCAGCAGCTGTTTTTTTGAAAAGATTAACAAAATAAATACACCACTAGCCAGACTAACTAAGGAGAAAAGAGAAAAGAATCAAATAGACACAATAGAAAATGACAAAGGGGATATAACCACTGATCCACAGATCACAAACTACCCTCAGAGAGTATTATAAATACCTCTACTTGAACAAACTAAAAAATCTAGGAGAAATGCATAAATTCCTGGACACATACACCCTCCCAAGACTATTCCAGGCAGAAGTAGAATCGCTGAATAGACCAAAAACAAATTCTGAAATTGAGGCAGTAATTAATAGCCTACCAACTGAAAAGAGCCCAGTACCAAAGACATTCACAGCTAAATTCTACCAGATGTACAAAGAGGAGCTGGCACCATTCCTTCTGTAACTATTTCAAACAATAGAAAAAGAGGAGCTCCTCTCTAACTCATTTTATGAGGCCATCATCATCCTGATACCAAAACCTGGCAGAAACACAACTAAAAAAGAAAATTCAGGCCAATATCCCTGATGAACATCAGTGCAAACCTCTTCAATAAAATATTGGCAAACTAAATCCAGCAGCACATCAAAAAGCTTATCCACCATGATCAAGTCCGCTTTATCCCTAGGATACAAGGCTGGTTCAACAGATGTAAATCAGTAAGTATATCCATCATATAAACAAAACCAATGACGAAAACCACATGATTATTTCAACAGATGCAGAAAAGGCCTTTGATAAGTTTCAACTCCCTTTTAGGCTACAAATTCTCAATAAACTAGGTACTGATGGAACATGTCTCAAAATAATGGGAGCTATTTATGACAAATCCACAGCCAATATCATACTGAATTGGCAAAAACTGGAAGCATTTCATTTGAAAACTGGCACAAAACAAGGATGCTCTCTCTCACCACTTCTATTCAACATAGTATTGGAAGTTCTAGCCAGGGAAATCAGGCAGGATAAAGAGAAAAAGGATATTCAAATAGGAAGGGAGGAAGTCAAATTGTGTCTGATTGCAGATTACAAGAGTGTATATTTAGAAAACTCTATCATCTCAGCCTGAAGTCTCCTTAAGTTGATAAGCAACTTCAGCAAAATCTCAGGATATAAAATCAATGTGCAAAATCACAAGCATTCCTATAAACCCATAACAGATAAACAGAGAGCCAAATCATGAGTGAACTACAGACAGAATAAGATACCTAGGAATACAACTAACAAGGGATGTGAAGGACCTCTTCAAGGAGAACTACGAACCACTGCTCAAGGAAATGACAGAGGACAAAAACAGATGGAAATACATTCCATGTTCATGGATAGGAAGAATCAATATTGTGAAAATGGCCACACTGCCTAAAGTAATTTATACAATCAGTGTTATCCCCCTCAAGCTACCACTGACTTCCCTCACAGAATGAATAAAAACTACTTTAAGTTTCACATAGAACCAAAAAAGAGCCCACATATCCAAGACAATCCTAAGCAGAAAGAACAAAACTGGAGGCATCAAAGATACTTGACTTCAAACAAAATTAAAAGGCTATGGTATCCGAAATAGCAGGGTACTGGTACCAAAACAGACATATAAACCAATAGAACAAAACAGAGGCCTTGGACCTGATTCCACACATCTACAACCATCTGATATTTGACAAACCTGTCAAAAACAAGCAATGGGGAAATGATTACCTATTTAATAAATGGTGTTGGGCAAACTGGCTAGCCATATGCAGAAAGCTGAAACTGGACTGCTTCCTTACACCTTATACAAGAATTAACTCCAGATGGATTAAAGATTTAGACATAAGACCCAACACCATGAAAACCCTAGAAGAAAACGTAGGCAGTATCATTCAAGACATAGGCATAGGCAAGGAATTTATGACTAAAACACCAAAAGCAATGGCAACAAAAGCCAAAATAAACAAATGAGATCTAATTAAAATTAAGAGCTTCTGCACAGCAAAAGAAACAATCAAGAGTGAAATGGCAACCAACAGAATGGGAAAAAATCATTTGCATTCTACCCATTTGACAAAGGGCTAAAATCCAGAATTTACAAAGAACTAAAACAAATTTACAGGAAAAACAAACAAACAAACAACCCCATCAAAAAGTGTGCAAAGTATATAAACAAACACTTTTCAAAAGAAGACATCTATGTAGCCAACAAACATATGAAAAATGCTCATAATCACTGGTCATTAGAGAAATGCAAATCAAAACCACATTGAGATACCATCTCATGCCAGTTAGAATGGCGATCATTAAAAAACCTGGAGACAACAGATGCTCGAGAGCCTGTAGAGAAATAGGAACGCTTTTACACTGTTGATGGGTGTGTAAATTAGTTCAACCATTTTGGAAGACAGTGTGGCAATTTCTCAAGGATCTAGAAATAGAAATATCATTTGACCCAGCATTCCCATTACTGGGATATCTAAAGGATTATAAATCATTCTCTTATAAAGACACATGCACATGTATGTTCATTGCAACACTTTCACAATAGCAAATACTTGGAACCAACCCAAATGCCCATTAATGACAAACTGGATTTTAAAAAATGTGGCACATATACACCATAGAATACTATGCAGCCATAAACAAGGATGAGTTCATGTCCTTTGCAGGTACCTCGATGAAGCTGAAAACCATTATTCTCAGCAAACTAACACAGGTACAAAAAAACAAACACTGCCTGTTTTTACTCATGAGTGGGATTTGAACAATAATAACATTTGGACACAGGGAGAGGGACATCACTCAACAGGGCCTGGCTGGTGGGGCAGGGGTATAGGTGAGGGATAGCATTAGGAAATATACCTAATGTAGAATTCAGGTTGATGGGTGCAGCAAACCAACAAAGCACGTGTATACCTATATAACAAACCTGCACGTTCTGCACAAGTATCCCAGAACTTAGAGCATGATATTAATAATAATAATAATATGTAGTAAATTGAAATGTAAACAAGAGCTGAATTGATGTTAGGAGGATCACTTAAGCCTGGGTTGAGGCTGCCATGAGCTGAAATGTTGCCACTGCACTCCAGCATAGGTAAAGAGCAAGACCGTGAAGCAAAAAAATAAGTAAGGATGGATAAATTATAGCTGTATGCATCATTCATTATGCTAAGTAAGACATTTAAAAATAATTATGAGAAATGCTTTACTAATCATGATTTGTTTTTATTTGTATTTTTCCGCTTCTTAGACAAATATATACTCATTTTAAAAAGGAAAAAAAAAAAAAAAAAAAAGAAGAGCCTCAGAGGCAGGAGAAAAGAGGCTCTTTCATTGGGTTTATAAGTGAACAACTAAAATAATCTGGACAGTAAAGTGTACTGAGTTTTAAGAGGCCTTTGAATCAGAACGTAAGAAAGATGTGTAGTTTTGGAATAAGCCATGAAGAAGGAATTAGAGATGGTTAATTTCAAAAGAAAGAGAAGCTTCAGCATGGGAATGAATATGGTCTTCCAATACATAAAATGTATCCTGGGAAAGATTCTGTTTCTAGCTTTAATGAGCAAAACATTTAGATTGTATTGATTGTCGTTCATGCAAAGGGAATATTTCTTAAATGTTAGAGTTATATAAATAGGATCCCAGGATATAGTCATCATGGAATATGTTGCCTCATGCATGGAGTAGTAAATTTCTTACCAGATATTAGTTCAAGCAACTGCTATTCTGTCCTTTCACAAAAAGAAAGAAGACACAGTATCCATTGAGGCTGGGTGAATTGATCTCTGTGATTTTTTTTCGAACTATGAAATAACATGATTACCTTTCTATGAATTTCTATTCAACGTTTTGTACAGGTTCTTTAAGTATTTATTCGGACTTTACCATGAGCAAAGTACTATGCACTTGTTTTATGTACTGATCATCCCATTTAATTTATGAGAGAGGTAATATGTTGTTGGTTTTAATTAGAAAAGTGAGGTATGGAGAAGTTAAATCATGTGTACATGAAAACAAGCTGCCAAAGAGGGACGCTGGTATAAACTTCCCTCTAGTATAAACTCTAGCACTATGATTCTAGGCAACTAGAATTGGGGTCTTCTCCTTTACCATAAAAAAGTTTATAAACTTTACAATGTTCCTCATGATATCTTGCATGTTTAGTAGAATCATAACACCAATGTGCTATATTCTATCATTGAATCATCTCTATCATGCCATCAGGACATCATAAAAATCTAATAGTAAGAACCAAGCCACACCGAATGTAAGATTTTCAGATATTTGCCAGTCTTTTCATGTTTGTGAAATCTAAGCATGAGAACTTGATTTACAAATCAGACCTAGAATTTAGGACCTAATGTTATTAGTTGGGTCTCACACATTGCTAACACCTCATACCACATTTATCTCCACTAATTAAAGGATTCAGCAATATAAAATTTAGTTTTTGACATGATTAAGCACTTCAGGAAGTGGTTGTCTTCTCCTCTTGCGGAAAAAAATATGCAGGCTGCTTGGCTTGTGTGATAAAACAATGTTGCTAACATCACATGAAAAATAATCAAATGAAAGAATGATGGGGATGGCTAGGTATTTCCAGTGATAATCTTGGGACTTTTTTACTCTAAAAATGCACTTTTATAAATTTTGAGTAACTCATTATTTTCTTTTAAACAGCAAATACTTCTTAACTGCTAGCAGAACGCTGTCGCATTCTTTCTGATGAGTCAGCAGTTGCAATGCCAGTACATTAAACAGCATTTTGCAGAGGAAAAGAAGCAGAATAATAATTCTGTTGAATCTAACTAAGCAAGCAATATCACACTTGGTAACAGATCATGTGTACTATTTACAACTGAAGATTATAAAAGTGTAATACCATATACCTTTACTATTTAAAAAGGAAAAATAAATTATGCTTTATGAAGATATAAGGGCAGATACCTAGAAATCTTCAGAGTGCACATTTATGAGTAGGTAACCTGCATTTACATATGAGTGAAGCTGTGAGTTGTGTCAGCCAGAGTTCAAGGCACACAGGCTGTTCTCACAGTGCAGGGTTATAATGCAAAATAATGCTTCCACCAGCCAAAAAGACCTTTTTTGCTTAACCATGTAGGATGAGGAGTAGTTTCCTAATAAAGATAAAGAAAACTTGGAATCAAACTGAAATAATTGTATTTTCTGCACCAATCCTTCCTCTTTTGATTTTACATAATCAAGACTAAAAATCTCAGAACAGAATTCTCTGATTTTTCTATTTTCAATTTCAGAAGTTTCCAGTAACAATTCTATATAAATAATAAATAGATCAAAATACCAAAGGAAATTTTTTTCCTAAGATTTAGATTTCTCGTTGTGCAACAATCCTGAAAAAAGACATTTTTCAATCTATATAAAATATGCTATATTTCTGAGTAAGTTTGGAGTCAGGAGACTTTTTTCACATAAAAACATCATTGTCTGGCAGTTTCTTTCATAGCATGTAAGGATCACTACATTAATTAAATAATTTGTCAGGAAAAATAACTCATTAGGTAAGATTTGATACGGATGTCAATCTCCTTTCAGCAAACCTCATTTCCACCACTTTGTCCTCTTTTAACCATCCTATGTGTTCGTTTCAGGTAAAATTTCTCAACCTCAGCACTAATGACATTTTGCATTGGGTAATTCTTTGATATGGGGGCTGCCCTATGGACTGGGGGATGTTTAGCAGCATGTGTGCCTATTACCCATTAGATGACGGAAGCAGTAATGTGAATCAGTATTGTCATGACAATCGGTAATATCTACCGATGTTGTCAAATGTCCCCTAGGAGATAAAATCTCCCGGCTGGAAACCATTGATTTAAAGCCACCACAGACTATATCCACCTTTCCTCATTATAGCAAAAATTTTTTCTTTTGTCTTCTTTGCCGCTAACTTCACTGCCATGCTTTGTGCCATTATTATAATTTAACTCTCATTTCTTTACCTTTATGGAAGTTACTAAAGGTTTCTCCCTACTTTAAGGAATTGAACAATAGCTTTTCTTTCTCCTGTTGCTGTGGTTCCACATTAGGCCATAGAACTTGTGGACCAGAAGGGGTGTGGATTTCCATCACTGTTCAACCCCTCCGCAAGGCACCTCTGTGCAGGGCACTAACTATGCAACTTTTCATGGTCCTCTGTTCACAGTATTACAGAGCATCATGTATATATAGAACTTGGAAATTAATGCCTCCATAGTGGCACTATGATAATAGGTGGTCGTGTTGCCAGGCCAGTTTTCAAAAGTCCATTTGCCTGTAAAACCACTGAAGTCTGTAAATAGCCATATCTTGGATTCTGGGACTTGGAAACTGGAATGCATGTGGTATCGTTTTAAAGGAAGAGATAAAATAAAAAGACAGCTGATATTTTTTCTCAGATCCAGTTTGGTAAAAAATATTTTAAATTAGAATGGTTTAGCTTTGATATCTATGCCCTTTAATGTTTCTATGGAAATTCTAAAAAGAATTATAATTGCAAGCAAAGAGTCAGTGCCTGCTTTATTCCCGAAAGTTATTCTATCCTTATGAAACATAAAAACATATGCTCCTTCAATGATGGCAAATTTGGATAAATTTGTAAGTTAGAAAGTGAAGGGACTGGCATACAGACTCATTCCCTATATATAATAGGCACTATACATTAATTAGTATATTAGTAAATACATGTTAGTTGGCTAAGTCACTTCACAAAAATTTGTATTTTGCAGAGGTGATTTTTGTAAAACACGATTCTATTTAACTGTTAAAAAAACAGAGTAAACATTAAGTGCGTATTAAATGTGAAAGTTAATATCCCAGATACAATGGAGATGCGGAGATAATGAAGACATGATTCATGTCCTTAGATATTTTCAAAATTCAGAAAAGAATTGATAGAGAATAAAAACTATATAAATAAAATAAAGCTAGTTGGAGAAGGTTTTTTTATTATGATGCACCCTGTAAATAATTATAATAGACATGAATAATTATGTATATTTTTCATCTCCTATAAACATTCTAAGTGTGACTAGCATCATTATTCAGTGTTCACACATGCATTCGCTTCTACTGTGCTAATTTTATTAAAAATGAATTGAGATCAATTTAAACCTACAAAAAATTAAAACATTTAAGCACTGTATTCACTTGTTAACTCTTTCCTACAATGCAAAAGATCTTCGTCTCCCCAGATTCTGATGAAGATGTCATATTGCCACTTCCTTGAGCACCCTGATAGATGAATCACGAATGCTTTGAATTGTATATTTTGGAAAGGTAAATCACTGAGCTAGATTTACATAAGCAGTTAAACTGGAGAGCCAGAGTTTAAGCCATATTGTTTCCAAACTCCATGTTGTCTCACTGCATTCCAGATTTCCTTCTCTTTCCTCTTTACCTTGCCTTCCCAAGGTCATGAGTGAATACTGGTGGATTATTATACTCTAAATATTTTCCTGCTATTTTTACATGTTCCCGGAATGATCTTTATTTTTTATTAAATATGTAAGGCAAAAAAAATTTTAATATTTGCTCGCTCTCTCATTGAAAATTGTATTCTATCTCATTCATTCTACCAAAAATGTTTAGTGGCTTCCTACAGTTCTAGAGAGAAAGATTATCCTAATTTTCTCTAACAGTATTACCCTCCCTCTACTATGAACATTTGTATCATTATACTTTAATAATGTTTCTGTTCTATATTCTGTGTCCATTTAGAAGTTGGTCAATTCATGTTACAACTTTACTAACTTTTTAAGAATAAAATAACCTTAAAAGAAACACTTATTTTGAAACTCAATAGAGTCAGAGTGTGTATTCTGATAATTCACGGCACAATTGCTGATTGTTGATGGAGCAATCATTTTTGGTTGTTGGGAGTTTCAGTACTCTTCAAGTTACTCCCCACCAGTGTTTGTCTTTGTGCCACTTCCAGGTTTCACCACAAAGAACAGAAATTAGAATGTTAACAGTGAACAATTCCCAGGGAAGACCACAAATTTGCCTTTATGATCCTATAAATCTGAAATTTAAGTGGTACAATGATGACAATGATAAGTTTGTGTGCTAGTTTAAGGGATTATATGTTTGCTCAAAATATAGTCATTACATATTTAAAAAGAACTAAGATCATGCAAAAATGGAAAACACAAAGCATTAATGATGTCAAGTTATTTGAAGTCTAATCTTCGTTGTAGTTCTGCTCATTTATAGGATTGATTTGTTTTGATAAGTTTGATTTGTTAGGAACTTCTCAATTTATCTGTTCTAATAATATCAGTAACTCCTGTTAGTAAATACCACAACTTTGGAAGGGATATTCAATTACTTCCTATCTAATCCAACTTAGAGATATGTTTAAACACAATAGTCAATACCTCAACATTAAAAATACATTGCAATTACCAAACATTTTCTCTATGTGATCTACAATTCTTTCTTTCTCTAATTTCCCTCTAGAAAAATGTATTACAAACATAACTTTTAAAATCTCTTTAGCAAGTAATTGGTAAAGAAGCTTATTTCCTAGCATGAAGATATTTATGTACCATATATATATATATATATATATATATATATATATATATATATAGTATAAAGGAATATATTATACTGTAGATTTCATAGAGAAGATAAGGGATAGGTAAGGGAATAGAGAGTGGCAAATTTAGCTAGCAGGGATTGGTATTGTTTTGGATAATGTCATTAAAATCCTCTCACCTGAGAAGATTTGAAAAGAGACTTGTAAAAAACAAAGGTGACAACCACCTGGGAAAGAACAGAGAATCTGATGTCCCTGCCATTGGGACATTCTTAAAATCTTCAAAGAAAATCAAGGCCAGAAAGCAGGACTTTACCAGTTGGTGAATCTGCTGGTACCTTGATCTTGCACTTCCCAGAGTCCAGAAATGGAAAAAATAAATGTTTGTTATTTACAAGCTGCCCAGTCTATGATAGTTCATTATAGCATCCAGATGAACTAAGATAGCAGGAAGGAGAATGATTTGATTTAGATTTTTAAAGGATCACTCTGGGACTGTGTGGATTATAGACCATTAAAGAGAAAGAACAGAAAATGTAGAGACTTTAGGATGCTATTATAAAAGTCCAGGGTAGAAACTATAGTGAGTTGAATGTGGGTGATAGCTGTGGCAATAGTAAGAAAAGTTTAGGTTCTGGAAATATTTTGAAGATTGAGCAAATTGAATTAATTTGTTGATAGAATAATATGAGGGATGGAAGAAGTACAGAAATTAGTAATAACACCACATATTCTGGCTTGAGTAGTCAGAAGAATGAAGTTACCATCTCTTACATTTACTGACATGAGGAACACTTGGGGAGAAGTCCATTGGGCATGGCTAGAAAAAAAGCAATGTTTTATACGTGTTAATTTTGACGACTAAGTGGAGAAATCTAAGATGTTTGCTGCATATGAGCCTGTAGTAGGAGGTGTTCGGGTCAGAACTAGGTATCTGACAAAACATTTATAAAGCTGGATTTTAAAGAAACTATATGAAGGAAATAGTGCTATAGCCAGTGAGGCGTGAGAAGAGTGTACGAAGGGTAAAGCAAGAAAAGAGCAGAAATGTGTGCATACATATATGTATATTAATATTTTGTATATCTGTGTGTATGTGTATACATACATATAAAATCAAGAATGAGGAAGTCAACATGTGAAATATTTAATATGTGAAAGAAAGTAATAATGAAAGATTGAATGTTGGATTTCACAGCACTTTTCAAGAGCTGTTTTCTTTGGTTTTTGGGAAAGAAAACATTGTTGGTGTTTACTCAGGAAAGGATGGGAGAAGGGAAAGTATACAGACACTGAGAAAGATCACTTTCAAAAAATTTTGCTGTAAGAAAGGCTAGAAAGTACATAGAGCCATTGATGGAGCTGTGTCTGGAAGCAAGAGAGAGTTTCAGATGGTAAATATGACAGCATGTTTATAGGTTGATGAGAACAATCCACATAATAAAGGTAAAAAGCAGGAGAGATGAGGCAGGGGTTAGGCTTAGATACAATTGGGTTCAACTATTGAAATAAAAAAACATGGCAGAAGGTTTATATATAAATGCATTCAAGCTGGTAGATTAAGTGTTAGAAATTATGTGATGAACATCTATAAATCCTGAAGAGAATGCAATACACTAGAAAGATAGGCTTTATGTAGGAAATTATAAAGAGCTAATAGATAATAGTTGTTAAATCATTTGAACTTTAAAACACCTTTGCACTATTTTCATTATGAAATGAAAGACCAGAAAACACTATAGTAGAAATTTTTAGGGAATCTTTGAAAAAGGCTTTTAAATTGTTCAGTTAAGTGGAACAAATGTCAGAAACAAAGGTTTGCATGCTTATTAACCCAAATTCATAGTTCTATTTAAAATAGAACTATAACACTCAAGTGAGCAAATGTTTGCTTTCAGATAGTCTATTGTTTAAGTTTCAAAAGTGCAATCTCTTCAAACTGATTTTGAGTCTGCTACTCAATACAGAAAAGCAATTAGGAAGCAGAGTATTAGCAAGTATTACTCAGAAAATAAATATTTACTGTCAATCTTACAGATGTGAACAGTCCTGTTTCCACATATAGTTCTAATTGGATTTAAACTGCTTCCTAAGTGTTCTATTAAGTCTTTGATACTCTTTGAGCAAATTGCACACCATATTATTTTTTTAAGCTTTTCAGAAATCATCAAATGCAGCTTAGGGCACTAATTATCTAAAACTAAGAATGTTTAATGAGACTTTGTTTCTGGGTCCCTTTCAGTATTGAGTGATTTCAATGCCTAATTTAGGAAACATTTTTCAGCATCATAAACAGAGAGTTTAAGGTTTAAAGTTTAGTTTTCACTATTATTAAGAATAATTCCACACAATTTTTCTGTTTTTCAGTCATTAGTAATAAATAACTGTTATTTGAAGTTTTCGTAAATTGTAATTTTTTTTCTTAAAAGTAGACTGAAATAATTAGGTGTGATAGGAATACAACACAGTACAAATCTATATTCTTGTTAATATTTACAACGATGCTATACTTTCAGTATAGTTGTTACTGAAGAAGGAACCAGTCAAATAAAGTAATGCTTTATTTACGAATGCATTTAAAGTGCTTACCCATAATTTAATGTATCATAAAATGAGTCTGAATACAACTTCCTAATACATCTAATTTTTGAAAAAAATATTTAGTGTTAATAGTGAGAAGATAAACACCATCCTACCTTCTTTATGTAATAATAATATTCATTATAAATATTAAGTTCCTACTCTTTCTGTACACCTTCATGAAACCATTTACAAGTCTTATCACCTTGAGATTTCAACACAAGACAGCAGCATAGGTGTTGCTATACCCATTATTCCAATGCGAAATCAGTATCTCTGAGTTTTTTAAGTAACTTGTTGAGAACTTCCAGGCTGTAATCAAATGACAGAGCTTGGATCTGAACTTCTGTTGACTTTTCTTTCTACAGAACTCCCCCTGGTTATGAATAAGTTGTAAGTTGATAATGGAGGCACAAACTTCCAGTCTCTATTTTTGGTCTGGACTATAAATATTAAATAAATCTTCTGACTTATTATCAGAAAATATGTAATGATGCCTACTATATAAATGGAGACTCTTTTACCTAGTAACTTAAAATTAAAGTTGTGTATATGTAGCTTTCTGTCTCACAATCTCCTTTTAAATATGACAAGGATATCAATAAGAAAATATCACAGCATAATTGATTTCCATATAAAATATTTCCTGCAAATTTGCATTTTTCAAAGAATGCATTTACACTGGTTTAAATAAAATATAATTTTGTTTATTTTCTAACAAAGTGTGAAGTACTCAAAGTGTTTCCGAAAATCTGCTTTATTGGTTTATTGTAGCTGTACTAGAAGCTGGTAGTCATCAACTAACATGTTAACTAAATAATGGGGTATAAGAGGCTAACAATTAATAAAATAAAAAGAAATAATAGATGTACCTAAAAGGAAGCTGAAAAATACTGCAGAAAAGGACATTCTAAAAGAGCATGCTGAAACTCAGGAAGTCAGAGTGCTAAAGGCTAGACTGTGGCCTGACATTCATAGGTTAAAAATAGGACTTTCTTGGTTAGAATCAGCAATTATTTTGTGTTATTTGGGTTAATAATGGACTGTAATTATTCTACTTGACTGACATTTCTTATATATTTTACTTGAACTGACTATGGCCAAGCATTAACCTTCTTATTGAACTTACGAAAGAAATATAATAATCTGATGCAGTGTGCAATGTTTGTTATACATGGGGAAAAACTATTATCTGTCAGAATTAAGCAATATTTTGGATTGTAACATTTTTGCTCATAAAAGTATAAATGTGTATTTAATGATTCATTGAAAGCATTAAATGTACTCATTTACATTTCAAAATTAGCTACAATGTGGTCTTAAACATTTATAAACCATTGAGTTCTTATCATTGCCTATCATGGGATAATTGTAGTAGTCCATTCAGAAATTCAGGGCATGTCTATAATTGGGAGAAACTACCACTATTATTCTGCCCTCCTGCTTTGGAATTCATGTTCTTTAAGTTACAGTGTCATAAATGTCACAGCTGTTTGGCTACCGCATGCTCAAGTCAAAGAGAGAATAACTATTACGCATTTTAAAAAATCAAAATAATACATGTGTAAAAGAAAAACACAATAAAAAATACAAAAATACAATAAAACCTTTATTAGGAAATGCCCTTCAACCCCCAATTTGCCCAGAGGCAAAAATTCTAATAATATGTGACCTATCTTGTAGAAGTCTGGAGGATTACCTTGATATCTATAAGTAGTGAGTCATAGACCACTTTTTTAAAAAAATTCATCAACTTTATTCATTATTTATTGACTTTCTGCTTTGAAAGGTGAAAATGTGGCTCGATTTTTATTTTTTGTCTATTTCACAGTTTTAATCATTGTCACTGTATCTTGTGTTTTCTCTTTACAATTTCAACTTTAGTTAACATAATTGTTTTTTTTCTTAATTCTAATGTTTTCACAGTATCTTTTCTTGTAATTTTAGCATGCCACTCATGTTGATTTTCTGTCTAGTTATCTTCCTCATTTCCATTTGGTAAGCTTGCAAGTTATAGCTTTCCTATTACAATGTCAATTTTGACATTTCCATCCTTTCCTGTAACCAGATTTAAGTTTTATGGATAGTTTATAGAGGTATAGATATATAGATCTATCTAAATATAGATCCACTGAGATATATTATTGTGACTATTAAATATTACCATGAAGCCAAAAAATATACATGTGTCCTTTTAGGTCAACATGGAATGGATTATTTTTGCTGTCATTTCATTTTGTTACCGTTTTTTTTTTTTTGAACGTCATCAGTTACTCTAAAACTTGCTATATTATAGTGTTTCTTGTATTTCACATTTTTGTAAGTTTTAATATCAGGCGTATATGTACAGGTTTGTTATATAGGTAAACTCTGTCAGGAGGTTTGTTGTATTATTTTGTCAACAAAGCATTAAGTCTAGTACCTATGAGTTATTTTTCCTGATCCTCGCCCTCCTCCCATTCTCCGTCTTCTGGTAGGCTCAAATGTCATTTATTTTTATGTGTATGTGTTCTGTTTTTGTTTTGTTTTGTCTGTTTTTTTACTGTTCTTAGAAAATCCTATGTCAGTCAAGTAGAATAATTACGGTCCATTATTAACCCAAATAACACAAAATAATTGCTGATTCCATCCAAGAAAGTCCTGTTTTCAACCTATGAATGTCAGGCCACAGTCTAGCATTTAACCTTGAGAAATCAAGTCTTTCTTTTTCGTTTTTTTTGGCAGAAGTATCATGGGGAAAGCTATTATTTGTCTTTTGCTCTCTAGAGGTCACTCTCTTGCAATTTACAGTGATCTATATAATTTCAAAAGAGCTTGAGTCAGAAAAAGGCAGTGGAGTATTGTAATTAAAAGGCACTTTGGCTTTATCACACTTGTTTGTTGTTTAAAAAAGAAATCTGTGATCAAAATGTATTAATGTCTTTTTCTAAAAATTGTTGCTAGTGTGTTTACAATTCATTAGAAGGATATAAAAATCATTTTCTCCTACAATAATAAAACTGCTATCCTAGTTTGAAACTTAAAGCATAATTTAGCTTTTTAATAAGAAAAGTTGTGTAATATATTAAAAATTCTAAATCTGAAATATCCATACATTCATTTATTGAGTTCTTACTATCTTTTCAACATAATGTTAAACAAACTACATGTATGTGGATGTCCTTCAATGTAATTGTGATGATAGCTGTCAGTTTTTGTGACACAGTCTTCTAAAGTAATTCTACCATTATAGTTATCCAAATTTATAAGAGAATTATAAATTTCTGAGTTATGTGACTCTACTATGTTGAAATAAAATAAAAATAATATATCTAAGAAAAAATGAGAATCACAGTTAAGTATTTTCATGGGTTCATTATACTATTTTAAAATATTTTAACGTGTAAATTATAAATACAATTCATGAAGTTTCATAACTAAAATGAACCACAAATTTACAACTTAAACAACTGGTAGATAGTTGTGCTAGTCACCAAAATAAGATATTCCAAGAATAGATTTACAGAGATGGAGAATGATAATTTGAAGTTGAAGATGTCTATATCTAGATACAGATATATTTCTATGGTACCTGGAAATACACATAAGTGGAAAATAATTGTTATTGGAGAAATAGATTCAGGAGTAATAAATATTTATGAGTAATACCTTTATCTTCAAAAGAGTAGAAAATGTGAGCATGATATATGACACAGAAGATTTGTAAAATGAGAAACATCACTCCAAAACAAGGGAAAGCACTAGTATGTGGACAAACGAGATTCCAGATATTAGTGTTTGGACTCCCTCTTTTGTCATGGGCACAAATACCTCTCTCAATTATGGATTTTTCATTAGGTGAGCCATTAACAATGGGTAACGTTTGTATAATGCACACAATAACACTAATTCCTCAGGTAAAGATGAAGTAAATTATGAAGAAACTTTGTCCAAGGGTCATGCCCAAATCTCTAAGAGGCTGAGTCAGAGAGAGCATTATACTGTAAATGGTCCTGCTTTTGTTATAGCGACTAAGTTCTATAGGAATTGAAAGTAGAGATGAGTTGCCTGGCTTCAAAGTTTTACCTGGACCCTTAGTGATACAGCATCTCAGGGCCACAGTGCAAGATGAGACATCAGGAGCTAAAGGATGGTATCTCTTTGCTAGTCAGACTTAATGGGAGCCCCAGGTGGTAAGTTTCAATGGTGGGCAGATTCAGGTTTCAGTTGACATACTGTCAGTAATAACACTAGTAGAAAGTGGTTTGTGTGCAACCAATAGTCTTTCTTTAATGCTCTAAATACAACGAAGTTCATTTGCATCAGATAAAAGACACATAAATAACAATTGCATCATGAGTGCCTATATTCATGGACTGAGTCAATTGTTTCTTTAGTTCAAGAACCTTTACAAAACTCTTTCAAAAGATAATAAGGGAAGGTGTAATTGATATCTAAACCCTAGAAAAAGCTATGGAGGTGACTGATGTTTAGATTTATTAGTATGTCTCACTATCAAAATATATCAGTAACAGCTCTTATTAAATGTATTATTAGGTATGTATAAAATTCCAGAAAACCAGTATAGAGAAAACTTTCCCATCTTCTATGAGGAGATACAGGTCTGATTTTCTCTAAAGAATGTCATAAAGAAAATAATCATTTTTAAAGATACAGACTAGCTAAGATATTGCTCTTGGGGGGAAATCATATATCGAATTTATACTTCAATAATCACATATGATGTCTCCTCCTTTTGTTAAAGTACACTAAAATGGAGACTGGGCCTGAAGAATTCCTGAGCAGGCAAAGCCAGTTTTTCCTCAGACAAATGCTCTAAAATTTTATTTTTCCTCAGTTAATCTTGTTTATCTTTTTTAACATTTAAAAAAAATGAATTTTAGAAAGCATCTAAATATATAAGAAAAAAGCTTATAAAAGTTTATGTGATCAGTCAGATCAGTTTAAGACCCACTTAGAGATTTTTATATTGCTATTGCAAAATTTCTGAAACACTTTTAAAATAAGATATTTGTCTATCTTATATAAATGTGTCCATATATATATAATATACAAATATATATCATATATAGTCCATATACATATCATGTATATATATTATATATATTTTATAGATATTATAGAGTCTGTCTATATATGTATATATGTTATAGAGTCTCTCTCTCTATGTATATATAGAGTAAGGTCACTCATATACATAGAGAGAGAGACAGAGAGTATATATATTTATAGAGAGAGCATATATATATAGAGGGAGTATCTCCCTCTTTCTCTCTCTCTATATATACAGACATGTATATATATATATATATATATATATATATATATATATATATGTATGTAAATACACACACATATATGTGTATATATATGTGCATGTATATATACACATATACATATATATGTGTGTATATATATACACATATACACATATACATATACATACATGTATATGTATATACACACATATATATGTATGTATATACACATATACATATATACATATACATATATACACATATACATATATACACATATATGTATATGTATATATACATATATACATATATATACACACGCATATA
>CM052649.1:19372062-19431824 GCA_028533165.1 Leontopithecus rosalia
CAGTTCTGTATAGCACAGTCGTCACACAGCACACAGCAGTTCTGTACAGCCATAGGTAGATCAGTTCTGTATAGCACAGTCATGTCATACAGCACACAGCAGCTCTGTACAGCCATAGGTAGAGCAGTTCTGCCAATGGCAGTGTCTAATAATACCTTTGTTTCAAAACATCCTCCACTGCAACATCGTCATCTAAATTTCTGTGAAAGACAACAGTAAACAGTTTTTGTTCTTTATTCTGTTTTCTTTTTATGTGCAACTTAATAAAGTTATTATTTTATTTTACATATAGAACTAGTATAAAACGTGTGAGGGCATAATCTTTTTAGACTCATGTAAGACCTATTTCTGACCTATTATCAATTGGAAACAGAATCCCTTCAGGGATCAGTTCAAGGCTATTGACATATAAATTCAAGCAAAGATATTCTTCACTTGTGAAATATTCTCATGTTTAAGTTTGGCAGCCATACAAACTAAGTTCTAAATTCTCAAATCCTCAATTCCAAAACACCTATTCTTTCCGTTAGATAGTTTTTATTGTGGAGTCAGCTTTTAAGTGTAAGCCAAGTAGAGAGTGCGTCTAGAAAGGATGGTTTTTGCCAATAGAAAAGTGAGATGATTTCTGCAAAGATGCTTGGAAACTTTCCACAGCAGGAAAGCATATGATATATTTTAGTTGCTCGAAGTATTTGTATTCTGTGCTCATGCTCAGAGAGTCAGGCTAAGTGGTGCATTTACAAAATAAGGAAACAAACTAACCCAACAACTGGCTTTCAGGAAATTCTGCTTTATTTTAGTTACTGCTGTTTCAGAGATGTAGTTCCTATACTGAAAGTAATGGATGAAGTGAAGTTAGAGAACTGTGTGTAATCACTTCCTATGAGTTAGCAAAGATGATTTTTGAAGGAATTTCAAAGCACTGAAATCAACATTAACATTTTCATTTTTATCACCTGTCTTGAAACGGAAGGTCCTTTGCATTAATAGCAGGCATGTATAAGCACCTGCTTCTAGGATCATTACAAGCGATAGCTACTGCTGCCTGTGGAGAAAGATTTGACTTTTTGCCCGGATTATACAGGGCTTGCATCCACAGTTCATTTCTAACTTTAGAGTCCTTTTGGTTTTTTTCTTTCTTTCTTTCTTTCTTTCTTTCTTTCTTTCTTTCTTTCTTTCTTTCTTTCTTTCTTTCTTTCTTCCTTTCTTTCCTTCCTTCCTTCTTTCCTTTTTCTTTTTTTCTTCTTTCTTTTCTTTCTTCTTTCTTTCTTTTCTTCTTTCTTTCTTTCTTTTCTTTTTTTCTTTCTCTTTTTCTTCTTTCTTTCTCTTTCTCTCTTTTTTTCTTTCTTTCTTTCTTCTTCCTCCGTCCTTCCTTCCTTCTTCTTCTTTCTTTCTTTCCTTTCTTTCTTTCTTTTTTTTTTAAGACGAAGTATTGCTCTGTCACCTAGGCTGGAGTGCAGTGGCATGATCTGAGCTTACTGTAACCTCCACCTTCTGGATTCAAGCAATTTTGTCTCAGCCTCCCGAGTACCTGGAACTACCGGTGCCCACCACCATGCCTGGCTGATTTTTGTATTTTCAGCAGAGATGGGGTTTCACCATACGGGTTAGGCTGGTCTCCACCTCCTGACTTCAGGTGGTTTACCTGCCTCGGCCTCCCAAAGTGCTGGGATTGCAGACATTGAGACACTGCGTGGCCAAATACTTTTGGTTTCTGTGTGTTCCTCATTTGCAAAAAAAGTACACTTTTACAATCAGGAATGAACAAGCTGTTTTTTCTTTCTTTCTTTTTTTTTAATAAATAAATCTTTGCCGTCTATATGTTCTCACTTTATTTTTAAATTGTTTTTCTTTCGTTTTTGCAGGGAAAGGGATTGGTTTCAGTTCATTTTGTCTATGTAAACATGATATCAATTCTAAAACGTTATATCACATGATCTTTGTCTTCATTTGATGGAAGCTGAGAAAAGAACACATTCTATCCACTGTTGCTGAGACAAACTAAAAAGCTGTAGAGTATTTTGTTGAAGGCTTTCTCTGCATCTAATCGTGGTTTTTGTCTTTGGTTCTGTTTATGTGATAGATTACGTTTATAGATTTGCATATGTAGAACCAGCCTTGAATTCCTGGGATGCAGTCTACTTGATCGTGATGGATAATCTTTTTGATGTACTGTTGCATTTGGTTTGCCAGTACTTTATTGAAGATTTCTGCATTGATGTTCATCATGAATATTGGCCTGTAATTTTCTTTTATCGTTGTGTCTCTCCCTGATTTTGGTATCAGGATGATGTTGGTCTCATAAAATGGGTTAGGAAGGATTCTCCCTCTTTCTATTACTTGGAATAATTTCAGAAGAAATGGTACCAGCTCCTCTTTGTACAACTGGTAGAATTTGGCTGTGAACCCATATGGACCTGGACTTTTTTTGGTTGGTAGGCTATTATTTGCTGCCTCAACTTCAGCCCTTGTTATTAATCTATTCAGGAATTCAAATTCTTCCTGGTTTAGTCTTGGGAGGGTGTAAGTCTCCAGGAATTTATTCATTTCTTCTAAATTTACTGGTTTATGTGCATAGAGGTGTTTGTAGTATTCTCTGATGGTAGTTTGTATTTCTATGGAATCAGTGGTGACATCCCACTTATCATTTTTCACTGCATCTATTCAATTCTTCTCTCTTTTCTTTTTTATTAGTCTGTCTAGCAGTCTATCTTTTTGATCTTTAAAAAAATCAGTTTCTGAATTTATTGATTTTTTGAAGCGTTTTGTGTCTCAATATCTTTCAGTTCTGCTCTGACCTTAGTTATTTCTTGTCTTCTGTTAGCTTTTGAATTTGTTTGATCTTGCTCCTCTAGTTTTTTTAATAGTGATGATAGGATGTCAACTTTAGATCTACTCATCTGACAAAGGGCTAATATCCAGAATCTACAAAGAACTAAAACAAATCTACAAGAAAAAAATAACTGCATCAAACAGTGGGCAAAGGATGTGAACAGACACGTTTCAAAAGAAGATATCTATGTGACCAACAAACATATTTTAGAAATGCTTATCCTCACTGGTCATTAGAGAAAGACAAATCAAAACCACATTGAGATATCATGTCATGCCAGTTGCAATGGAGATCATTAAAAAATCTGGAGACAACAGATGCTGGAGAGGATGTGGAGAAATAGAAATCCTTTTACACTGTTGGTGGGAGTGTAAATTAGTTCAACCATTGTTGAAGACAGTGTGGTGATTCCTCAAGGACCTAGAAATAGAAATACCATTTGATCCAGCAGTCCTATTACTGGTTATATACACAAATAATTATAAATTTTTCTATTATAAAGACACATGCACATGTATATTCATTGCAGCACTGTTTACAATAGCAAAGACCTGGAACCAACCCAAATGCCCATCAATGACAGGCTAGATAAAGAAAATATGGGACATATACACCATGGAATAGTATACAACCATAAAAAGGATGAGTTTATTTCCTTCTCCGGGACACGGATGAATCTGGAAACCGTCATTCTCAGCAAACTGACTCAAGAATAAAAAACTAAGCACTGCATGTTCTCACTCATAGGCGGGTGTTGAACAATAAGAACACATGGACACAGGGAGGGGAACATCACACACTGGGGTCTGCTGTGAGGTGGGGGCTAGGAAGGGGATAGCGGGGGGTGGGTAGGTAGAGGAGGGATAACATTAGGAGAAATACTTAATGTGGTTGACGGGCGGATGGAGGCAGCAAACCACCATGGCAAGTGCATACCTATGTAACAATCCTGCAAGATATGCACATGTACCCCAGAAATTAAAGTATAATAAAAAATAAATAATAATTATAATAAAATGCTATAGAGTAGTCTATATTCTCAAGTGATCTAGAAAAGAAGCTACAATTAACTTTTTATTTATTTGTATAGATATAAGATATCATCCCTAAGGAAATATTAAAATGTCAACCTCATAAATACAAAGGAACAATTCATCTTGTCAATGGCTCTATTCCCAGTGCTTAGAATTGTGTCAATTAGACAATAAAAGCAACATATATATTTGTTCAGCATGACAATTATAATTACAGATATATTATTGAACAATCCCTATCATGAGCATCAGAGCCATATAAACATCACAGGAATTCCAAAAAAGAAGTGACTGTCAGTTTTTTTAACCTTTGAAAACATTCATATCCTAAATCTGTTTTTCTCTATGAATTTTGAATTTTCCATTATGAATAATCTATGTCAACCTTTTGTTCTACAATTTAGACAGATTTTGATGCACTGAAATTATTAATTCATATATTAAATATATATCCTTATTATTAACTTATTAAATTTTTCTCATTAATTAATTTAATAAAGATATTTAGATTGTTCAATACATGCCAGACACTGTTCCATGCACTGAGATTACAAAACCCTGAAGAAAGATGGATTTCATGAAAGTTAGCTTATCTTCCTCATCATAGTTTTAAAATTACATTCATCACACTGACCTACTTTTTCATAATATGGCTTTCATTTATTTAAGGGTGACATCTTAGGTCTAAGCAAAGAAGCAAAGAAATCAACGGTAGTTTCTACTCTACTTTTTTAGGTGATGGAACTAAACCACTCTTTTTTTCTAAGTTGTTTCAGCAAGACTGGGTAAAGGATATTCTTTTATTAGCTTTATTTAAATAATAAATAAATACTTGATGTGTATGCACAGAATGTGGTATGCTGAAATCACATTTACTTAGACAAAATGTGTGCCCAATAACTTTTAAGATTCTTAAGCAATATTACTTTTTAAATTATGCATTATGTTTAATTGTTAAAGATCCTTTCACCATTATCAAAAAAAGAAAGTTATTTAGAGGTCAGTAGGACATATATAATTTCTATCTCTGCTCCATACTTTATTGAGAGAAGAAGATGATCTTTTAACAAAACCTTACCCCAATTCACTCAAAAGCTCTTGACCTAGGCACTAATTTTTCTTAGTTGATTTTTATAACACAGTTGCCTTAGCTATCAAAGTTAGAGATTTATTTTTCTTTCCTAAATGAATGCAAACATTGAGTGGTATTCTAGAATTGTATTAGGACTCTTTTAATACACACACACACACGGAAGAAACAAATATAAAAGTCATTATAGTAGTGTTCACATTGATTATATATATATAATATACGTGTATATATATAATATATATAATAAAATATATAATATATATAATATATATATATATTTATATATATATATATTTTGAGACGGAGTTTCGCTCTTGTTACCCAGGCTGGAGTGCAATGGCGCGATCTCGGCTCACCGCAACCTCCGCCTCCTGGGTTCAGGCAATTCTCCTGCCTCAGCCTCCTGAGTAGCTGGGATTACAGGCATGCGCCACCATGCCCAGCTAATTTTTTTTGTATTTTTAGTAGAGACGGGATTTCACCGTGTTGACCAGGATGGTCTCGATCTCTTGACCTCGATAATATTTTTAAGGTATACCTTTAAGGAAATAGAAACTTCTGTACACGTATCTTACCTTATTTTAATATTCAAGCAATTGAAGAATTTCAAAATGATTTAGCAGCATAGTTAATTTATTTGCACCACAGGAAAAAAAATTCTTACTTTTTAGATACAGGTAAGGGACTTACAATGAAGGGAACCAATTCATTTTCTTTTCTGTGAATGTTATTATTGAGACTTGCTTGACACAATTTTGAACTTCAGGCTGCATCTATTTAAGGTAGAGATTAAAACATTTTGCCCTTACTGCAACATAATTCTACAATATTAAACTCAAGTTTCCTAGCCTAGCCAAAGAAGCATAATATAAAATCAAACATACGTCAAAAAATTTAATCAAAATACATCTGTGAAGAATAGATTACAAGTCAATGGAAAGTAAATCTTAGAAAAGCAAATTTGATATGAATTTGTTTGTCTCATTAGCTTTTATAAGGGTACCAATCTTATTTGTATGTCTGAAAAATATATAACATAGCAAACTCCGGTTTACAATATTATCAACTAATACACCCTAAGTGACAGTTGCAGTTCTAATTACTATTAAGGTGGCATAGTTGTAACTAGTAAATAATTAGGACTCATATCAAGAGCCCAAAAATCACATTTAAAAGAATATAGGCTGGGTGTGGTGGCTCACACCCTGTAATCCTAGCACTTTGGGAGGCTGAGATGGGTGAATCACCTGAAGTCAGGAGTTCGAGACCAGCCTGGCCAACGTGGTGAAACCCTGTCTCTACTAAAAGTACAACAATTAGCCCAGCATGGTAGCACATGTTTGTAATACCAGCTACTTAGGAGCCTGAGGCAGGAGAATCACTTGAACCCGGGAAGCAGAGGTTGCAGGGAAACAGCACTGATTTATTTCTAGATTAACCAAATGAGCCTTTATTGACTTAGGAACAACTGTCAAAAGAGAGAAAGAAATTTAGCACTGCTCTTCCATTATCTAAAACAATTAGAATACAAAAAGAACTGTTAGACACGTCTACACATCAAAAATTATTATACATATGTTAAATTTAGGACCAAATGCTTAGATCAATCTTTTAAAGTTATGAAAATAATAGCTAAGTACATTCTAGAAGGAAATGCACAAACAATAAATGTTCTCAATTTATTGTTGTAAATCATTCTTCATTTAAAACTCATTCTAAATATATATTTATGTAATATAGTGTACATTGAATTTGGTCCAATATGCATCTTTCTTTCTTTCTTTCTCTTTTTTTTTGAGACAGAGTCTTGCTCTGGCACTCAGGCTCTGGAGTACACCAATACTCATAGAAACAAAAATAATTGTGTCTTTGATCAAATACTTTTTAACTATCAAATGCTTTGGCCCATTTTTCAACAATGATTAGTTTTTTTAAGTGATTTTTATATGAATTTTTCACTAGGATATTATGGAATGAGCTTATAAGTTTCATGGATAAGCATTTTATAAAATATCCAGACAATTACCGCAGAAAAATATTATTCCCAGTACTTTAATACTAATAAAAATAAAATTATAAGCCACTGTACTTCACTTTTAAATTTAATTTATTAAATTAAATGAATTTCTTTATTACAAATGTTCCCTGGGCTAGGTAGAGGAATTCAGATGAGCTCCTTTGTCCAAAAAACCCTCAGAAACTCTTGGAGGAGGGGCTCTATTGTGGACCAAGCAGCCAATCTGGTATCAGAGTCAAAGGTCAATCACTCCAGAGGAAGTTTAAAAGAACTCCTCTCATTGGACGAGAACATAAATGAGGAGGGAATAACTCCGCTGTTAAAACTCGGCTGCTCCTTACCTTCATGGACTCCTCTGGATTCCCTCTCACAGCATTGTGGGAGCTATCTCTCCTTCTCTCTCTCTCTCTCTTTCTCTCTCTCTCTGCCTAACAAATCTCTCTCTGCAAAACTTTTTGGGTCCTCGATATTTATTTGAACAGTAAGCTCAACAAAGCCACACTGGATACTGACAAACTTCACATTTTACTAGTGAGAAATCAAACCTTATACATTTTAATCAGTAGTTTTATATCCCTCTTAGCTGAGAAGTCATTTTGGCCATTCCAAAATGTCTTTCAAAGTTTTAAATCACATTGGTTAATCTGAATACCAGGCACTGTCTTGAGGCGACACACTAAACAGGACACTAAATGTTCCTTTTTCAAAAGACCTAGACATTCTATTGCTAAATGTCTTTAGATATAAATGTACCAAACTTATACTTTCCCCTGTATCTCCCACAACTAGCATGGAGCTAGCCCCGAACAAATACTGAATAAATGTGGTCTGAACACTCATCTGTCTTCACAATTTAACCTAATGATGTCTGGGGGCAGGACTGCTATTTTACAGTAAGCTTAGTATTCAGCATACAGATATATATTGTCAATAAATATTTACAATGAACTAAAAGCATGTTTTGAGCATGCATATAATTTGTTTGAGCTGCTTCTTATGTTGTATTGTAATTTGTTATATTTTATAACCTAGAACAAATTTCTATTAATAGAATAATATATTTACAACTTAAGCATATCTTTAATGTGTTATTATGAAAACGAACACAATCTGCTATCAGTTAAAACTTTCTCTAAGTCTTAGAAAACACACTGCACATAAAATGGCAGTGACAAATAATCTCTGGACTCTGAAAATGGAAAGCACCATGGTTGAAAGTTAGCTATTTGATTTAATGCAACATAAAAGCCTGATGGCATTTTCCCCGTTTTATATACAGACACACTGAAGAGCAAAAGATGAATTGACTTTATCAAGAAAAATTCGCAAATAAAATGGCTCGTCACTGCTATTTATCTTGATTCTTTCTCCTTGCTCTTAATCAGGGGCTGTTTGGGAAGCCAAATGTTAGCTTCTTTATGGAATGATGTGTATCAACAACCCCAATTCCTTTTATTATGATTAGAAATACATTTTATCTCCTTTTAAAATTGCTGTATGATTTTATCTGTGTGTTTACAGATGATGTATTTGACTTAATTTTTTTAAATTATAAGTTTTATTATTGGACTTTATAGATTCCTATAGGTGACATGGAATTTAACTGAAGGCCTTGCTTCTTCAGCTACGAAGAAGGTATACAGACAGGTGACCTAACCAATTAAATGCTAATTCTCAGTTTTTCACAGAGCCTCTAAAAATGAAGACATTGAAGGTGCTCAGCTTACTGCATTGAGCTGCTGTGTGAAACAATTGAGATAATGCCTATGAAAATATTTTTGCAAAATATGAATAATGTAATACAAATATAGAAATATTTCTTATATGTTTATACAATTAAGTTTGATATACATTAACTTTATCACTGGGAGTAATTTTCTTATGCAACAGTTGTAAATTTTTTGGTCTTTGTGACTAATTTTCCGAACATTATCAGGAAAATAACACCTTATTTTCCCAGCTACCCCTACAATGTCTCTCTCTTCTTGAAGGTTTATGACTGCCAAGCTTTCATCAGAATGTGAGGTATACTTATTGATGATTTCTTTTTTTTTTTTGAGACGGAGTTTCACTCTTGTTACCCAGGCTGGAGTGCAATGGCACGATCTCGGCTCACTGCAGCCTCTGCCTCCCAGGTTCAAGCAATTCTCCTGCCTAAGCCTCCCGAGTAGCTGGGACTACAGGCGCGCACCACCATGCCCAGCTAATTTTTGTATTTTTAGTAGAGACGGGGTTTCACCATGTTGACTGGGATGGTCTCAATCTCTTGACCTTGTGATCCATCCACCTCGGCCTCCCAAAGTGCTGGAATTATAGGTGTGAGCCACCGCACCCGGCCGTGATGAATGTTTTAAGTTTTTGAATTGATTTTTCCATTTGTTTTTCCACTCATTATAAATTAAGTTTAAAAAATACATACTTCTCTTGAGAATCTTTGTTCATTAAAAAATGAGGAAGAGACGTATCTTACAAAATTTTATTTGGGGTAATGTCATTTGTGAAGTCTCTCATTTCAAAGGTTTATGTTAATTAAATAAAATAGATTTGGCTTGAAATGTTAAAATCAATATTAAGACTGATAATCTAAATAATTTTATTACATAATATAAAAAATAGATTTCTGGTAATTCCTTGACAATACAGTAGTTTAGACATTTATAATTTTATTAAATTAAAAGGTGAAGGATATTAGAAATTCATTAAATATTATAATACAGCTTCTCTTCTAATTATAATGAGGCTATTCCCTAATAAGCCCATTTTAAGTTTAAAATATCTAAGTTGAAATGCCTTTAATACACCTAACCTACAGAACATCATAGCTTACTCTAGTTTACTGTAAACATGTGCAGAACACTTACATTTGCCTACATTTGGGCAAAAACCATCAAACACAAAGCCTATTTTCTAATAAAGTGATGAATATTTCATGTAATTTATTAAATACCATACTGAAAGTCAAAGTGGAATGGCTGTTTGGGTCTCAAAGGATGATTTTTACTTAATGTGTTTCCATTTTGCACTGTCATAAAGTAAAAAAAAAATCCTAAATCCAACCATCATAGGTTGGAGACCATCTAAATTTCTTGAATCTTTAAAAACAGCCTATTTAATATCATAAAGACAACCCTCATAGTGTTTAACATACATTTATATTTTGTGAAATATATTTAAATAACTACAAGGGATTCATGGAAGGCAAATTTAGGATGGAAATATTTTTATTGATGGCATTTCCAAAGTATAGACATGTAAAAAGTATGATGATTATTGATGGAAAACTTATATAACAACAAGACTATGATAGATCAAGTAACAAAAACTACATCAACAGAGAATAACTTTGGAAAGGCCGAGGTGGATGGAACCTCAACTATAATTTTGCTTGAGCCATGCATCACTATAAATTTCTCTGGCTACCCTGAATCTGAAGCACATGAAAAATATTTGAAAATGTAGAGCTTCAGTATCCCTGCTTCTGCTCTATCCTACTAACCCCAGTGATTCTGATGCAGTGTCATTTGAGACCTACTGATCTTGATACCAGAAAAATGCTATACTTTAGAATTACTTAATAATCTCAATTAAACATAATTGGTATGCAACTTTCAGAGCATTCACTATTTTACACAAGGTTGAATTATCACTCAAACCTCAGCATCCCAACTTCCGTTATGTTATGAGTTGACACAAACCCAAAGTAAATATATCTACCTAGAGAAGGTTACTTTCAAAGGACTGCCATTAAGGCAGTTGGTGAAATTCAGTCTCCAGAGAATATGAGAAAACATTCTTTGATGAAAAGTAAGTTTAAAGTATCTAATTTTGTTTTCTTTTCCACAGTATGCTCAGTGACCAAACATAATAATATATTTTTCACACTTTTCTTTCTTTAAAAGCAACAGTAAGAAAAAACAAGCATATAGACTTAAGCCTAGCAAATAAGAAAAAGAGGATAATATTGAAGATGTTCAGCCAAAGTTTTCTGAGTTTACTAGGGTTAGAAAATATGACAGTATTAATAGTCAAATATGGACACTATTATAAATTCTGATACTGTCCAAATGAATTTATTTTTTTGCAGTAGGTTATACCAATATTGGCCCCTAGAAAATTGGCTAAATTTATATTGAGAAGCTTCTTGAGTAACAAGTAAATATAGCCAGCCCTCCATATACATGAGTTCCTCATCCAGAGATCCAACTAGCCATTGATAAATATATTTTGGGAAAAAATATCACAGTAAAAAAAATACAAATAAAAAATTCAATATAATAAATGTTTACATAGCATTTAAATTGCATTAGGTATCACAAATAACCTAGAGATTATTTAATGTGTAGGAAAGAATGTGCATGGTTTATATGCAAATGCCTTGCCATTTTATATTAGTGACTCAAGTGTTGAGTATATTGGTATCTGGAGGAGATCCTGAAACCAAACCACTGTGGATGCTGAGGGAAGACTGTAGTATTTTAGACCAGTTTCCTAGTTTTTAAAGAAAAAGAAGTAATGCTATGTGTAACCAAATATCTGAATTCATACTAGATGCTTTCAGGTATCGTTAACTTCCTCTCATGATTATTTGGTCTTTTGTTGAATGCACTCATGAGTTGTGTTTTGAGACATTATTAAAAAGAGTAACAACAAAAATATAAGGAAAAATCTCACCACCAAAAACAATTTTGTAACACCATCCACATGTCATAATACATTAGAAACATACCTGTTGTGGTCTTTATTACATGACTCAGATAATCACTGCTAGCTCTCACCTAAATAAAGTTGCTAATGTATTAACATTATCTACTTGCATCCATTCTCAAACTAATCACGAATTCAGACTCACAGTGTACTGTAGCAAAGCTACGCAGGCCATTAGTTGATTTTAATTAAATGAAAGTCATCCAGTGATTAAGGTCTAATTAATTTTTAACCCAACTATAAATTAAAGAAGAGTTGCTCATTAATGATGAATATTCCCGTATTTCACCATTATATAGGTTTCTGTGTATATTAGGTAGTTTGTTCCAAAGGAAATAAGAAATGTAATGCTGATGTTAGAAACGATTTTGGCAAGATTCTTTTTTCTCTTATTTTCTGTTGTTATAGTTTTTTCTAGTTTCATGCCAGGATTTGAGCCTTAAGAAAATAAATGATGGGTTTATTTCTACAGCCAGAATATGTTGTGACCCTAATAACGTAGCAGCCTTCTCCCTTTCTTTTTGTTCATCTGGTCTACCTTGCATTACAATTTATAAACCCGTTTCCCAACACACACTTTCAAAGTGGACTCTACACCAAATTCTTGCTTCTATTCACTTAGAAAAATTATTGAATAAAATAAACTAAATGAGAAAAGCTGCCATGAAATTTAAGCAATGATCTTACCTCTAAAAGATGTGGCTTTTTGAGACATTGTTCTTCATAGAAATCTCTGTATAAAAGTTTAGTCACACATGATAGGTCATGTACAACAATGTGCAGGTATTATAAGTGGGAAGACTGAAGACTATACAGAAAAAGGCAAAGACAATGAAATAAAGAACAGAAACAATACTACATACTGGTTTTTGATACAAGTTCTGTGCTAAAAATATAAAAAGATCCTCAGGAATATGAAACACAACTTCAGGATAATGGTGATGCCTCAGGATGATGACCAGGGAACTGGTGAACATAGGGTATATGGGGCTTGGCTTTATCTAGAATTTTTTTTTTCAAAATAAAGAAAATCTGGAATTTTGGTAATAGTTCTATTTTCTGAGAAATGATACTAGGTTGTTATCTATACACATTTTGTAACTTTATGTAAGTTTGCTATATATGTATGTTTAACAATGAAAATAGGTATAATAAATAATGCAAAAATATTTTTAAAATGTAGCATTACTGTAATCTGAACACTTTGGAAGACCGAGGTGGGTGGCTCATGAGGTCAACAGATTGAGACTATCCTGGCCAGCAGGTTGAAACCCCGTCCCTACTAAAAATACAAAAAATAAAATAGCTAGGCATGGTGGCACCCAGCTGTAGTCCCAGCTACTTGGGAAGCTGAGGCAAGAGAATCACTTGAACTCAGGAGGTGGAGGTTGCAGCAAGCCAAGATTGTGCCACTGCACTCCAGCCTGGCAACAGAGCAAGACTCCATCTCAGTAAAGAAGGAAAAATTAGTATCATAGATGAAATAGAGTTGGTGAAATATCTGTGACTTGCTTATCAAGTTATTGATTACCAAACAATCTCTCAATCAAAATATAGCAATTTTTTGATAGTACACACCGTTAAAATGATTAGAATATCCAGGCCACCTGTGGATTATATTTATTATTCAAATAATTTTTAGAAATATTAGTTTATTGATTGGATTAGTAACTTGGTACTAAACATGATAATTAGAAAGCAAAACCAAATTTACTAAAATAATTTTATCGCCCTAATTAATTCAGTCTCCGGGCGTCATACCGATATTTTTTTACCCCTCAAATTCTCCTCGACCCTAATATTAAACAGAAGCTTATCAGCTAGTGAATGGGAGTAAAAGGGAGTTTTCCTTTCTTTTTCCAGTCACGCTATTGTTCAGCAGTGTTTTAAAACCTTCCTGATGCTAGGGTTCATTTTGTTAGTTGTCATTCAAAAGCAAGAAATGAGAATCCTGCTTTCTATTTATTTAAATATGCCCCACTTGCTCCCACCACAAGACCTTTGTACTTGCTCTGCTTTCTATCTGGGATGCCATTTCTGAGGCTTTTTCAATAGGTAGCCTCTTCTCAAGCCTGAGGCTTATGTGTCACATTCTCAGAAAGGCTTCTTGGTCAGTTTATGCAAAGTATTTTACTTTTTCTCGTCACTCTCTACTGCATTGCCCTCTTTTTTTTAGAATTTTAAAAATATTTTATTTTTTGAGAAGTTTAGGCTTCACAGAAAAATCGAGAGAAAGGTACAGAGATTGTCCAATACCTCTTCCCTTACATATACATGGCCTCTTCCATTATTTATGTCCCTCAGCAGAGTGGCACAGTTGTTACAACTGATACTCCTAACATGGACACCCAAATGATCATGACACCTATAATTATCACTCAAAGTCATAGTTTAGGATTCATTCTGAGTGTTGTACATTTTATGAGTTTGGGTGGAGGTATAACGATGTATACTGGTCATTGTGATATCATGCAAAGTCTTTTCACTGACCTAGAAACTTTTTGTTCTCTACCTGCTTATCCTTTCCTGCTATTTTCAAGACTTGGCAACCACTGATATTTTTACCGTATCTATAGTTTTGCCTTTTCCTAAAAGCTATATAGTTGGAATACAGATTTGCTTATTTCACCTGGTAATATTCACCTGCAATTTCTTTGTGTCTTTTTATGCTTGAGAATTTATTTCTTTTTAGCACTGAATAATATTCCATTGTATAGCTGTATCACTGTTTACATATTGGAAAGTATCTTGGTTAGTTCAAAAATTGGTTAAATTTTTATAATTGTGCTAATAAAGGAGATTTTTGGTAATATTGTCTGGCTTCAGGGTAATGTTTGTGTTATTAAATATTTGGGATGTACACATACTCTTTATTTTTTAGAGGTGTGTTTGTCTCCATCTGGTGACTGCAGATGGAGATTGAATGTGATTCTTAACTAGAGTGGTATTAGGGAAAATAAATGGAAAGCGTGAGTGATGAAGAAATGGGCACAGAATGGATAGGGTCCTGTTGCCAATTAATTTACTGTAAAAAAGAGGGAGAAATAAGGATTGTACCAAGGTCCTGCAGATGGATGCCTGAGTCCTTCTTCCATCAAGAGATGCAAACAATTCAGAAGAATGAAGAATTTGCAGAGAACAATGTAAATATTAAACAACAAGCTAAAAACTAGCTTAAAATTGTACTTTTATTTACTCCCAGATAAACTTTTTTACCTTTGTTTTATTTTATTTTGAAATGGAGTCTTGCTCTGTTACCCAGGCTGTAGTGCAGTGGCACGATCTCCGCTGCTCACCACAACCTCTGCCTTCTGGTTCAAGTGATTCTCCTGCCTCAGCCTCCCGAGTAGCTGCAATTATAGGAATGTGCTGCTCAGCTATTTTTTGTATTTTTACTAAAGACGGGGTTTCATCATGTTGGTCAGGATCGTCTTTATCTCCTGATTTCCTGATCTGCCCCCTCAGCCTCCCAAAATGCTGAGAATATAGGCGTGAACCACCACGCTCAGCCAAAATTTGAAATTTAATATTGTAAAAGATATATAGCAAGAACATATAGAAGCATATAACAATTATGACTCAACAGAAAGTGATTCTTCAATTATTGAGCTAGAAGTTAATGCTAATTTCTAATAAAAACACCACTCATTGGCTCATGCAACGCTATTTTAGAAATATTTCCTTAAATCTGAGGGAAACAAATTTAATGAACTTATTCAGACTGATTCTTCTAGAAGATAAAGGTATAATAATTTATTGAGGCGATGTAAACATATCCAAATTGAAGAGATTTGAAATTAAGGTGCAAATCTCTCACCTTACTCATCTAATATAGCAGATAAAATTTGCCCTTTAGGAAGCAATGAGAAGCTATAGACATAATCCCATTTAAGATTTGGAAAATATATTTTGCACATCCGTGTATTTTTTTTTCTCTGTTGTCACTGAAACAATATTGAAGATCTTGTCAAGGCTTAGCTAAAGATTTAATTCCTAAGAAATGTGATTCTACAAGAGAATAAAATGTGCTACTTTATTTTTGTGATATATGTGAATAATTTGGAAAATTCAAGCGCTGTAAATTGATTTTGTAAATTGCATACATATGCCATAGATTTATTTGAAATGTTTCCCTCCTAAATAGGAACCTTTTGACATACCACATGCTGTCTTGTAAAGCACACTTCTAAATAGCTCGGATCTATATTTCTACCTTCTCTTGGAATTTAGATGCATTTTTCCTTTAATGTAAGCTAAAGATAAGCCATTGTCTAACTTGGAGAACTACACCTTTGCTGAGAGTTTTCTTACAAAATTAATTGTCACCAAATATATATCTACCTTTTACTAACATTGGAATTTTAACAAAACTAACTTGGAAATTACCAGGTTAAAATTTTCACAACTGTTTTTCCATCATACTTTTGCCTCAGTGAGTACTATATTCCGTCTAAGACAGATATACTTCTGGAATTGGGGGTCATTCATTTTGAATGCCTCTGTTACCATAATATCTAAGTTCTCCTGTGTGTATGATTACCATATGTCCTATCTCTTGTATTTAATTTTGAGTGCTTTTAATTTTTTACTATTTAACAGTTCAGGATGCCACTTATACAAAATATAGTTTTTAAACTGATTATAAACTCACTATTGACTCCTTGAAAATAATGTGTATAGATTTGAAAATTATAGTTTGGGACTTTGGGTATAAAATAACTGAATAAAATGTTTAAATATCCTTGTAAAGTCAAGGAATGAAGTAACATTCCAAATTAACAGATAAAAACTATTATCTGCTTTTAAAATAGATTTTAACTCACTGGAGAGACCTGCAGAATAACTACCAATAAACATGCAAACTCTTTCATTTCCTTTTGGATAATATATGATTTTTATATGTGTGTTTTCAAAATGAAGTAGAAATATGAATGACCTTGTAATCAGAATCTCACTACCACATAAGAATGCTTAAGTACTTTTAATACAATGGCTTGGGTTTTTTTGCATCATTAAGGTTGTTAATTTCCTATCGATTTTATGTACAATTTCTACAGTAAAGTATTCTGAAGACTAGAGTTACCTGAGCATGAAAATGGCAAAGCAATACTTATTATGCATCTAAATCCCCTAGAAAATGTACTACTTTAATATACATTAACTGTATTAGTCATTTACCTTGGGATAAAAGAATTAAATACCTATTTTATTGTCTATGATAGGTTCAATACTATGTAGATTTATTTTCCCTATGATATGAAATTAGATGGAAAATACACTGAAGAAAAAAAATCATTTGCAACATCTGCAGAGAGTGCATAACCACTGACTTTGTGCCTCTTTAGGCCTGTCTGGATTGTGATTTAGGAATGTTGTGGGCCAAACCAAGAAGACTTATATGTGACAGATTTCCCAATAACTCCTTGAGTCCTTGGACATCTTGAGTGGAAGTAACCTTAAACCCTAAAGAGCTGTTCAGCTCTGTGTTGACAGAGTACAGCCATGAGATAGGACCTAAGCATTTTAGCTCAAAAAAAGAAAATTAAAAAGTAAAAGAACACCAGAATGTAGTTTTCAAAATTTGTTTTTCATGCAAGGAGAAGGCTAAATGTTTGTATAAGATTCAAAGTGAGACAGTAAAAACAGAGCTCAGTCCTGTTTCTGCATGCAAGGTCTGTGCTTTTTCTAATGCAAAATTGTCCTGTGTTAATGATAACTTAAGTTGTGATTATGGTGGGAAAAATCTACTTTTAATTTCACATTGAAATTTTGACCTTATAAACATACCATTATCAGAGATAGAAATAACTGAAGATTTCAAAAAAAATTGTGAAACTTTCTTCTTCTATTTTTTATGGGGAATTAAAAAAAATCTAGGGGTCTGGGTGCAGTGGCTCACACCTGTAATCCCAACACTTTGGGAGACTGAAGTGGGCTGATCACGAGGTCAGCAGATCAAGACCATCCTGTTCAACATGGTGAAACCCTGTCTCTACTAAAAATACAAAAATTAGCTAGGTGTGATGGTATGCACTGGTAGTCCCAGCTACTCAGGAGGCTGAGTGAGGAGAATCAGTTGAACCTGGGAGGTTCCATATGTATGTGGAATGTGGAAGCAGGGTGAGGTATGAAAAATTACCTATTCAGTACAATGGATACTACGTAAGTGATAGTTGCATTAAAAGCTCAGACTTTAGCACTATGCAATGTATCCATGTAACTTAACTTGTACCCCTTAAATCTTTAAAAATAAATAAAAATGTCTAAGAAATTAGTCTTACTAAAGGCTCAAACCATGAACAAAAAGCATTTTTCCATTTTGTTATATATGTATTGTATAACATATTGCTAATAACACATATCAGGCATATGCTGTTTTATAATAATGTACATTTTTACTTGTATATCAGATTTTGCGTTAAAGTAGTCTCATTTTGTGTGTGTTTGGTGTGGGGGTGTAATGTTTAGATTTTTCAGATAATTGACCTTGAATACAAAAAATAAGTACACTAGATTGTCTTTGTTTTGTCTACTCGTTTTTATCTTCATGTATTGAGATGGCAATAAAATGTAATACACAAATCAATGCAAACCTTATAATGAAATGGAAACTTGGTTATTTTTTAAATCATGTCTTTTAAAATAAAAAACATTAGTAGCCATTAAAATAAATGAATGTCTTTGAATAGATTCCCCCCAAAATAAAGCAGACCAAATTGTGGAAGCAAGAATAACTAAATATTGTGATTAAAGATAGGAAATTCATACAAACATTGTATATATGTTGGGATTTCTCAGCTACAGGCATGAGTATTTCATATCTCAATGTGTTTTTACAAACCTGACAAATTTGCATTTCTGTCTTCATTCTACCTCTTGAAAAAAATAAACATTTTAGGAGAATTTTAGAAGTATTTACAGATTAAAATATAGGGTAAATGTACTAAGGCTTCATGAACCTTTTGCTATAAATTGATTTCATAGTCATCACTTTATATTATAAGCTATATAAAGAGATTTTTGAAATTAATAAATATATAGATCACCAGTTTCTCAACATGGTTCCATTTATCAGGAAACAGTGACTTGTGCCACATTGTAAAAATCAATTCCTCTGGTTAGCAAGAAGTGCCAAATACATCAAATTCCAAGTGGGCAAATTGTGTTGTCTTTACCACTAAGAAAATTGGGACCATCTCTTTGTGCCCTTGACACTGACATTGGCATTAACTCTCTCTTGTAACCCCACTCCAAGAAAATTCTGTTAGAGGACTTTATGAAAGAGAAAAGCATACCTCTGCTGTTTCAAACTGCATTCCTGAGATGAGATTTCAAAATTTATAAAACAGAGATAAAAGACTCCTTTACAAAGCAATTCTTGAGTTTAAGGTTTGTTTTACACTTTTATAAACCTTGGCATATTGTACTTGTCAGAAAAACTTCATAACCTAACAATAACCTTTTGCTATCCTTTATGTAGTGTTGTCCAGACAAATTGTCGTGCTATTCAGCTGAAGGAGATTGATGACACAGCACACTGCCAGTGCAGAGCTTAGGAGAATATACCCCTTCAGTGAACTCCAGGGCACTCCACCTCACTTCTCTAGGCTTGGATGGCATGATTCCCTTAAGGATTTTGATTTACAGGCTGTGAAATGCCAAAAATACAACTCCAAACATAAAGAGTAGGTCGAAAAAATGGAGGGATAAAGCTTTTCTCCCGAAAATAGTACATGTGGCTATTTGCTATAGGAAAAGAAGAGCTTTTTTAAAAATTTAGAAGAAAAAATAAGCAATTTGACTGCCTTATCAATATATGAAATTAAAAATCATGTTTACTACAGCTCTGTTTAAATTGAAAAAGTACTGTGTATTTTTACATTTGTTTGATGCTGTTACATCTTACCACACTCATCATGATTATTTTTATTTGTTTTAATAAATAGATTTCAAATCCCTGGAAATTTTGTATAAAACAAAACAGAAACATTCTCTACAGTGTTATCTCATGATTGCATAATATTGAGAGTTTTTATAATTGTAATACAATTATTTATTTTTTAGTGAAATGTTAAATTCTTCAGAAGTTAAAACAGTCTGCTCATTAAATTGAAGTTTTGCTCTCTATCATTCAGCCTGCCTGCACAGGGAGAGCATACAGTATTTTATATGATTGTGTATTTTTTTATTTGAGACATAATTCTTAGAAATCAAGAAGAAGACAGCAGTCAGATTTACTTGCATCTTTAAAACAGTAATGTCAAAATGCTGCCTACTGTGTAGAGATGTTCACATATGGCCGGGTGTGGTGGCTCATGCTTGTAATCCCAGCACTTTGGGAAGCCGAGGTGGGTGGATTGTCTGAGGTCAGGAGTTCCAGATCAGTCTGGCCAATGTAGTGAAAACCAATCTCTACTAAAAATACAAAAAAAATTAGCCAGGCGTGGTGGTGTGGACCTGGAATCCCAACTACTCAGGAGACTGAGGCAGTGGAATTGCTTGAATCAGAAAGGTAGAGGTTGCAGTGAGCCGAGATCACGCCACTGCACTCCAGCCTGGGTGACAGGGCAAGACTCCATCTCAAAAAAAAAAAAAAAAAGTCGTTCTCTTATGGAGAATTTATGGGAAGACAGATTATCAGTAGAGAAGAAACCAATAGATTAGAGAAAATTTAAGTCTGACATTTTGTGCTTTTTTTGTTTTATTTTTAGTTGACAAATAATAATTGTATATATTATGGGGTACAATGTGACGTTTTGATATATGTATACATTGCAGAATCACCAAATCACGTAAGTAGCATATCCATCTCTTCAAATGTATATGAGTTCTTTGTAATTATAACATTTAAAATCTCTATTTTGAATCTACAGTCCACTATCAACTATAGTCACCATGCTGTACAATAGAACACAATAACTTATTCCTCCCAACTAACTTTATCTTCACACCTGTTGACCAATATTTCCCCTTTTCCCATCCAACCCCGCACCCTGGCCCCTGGTAACCACCAATCTACACAGTACTTTTATGAGTTTGAGTTGTTTACATTCCAGATATAAATGTGATCATATGGTATTATTTGGCTCCTCGTTACTTATGCAAATTTCTGCAGCTGGCTTGAATTTCTCCTCAGAAAGTGGGATTTTGTTCTCTATCACATTTTCAGGCTGCAAATTTTCCAAAGTTTTATGCTCTGCTTCTCTTATAAAATGGAATGCCTTTAACAGCATCCAAGTCACCTCTTGAATGCTTTGCTGCTTAGAAATTTCTCCTGCCAGATCCTAAATCATATCTCTCAAGTTCAAAGTTCCATAAATCTCTAGGGCAGGAGCAAAATGCCACTTGTCTCTTTGCTAAAACATAGCAAGAGTCACCTTTGCTCCAGTTCCCAACAAGTCCCTCATCTCCATCTGAGACCACCTCAACCTGCACCTTATTGTTTATATCACTATCAGCATTTTGTTCAAAGCCATTCAGCAAATATCTAGGAAGTTCCAAACTTTCCCACACATTTCTGTCTTCTTCTGAGTCCTCCAAACTGTACCCACATCTGCTTGTTTTCCAGTTCCAAAGTCATTTCCACATTTTTGGCCATCTTTTCAGCAACACCCCACTCTACTGGTACCAATTTACTGTATTAGCACATTTTCATGCTGCTACTAAAGACATACCCAAGACTGGGTAATTTACAAAAGAAAGAGGTTTAATTGGACTTCTAGTTCCACGTGGCTAGGGAAGCCTCACAATTATGGCAAAAGGCAAGAAAGAGCAAGCCACATCTTACATGGATGCAAGCAGGCAAAGACAGGGAGCTCGTGCAGGGGAACTCCTCTTCTTAAACCCATCAGATCTCATGTGACTTATTCACCATCATGAGAACAGCACAGGAAAGAATTGCCCCCGTGATTCAATTATCTCCCCCAGGTCCTTTCCACAACATGTGGGAATTCAAGATGAGATGTGGATGGAGACACAGCCAACCCATATTAATTAGTAACCCTAAAACGGCCTCTTAGTGTTCAAATAAAAAGAAGAGTTGCACATCCCTCACTTTCAACCCAAAGCTGGAAATGATAAAGTTTATGAAGGAAGACATATCAAAACCTGAGATAAGCTAAAAGGTAGGCCTCTTGCACAAAACAGTTAGCCAAGCTGTAAATACAAAGAAAAAGGTCTTGAAGGAAATTTAAAGTGCTACTCCAATGAACACATGAATGATAAGAAACGGCCTTATTGCTGATATGGCAAAAGTTTTACTGATATTGATAGATGTTCAAATCAGCAACAAAATTACCTTAAGCCAAAAGCCTAATCCAGAGCAAGGCTCTAACTCTCTGAAATTTTATGAAGGCTGAAAGAGGTAAGAAAGCTGCAAGGAAAATTTGAAGTTAGAAATTGTTGGTTCATGAGGTTTAAGGAAGAAGCCATCTCCATAACATAAACAAGCAAAATGAAGGAGCAAGTGCTGATGTGGAAGCTACATTGAGTTATTTGGAGGAACTAGCTAAGATCACTGATAAACGTAGCTACACTAAACAAAAGATTTTTGATGGAGATAAAACAGGCTTCTATTGAAATAATATTTCATCTAAGAGTTTCATAGCTAGGGAGAAGTCTATCTTCTTCAAAGCTTCAAAGTACAGGTTGACTCTCTTGTTAGGGGCTAATGCATCTCCTAATGCTAATGGCTTTAGGTTAAAGCCATTGCTCATTTACCACTCTGAAAATCCCAGGATCTGTAGGAATTATGCTAAATCTACTCTGTCTGTACTCTATAAATAAAACAACAGAGTTTGGATGAAATCAGATCTGTTTACAGTACGGTTTACCGAATAGTTTAAGCTCACTGTTGAGACGTACTGGTCAGGAAAGAAAGATTCTTTTTAAACACTAATGCTCATTGATAAGGTACCTAGTCACCCAAAAGCTTTAATGGAGGTATATAAGAAGATAAATGTTGTTTTTATGCTTGCTAACACAACATTCATTCTGCAGCTCACGAGTCAAGAAGTAATTTTTGACAGTTCAATCTTATTAAGAAATGCATCTCTTAATGCTATAGCTTCCATAAATAGTGATTTGTCTGATGGATCTGAGAAAAATAAACTGATAAACTTCAGAAAATAATTTACTATTCTAGATGATATTAAAATATTCATTATTAATAGACATGCATCAAAATATTAACATTAATAGTAGTTTAAAAGAAATTGATTTCAATCCTCGTGGATGACTTTTACATCAGTGGAGGAAGTAGCTCAAGACAAATAGGAAGAGAGCCAGTCTTCGAAGGGAAGCCTATAGATATGACTGAAATGCTACAATCTCCTGATAAAGGTTGAATGGGTTAAGAGTTGCATAATATGGATAAACAAAGAAATTGGTTTCTTGAAATGGAATCTACTCTTTGTGAAGATGATGTGAACATTGTTTAAATAAGAAAAAAAAAGATTTACCATATTACATAAACTTAGTTGCTAATGCAGCCACAAGATTTGAGATAATTGACTACAATTTAGAAGAAAGTTTTACTGTGGGTAAAATGTCATTAAACAGTATTCCATGTTACAGATAAAATTTTGTGGAAAAAAACCCCAAAATCAATTGATACAGCAAATGTCATTGTTATCTTATTTTAAAATTGCCACAGACACCTTAACCTTCACCAAGCACCATCCTTATCAGTCAGCAGCCACCAATATCAAGGCCAAGCTCTCCAACAGCAAAAAAAATTACAACTGGGTTGGGTGCAGTTGCTCCTGCCTGTAATCCCTGCACTTTGGGAGGCCAAGGCAGGTGGATCATGAGGTCAGGAGATGGATACCATCTGGCCAATATAGTGAAACTTGGTCTCTACTAAAAATACAAAAATTAGCTGCCATGGTGGTGCATGCCTGTAATCCCAGCTTCTTGAGAGGGTGAGACAGGAGAATCACTTGAACCCCAGAGGTGAGTTTGCAGTGAACTGAGATGGTGCCACTGCACTCCAGTTTGGCTACAGAGCAAAACTCCATCTCAAAAAAATAAAAAAAGTTTGCACCTGGCTGAAGACTCAGATGACTGTTAGTCCTTTTTAGCAATAAAGTATTTTTGAACAAAAACATATATACCATTTTTGCACTTAATATGTTACAGTATAATGTAAAAATAATTATATATATCTTGGGAAATGAAATCATTTATTCATTTATGTGATATGCTTGCTTGTGTAACAAGATGGTGATTCTTTTCTCTAAAGTTTATAGAATCAAGGTTTCCAAAATGTGATTATGATGAGGAAACATATATGTATATAATCTGCCACAATAGTCCAGTGAATTCTGCATTTGGAAAAGGAACGTATCACTAGATTGTTCTAACAATGTGTGGGCAAGGAAAGCAATGCTACAGCTAAAAGACAATGGAAGCTTTGCAAATAACAACCCAGAAATTAGATGGAAAATACAGTTCAAGAGATAGTGAATAAATTCTACCACCATTACTATCCCCAAATCCTAGCAACATACTTGTGTTGAACTCTTATTTTATGCCAGGCTCTAGTCTTGATATTTTACAAATGTGATTTTGCTTAAATTTAAAATAATTCTCTGACATGCATATGTAATTATTGATGGACATTTGACTTCCTGATATTTATTTGGAGAGCTGACAAAGAGATTGGCCTTATTGATCTAATGGTATTCTATTCCTTTCTAGTAATTTGTTCCAGAATGATCACATGATTGAATTCTGGCCAGTAATCTCTCAGGACAGTTTTGCTAGCAATTTATTGGAAAACATTTTCTTATTTTTGGAGAAAACCAAAAGGAATACAGAATTTTCTTTTCTCCTGGATATGACTAAGGAAGCATGTGGTCCTGGAGATTTCTGGCAGGCAACTTCTGTCCATGAGGGAAGGCAGCCTGTGTGGACATGGCCAGCATATGGCAGAATGTGCAGACAGGACAATAGGAAAAATTCAAGGCCAGAATGTAGATTGACTCTGGCCATGAGTGGAAGCATTTCTGTATTCTCTCTCTTGTGAGTTAATAAAGTTTTATATTGTTAAAGCCTTTTATTTTCCACTTGGCCTCTTCTCTATGTTTTGTAGCTGAAAGCATGCTAACACATAGGATTATTCCAATTTTATACATGAACAAGAAACATTTGAGATGTGAATTAAATTGCCTGTGATCACAATACCAGTAGCTTGTCTATTGTCTTTAATTTCAGTCTGATCTGACTCACTACCCTTCATTCTCTTTCAGAAAGGTCTAAAGGGAGTCTTGAATCCAACAGTGAGATGTTTAGTTTTATTAAAATTTGGGACCCTTCCTGGTTTTTGAATATGACAATATTTGCAAAAAAAAAAAAGCCCCAGCATATATTGATGTTCTTTCTGGGAGCTTTTAAAATAGGAATATGAGACAGTCTAGTGCATATTTCTGAATAGAACCTTTTGAAAAGATCTGTTGAAAAAATAGTAAGTCCCAAACTCTTATATTTATTTTTAATCATAAATTTGTAGCCATGGTTTAATAAAAATATTATAGTCACTTAATTATGATATGCCAGGTAAAACAAACTCAACAGTGGACTTTTTAATTTGTTTATATTTTATCCTAGTGAATACACATGGCACTATGGTAAAATAAAAATGTGAATGGTCTTTGTAGACTTTCCTGTATCTTTCTTCCTTCTTTGTTAAACTATGTGTATATCAAGTGATCAAATTACAAAAGTCTTTAATCATGTTTAGAAAAATTGAAAAATTACCTCACATATTTTCTACCCAGTTTGGTTCCTATTCTAATATACCTGTTCAGATATATTTTGTTTTAGAAGATCAACAAATAAAGTTAGTGCACTTACTTTGTAATTGTTGCATTTTGATTTAGATGGCTTATGCCAATATTTTGGATGAATGCTATTTGCATGAAAATATGTTAAAAATGAAAACCTCAGATTTTCTCACTTCAATGAGGTTCTTATTCTGAAAGTTATCAAGATTTTGGCAAAAGTTGTATAACGAAGTACCACTTTGTCTGGCATTATATTTTATTATGACAATTTTATTGTTAAAATACTTCCCTAGAGCAGAGCAGTGGCCAAATGTTCTTACTTGGATCCTAAGTATTTAGGCTAGTAAAACTTTGCTGCTTCTGAGATACTTTGTGTTATTTTTATTTCAAAAATAATTTAGATTTGCCACATTAATTTTATTAGTTTCATCATAATATGGGAATCTCTAGACAATCATTAACAGATATCATTTTTTTGAAATGTTTCTATTAATATCTTCTACAAACTAAAACTGACACACTTGAAGCTCTTTTGTCTGGTGGTTAATATTTTGAAATACACACTTATGGAAAGTGTTAGCAAATTAAATATAGCCCTTTGGTAGTTTAAGTGGGTGCGACAATTTGATATGGTTTATCAATGAAAGCAGAAAATAACAAAAGATTATTTAAAAATCTGTGATAAAAATACACAAGAAAGTGAACAATATTAGGATCTTGGAAAAAAAACATTTGTGTTTACTGAATGTCTTTTCTTTGAAGAGTTTATACAAACGATTAGAAGTATAGAAAACAGTAAACTTGTTTACTATGTGAAATTCTTGAGTGGAAACAAATGTGCAATTGACATTGTTCATAAGTGATTTCTAATAGGTGTATGTAGACCAGAAATGGAAAGTGAGCTTTTCTTTCAACCTCATGAAACCAATTATTAAAAACAAGAGAAAAAGAAATACTGGGTGGGTAAGGTTGCTCACACCAATAATCCCCACACTTTGGGAAACTAAGGCAGGCAAATCGCTTGAGCCCAGGTATTTTTGACCATTCTACCATTCTGGACAACATGGTAAAACTCTGGATTTACAAAAATATATATAGAAATAAAAGAAAAGAAAACAATTAGCCAGACATGGTGGTGCATTCCTGTAGTCCCAGCTACTCGGGGAAGCTGTGGTGGGAGGATCACTTGAGCCTGGAATATTAAGGATTCAGTTTAGCCAAGATTATACCACTTCATTCCACCAGGGTGATAAAATGAGACCTTGTCTCCAAAAAAAAAAAAAAAAAAAAACCCTGAAAAATATTTATGATCTTCAACAATTCAGAAATTGTAATGTGAGTATAAAAGTGAATGCAAGCTGAATTTTTTAAAAGTTAAATTGCAATATACAAAAGGCATTCGAAGGCTAGGCACAGTGGCTCATGCCTGCAATCCCCGCCCTTTGAGAGGCTAAGTCCCAGGATCTCTTGAGGCCAGGAGTACCAGACCAGCTTGGGCAACATAGCAAGAACTCGTCACTATAAAAACAGTTAAAAACTTAGCTGGGCATGGTAGCATGTACTTGTCCCAGCTCAGGAGGCTGAGGCAGGAAGATTTCTTGAGCCCAGGAGTTTGAGGCTGCAGTGAGCCATAAGTGATCTCCAGCCTGATTAATAGGTGCTCTAGCCTGGGTGATAGAGTGACACTTTGTCTTAAAAGAAAGAAAAATCTCTAAAAGAACTTTAAGTAAGGATTTAAATATGGGCATTCGTAATTATAGTTTATAGCCAATAGTCTTTTCAAGTTTTTCTTCATTCTGGGTCTCTTTGTTTAGTTTATAATTTCTAATTCACTTGAATTCTGCATTATCATTCTTATAAAGATTATCTTATAAATAAATACTGATCCTCTCGTTCATATTTTTGTAGGACTTGGATATTTTGTTTTCTTATAGTGAAGCAAGGAGGCAATAGTTTAAATAAAAAAAATTAACTTTCAATAGAAATAGCATTCAACTATCACAGCACTTTGATGACATTAAACAAAGAACCTCCAGATCAGGCATAGTCAGAGGTGAAGTTACATTAATTGAGAAAGGCTGTAGTCAAGTAAGGAGGACTTTTTCAAACTTTGTTTTGATTTTTTGATGTTTCATATGCAGCATCATGTAATTTTGGAATCACAGACAAAAATGGATGTTGACTCTTCTGTTATCTTACATGATTGTAATACTGCCATGGGATTTCATTAAGGTAATTGCATTTTATTATTATTATTTGCTGTAATGTAAGATGCTGCATCAGTGTAAAATACCTCAGGATGATTTCAACCGGGAAATTGAAAAAGTATCTTCCAATGTTCAGGCAGAGAAAAAATATATGGCCCACCTTCCCTTGGATTATAGATTGTGACTCTGTATGACTTCATGCAAAATCAGCTTTTTGCTACAGTGGAAAAGATTATCCTCCCTTTGAAATGAACATAAAATTCTGTTTTCCATGGTGTTTTACAGACTTTGGGGTTTGTAGCTTGCTAAGCCAGAAAAATAGACTAAATGGCATCATACTTGAAGAATAAATAGAGAAAAGAGTGTTGACAAGTTAGTTGAAATTGTGAAATGACAAAATTATCTTGAGAGAAAATTTTTTGAATTTGGAAGTAGTCTGCTATTAAAATAATTCTAAAAGTATTTGTAAGCATTTTAGCACTTAATAAATTAACTCACATATTTGAATACCATGATTAAAAGTAAACTGGTCTCCTTGATGACTGGTATTAAAAATTTGAATTCTCAGGAAAATACATATGCATATTTTTAAAGGTTTATTTTACCTATTACTTCCTCCATGGACCCTTTCTGTGAATCTTTTATAATCTGTGCTTGTCATTTGCATGCTATAGTTCAGCAAATAAAATATATTTTGATTTATTTTATGGACCTCTCAATGCACAGTATTACATTTTTAATGTCTTAGAACTCAAATATGTAAAGAAAGCAAGTTCACGTTATACCAAAAAATTGGGAGAATGACTAGTAAACTATGTTCATAGATGTTAAAGTATAATATTAATCAGATTGAGATCCCATTTGGTATGACAGAATCCTTAAATAAAATTTACTACTGATTAAGTTAAAATGATTTAAAATTTGATTTCTTGGCTACTGTTTTAAATATGTACTTTTAATTTTTGTAAAATATGCATAATGTAAAATTTATAATTTTAATCATTTTCAAGTATAGAGGTCAGTGGCATTAAGAACATTAACACTGAGCAAGGAATGGTGGCACACATCTGCAATCCCAACAACGTGGGATGGTGAGCTGGGAGGATTGCTCAATCCCAAGAATTTGAGACCAGTCTGGGCAAAAAAGTGAGATGCCATTGTTCAATTCCTACCCATCCATTCACAGAAACTTTTTATCTTCCCCAGTTGAGACTGAGTTAAGCAATAACTCCTTCCATATTCTTCTTTTTTCTTTCTCTTCTAGTTACTTGATCTTGCAATAATACACATATAAAAAGTCTTGGAAGTATGTATAAAAAATAATGTACTATGGAATTAATTGGTTTAGAAGTTGCTTTAATAATAGTTGCATTATGTTAAGGTATTTGTGATAACACTATATTAAACGCAAGGATTTTCTATACAAAATGCTAAAAGTTAAATACTCATGATAGTCCATTGTCTTGTACCTCAATTATTTCATTATTCAAAATATAATAGTAATAAGATAAAAGTATATAACTAAAATCCAGAAAAATAAAATATCTGATTGGAAGAATCAGAGAGCTGGCTGGGTAATCAGGTATTAAGGAACAGGTAAATGAGTCTTTTCTTTTCTGGGCCCTTGCCAATTCATGGTTCAGATCCTAAGGCTAAGACTCCTAAAATAGGGGAGGAGCTAAGAGGCAGAGAAGTCAGTGAAGTTTCCATAATTATGTGGCACATGGGATATTAAACTTGAAGTTTAGAGCAGCCAGAAAATTTAGAATTAAAGACACCAAAGTTTTGACAAGAAAGGAGGATACTCCATACCTAATTTTCCAGTTCTGTAGGACAACAGCATAAGTAGGTAAGAAGAAACCACTGAAAGTCACAATGGTATTATCTGCAGACTCCTGGTGCCAAGGAAACACAAATTCAGGACCTTCCAATTAGAGAGGGTCCTAGGAAATATCCCACGCTCTCAGTTGAGACACTGAGAAAGCCATAGCTTAAAAAAACAACAAAATGACATTTAAATTAAGTATTATCACAATAGCAACCTAGTCTGGAATAAGCTAAATTAGTTCCAGATTGAATTAAAGTGATGTGCCTCCAGTCTAGCCACCTATTAGAAAATAGATTGGTAAACACTCCCTAGAAAAAGGCACAATTCAAGGTAAGATTTGGGTGGACACAAAGCCAAGTCATATAACTCAATAAATCGAAAAATGACTTTTACATTATATTCAGTTATTTATATGATAATCTATTTTTGGTTGTCCTATTATTTTCCTGATTAGTCATTTGCCAACATATTACTGATATAAGATGGATTTGTATGTTGTGATAATTAATGTAATAATATGTGATAGTCACTATTGTTTTACAATTTTCTTGGTTGCATTTGATATCTATTTTTAGCATATATTTAAAGTTATTTTTTATAAATGCAAGAATTACTCTTGCAATTGTTTTGAAATGTATTTAGTTGATATAAGTTTTGGGAAGTTATACTTTTGTGATAGTAAACTTTTTTATTGATATTGTAGAGTCACTTTTCACTTATTCTGACTGAGATTTATGTATTTCTATTAGATTATATAATGGCTGCATGCGGGTTCTGTGCCAATGTTTTAATTGTATGTTTATTTTACTATATTTTTTCTTCAAAGAAAATATATTTTCAATTTTTCTTTATAAGTAATTTTTTGTTATAGTAGAGATAAAAATTAATTTTAACCATTGTAATCATTAAATAATATATAGTTCAACAATTTGAAAATAAAATTTTTTTAAGGGTATGATTTTTCATAGCCTATAAAATACTTGTGGAATTGTTTATTATCTAATCAAACTTCAAATAATAGATTTTAAATGCTTCTTTATTTAAATTTTAAAATTTTAATTGACAAAGATTGTATTTATTCTAGGTGTACTATGTGATGATTTACTATAGACGCTATTTAATGATTACCACAATCAAATTAGCAAGTCCATCCCCACTCATGATGTATATTAGATTTTTAGAAATTGTTCATTTTTTTTTTTTGAGTTGGAGTTTCGCCGTTGTTACCCAGACTGGAGTGCAATGGCACGATCTCGGCTCACTGCAACCTCCGCATTCTGGGTTCAAGCAATTCTGCCTCAGCCTCCCGAGTAGCTGGGACTACAGGTGCGCACTGCCATGCCCAGCTAATTTTTGTATTTTTAGTAGAGACGGGGTTTCACCTTGTTGACCAGGATGGTCTCGATCTCTTGACCTCGTGATCCACCCGCCTCAGCCTCCCAAAGTGCTGGGATTTTGGTGCTCCCAAAGTGAGCCACCGCGCCCAGCCTGAATTGTTCATCTTATAACTGAAAGGTTTTACACTTTGACCAACTCCCCATTTTCCAGATTCTCCCATAAACTGACAACCAGCATTCTCTTTCCTTCTTATAAACTCAACTTTTTAAGATTTCACATTTTATACATCTAAAAATGTGTCATTGAATATGCATGAGAAATTATATCCGAAGAAAATAATAATTTATTGTCATTTTCATTTTTTAATTATTTTATTATTTCAATCAGTAAAATTTCAAAGATTTCAAAGATATTACTATGCTACATAGTAATAATACAGAGAATTCCTTGTTTCATTTCTCATGTTCATTTTTAACATTTTAATGTTGAAGATTATTTTGTTACAGGAGAAATCAAGAACGTTTATTGTATAAAACAGAGGTTTTAGCTACTCTTGGTCATGAATGTTACATTTTTAGAAAACTGTACCATTTTACTCTTAAAATTATTAGCCACAAATTAAGTTGGTTAGCTTTATTTTAATTTTTTTTGAATCTAGAATTCTGTCACATAGCCTCTTTCCGAGGCAGATAGTATCCAAGTTTTCAATGCTAGAGTGAGAAATAACTTAAAAAATAACAAAGCAACTGGATATATATTTTGTAGATGAAACTAAATTTCATCAAATATTTGGAGTGAAACACAAATGCATTTAGACACTTGGAAAGATGTTTATATTTCACTAAAATTTTCAGTTTTTATCCAGATGTCTGGCAGCACATAATGAAAACAAAACACTCTGTGAATAAACATAATCTCAATTACACCAAAATGCTGTTCTTCCACTGATTTCTAATTTTCTTTCTGCGAGAGGACATAATGATGGGTTGGGTGATTGTAGAGATTAACAATCTTGGCTTCTAAGAACAGAATATGATCATGCATTCGTTAGTCACTTCAATCCCTCTGCCATTTGACAATGACTAAATTAAGTGAATGGTTTTAACAGTTCCGTGCCTGTTGCTAGAGTCATTTTGATATGACTCAAAATAAAGATAGTAATCCACTGAGGTCTAATTAACCCCTGATAAGGAGATAATTAATTAAAACCTTCATTGTTTTCTCAGGACAAAATTATTGTCTCCCACTTTTATTTTTCTATCCACATAAATCATATATCTATCTACTCAATATTATCATTCTTGCTTTAACAACATTTTTCTAATACCAAAGAAAATGAGAGCTCATAAGGTAACAATTAACTTTGTTTATTAATTTTTAATTGAAGGAAAAAATTACTACGTATCAAATAACAAAAATATCTTCAAAAATATTAGAAGATAAGAGATTGACTGAGTGTGTCTATTAGACAGGAGAAAGTTTTTTCTTAGTTTTCTAATGAAATAGAGTTTTTATCTTAATTTTTTTTTTTTTTTTGATACAGAGTCTCATTCTGTCACCCAGGCTGGAGTACAGTGGCATGATTTTGGCTCACTGCAACCTCCATCTCTTGGGTTCAGGCAATTCTCATGCCTCAGCCTCCCACATGGCTGAGATTACAGGTGCACGCCACCATGCCTGTCTATTTCTTTTGTATTTTTAGTAGAGACAGGATTTCACTGTGTTGGCCAGGCTGGTCTCAAACTCCTGACTTAAAATGATACGCCCATCTCAGCCTCCCAAAGTGCCAGTGTTACAGGTGTTAGGCACCACACCCAGCCTCTAATTTTTGAATATCAGTTTTAATTATGGAAACATTAAACTCTTTAGGTTGACCGCCTATTGAACAAAGTATTGTCCCAAATAAAATCCTATTTAGCATGTCATACAAATATGAGAAAGGAAAAATAATCTTTGCAAATGCAATTAGTTATAATTTTGAAATCTTTTCTGTTCTTATTATCATCTAATACACCATATTTTATTTTAATAATTAATCTTTTTCCTGAGACAGTGTTTCAGTTTTGCCAAAAAAGAGACACAGGTATTGAGTGACAATTACAATAAAAATAAACTGTCATAAAATGCTTAAATCAATTTAGGGTGTTTTATATGAGAATTGGTAGCAAAAACTGTAATTAAATTGTATCAACCTAATATATGCATCTAAATTTTACTTTTTTTCTAAACCTGTATATCTGATATTTTAAAATATTTTCCCTCTGGAAGTTTTTTGCTTGTCAACATTCTGTACATCGATTTTATTATAATTATTTTCTTATATGCTACCTGTAAGTTTTGCTTAGGTGTTTGTGTCAGAAGTTAACTCCATGACACTGAGAATTGGACTTAGGTTGAGTGTATTACCTATACATCTGGCTTTCACTTTTTGATTCTTAATTTACTCTTCATTTTCCAAATATATGTAATATCTCAATGTGCTTCATGACCCTCTTCATGATTTGTCTTTGCAAATAAAAGTTTCTCCCCACTACACGACTGAGAAAAAAAAATTGCTTTCTGTTGGCATCTATCTGTTGTTTCGTTGATAGTATAGATTTTACTTTATGTTTATGTTTTTAATTATATATCTCCCTAGGAGAATAAATGTGTATATTAATTATATAGTTTTGACTATTCATATAAATCTGAGAAATGTTTTTTTTATTTTTTAAGGCAGGGTCTCCTTCCATCTTCCAGGCTTGAATGCATTGGCACAATTATAGCTCACAGCAGCCTCAACCGCTGGGCTCAAGTAATCCTTTAACCCTAGTGAGATGGGACTATAGGTATATACACCACACAGAGTTTATTTATTTATTTATTTTGGGTTTTATTATATGTAGAGACAGGTCTCACTGTGTTGCCCAGGTTAGTCCGGAATTTCTGGGTTCAAGCAATCCTCCCACCTCGGCCTGCCAAAATGCTGGGATTACAAGCATGAGCCACTACAGTTGGCCAAATCTGAGAAATATTTTGCAGATAATATGATTGGTGTCATTCCAAAGAAAATTCCAGACTTCTGCAACCAATAAGAATGGTGGACAGTATCATTCAAAAAAGTCTCATAGACAGTGATTTCATGTAATGTAAAAAAAATTATATTTTTAGTGAGTTTATAAACCTTCCAATGAGACACAGATATATAATAAAATGGAAGGATTCTACCAGGAAATTTAGGCACCGGCCATGGGCTGACTGGAAGATACACAGAAAGGCTGCTAATTTCCATTATTGGTAGGATCCATTAAGCATCAAACATATAACATCATCAACTAAGACTATGGAAATACCAGCAATAATGGCTATCATAAGTGTGGATCTGTAACCATTGAAACCAGGATTAAAAAGAATCTGCAGTTTGTAGATCGGTGCCCAAACACAGACCAAACCATAGAGGTATTGCCAGTTTAAGTCACAAATGAGGATCAATAATAGACAATGAGCCAATTCGATAATAGAAGGGCTGTGTTAGAAACAAAAGAGCTAAATCTCCCTTCATTTTGTATTGCCAAATTTTACATCAATTTCCTAAAACGAATGAATTAAACATAAAGTAAATATAAAACTGCTGAGATTGTATTTAGTGTTATGGGCAGGGTGTGTGTGTGTGTATTCATTGATGTGAGTAATATACTTATGGAAATAAGTTAAGACATTGAAGTATGTACTCTGTTTCCCCTTAACACCCTCTGGTCTGTGATGCACATGGCCTTGCCTTCATAATCAATTTCTAAGAATCTTCCCAGGATAATTAATGGATGGCTTGAGCAGATTATGGGCTCATTACCTGCTGGCATTGAGGAAAAGGAAATGTAACATGTGCTATAGGTTGGATGAAGGGGTGCTGAGCTGAAGGCCTGAGGAGCAGAGTTAGAACCTGTGTCAGATTCTTGCAGAAACAGCTCTACAGGAGGTTTGTGTCAGCAACTGCACAGCAGCTTGATCTGACTGAGGCTAAGACGCCTTAATTTCTCTTCATCTATCATTTAATTTGAACGACCTTTGACTATCTGCAGCCTCTAATTCAATTTTTGAGTATTTACAAACTGGTAAAACCAGAACAGAAGAAGTAGGGACAGAAGGAGGGGCTCTTGGGAAGGAGATAAAGATGAAAAAGGATTTGTGAACAACCACAAGAGTCAAAATTCTTTAGCTGAATAAAATAAGTATAACCATCTATGACTACAATAATAATATGGGGCAAGATTAAATTCTCCTTTCTACAAAAAGTGTTAGTTTATTGGCTCAAACCTAATAAGTTTTTGGTCTTTAGTGTTCTGTAATAAAACACACATAACACAAACACATAAAAATCCTGGATGAGTCTAAGAACTGTTTTAATGAGACTATTACAAATTAATATTTTCAGTCTAATTTCTAGTACTCAGAGTGAGCATTTCAGTAACTCAATGCCTTAGAAAATGCCTCTTGAGCAAATTCCATGCCTACTTTGCTATGTCATGTGTCCCCAATACAGACAAGCGTTCTTTGAAACATCCCTTGTCAAACTGTTGTCTTTTAAGCACTGTGCTGGAATATGTCTATCTTTTTATTCTTCTCTATTTTTACAATAGTTGATTGCAGTGCTCTCCAAAGCCTAGCAATGTGCTTGACATGCTTTCAAACAGCCTCTTGAAAAGTAAATCAGACTTTTGTATTTATCATTGGCCAAGAAGATTTATAAAAATCATTTGTGATTGCATTTAAAAGATTACAAAACAGTAAGTAGAAGAATGATAGCAAACTTAGGTGAGACATATACAGCAAAACATAAATTGTGGCCAGTCATGGTCGCTCATGCTTGTAATCCTAGGATTTTGGGAGGCCGAGGCCGTGAATCATGAGGTCAGAAGCTAGAGACCAGCCTGGCCAACATAGTGAAACCCCCCATCTCTACTAAAATTACAAAAAAAAAAAAAAAAGATTAGCTGGGCATGGTGAAGGGCACCTGTAATCCCAGCTACTTTGGAAGCTGAGGTAGAAGTGTACCTTGAACCTGAGAGGCAGAGATTGCAGTGAGCCTAAATTGTGCCACTACACTCCAGCCCAGGCAACAGTGTAAGACTGTTTCTTAAAGCACTCATCTGCTCTTTAACAAAGATTATAAAAGGTCTCTTAGCACAGGCACCACTCCTAGAATTTTTAGTATACCAGCACCAGCCTGGAGACCACCCTCCCTTGTGCTGCTAGCCACCAAGACTGCCATTCACATAGCAGAAAACAGATGGTCACATCACATACCCAAGTTAAGAACACACCATCACTGTTAGAATCATGGGCTATTGTTCTGGGATCAGACCCTACCAAGTTAAAGCTAAGAAAAGCTTCATCTATTTATCTTTTTGTTTTTCTTTTATTCGCTTTATCTACTCTCCATCTTGTAATTAATGTGGTTAGATCTGGCTCACCTCAAGTTGTTGCTTGGATGTCTGTTTAGTTATGCCTTGTGGAGATTAGCACAACCAAAGACAGCTTGCTGCTTCAGAAGGATGTCTCTGTCCCTCTTAGACTTCCTCAGATTACGAAGACATAATGAGTTCCTCTAAGGATACTAGTAATCCAAGGAATAGTAGCTGTATTTATAATTGGTAGGAATCAGACTCTTGTCCCTCAAAAACAGAATCTCTATGTTCTGCTATTCTAATGTCATACGAAACACTAGAGGTTTAAGATAGACTGCTTCCACAGGCCTTTGTCAGTCCTTAAAACTATATATCCACTTCACCAAAGGAATTACTCCTTCCAGCTGTCAATATGACCAATGTAATTCTATATGGCTTACTATTGCTATTGCAACATCTGAAAACTCTTCCCCTCATTAAGTCATATGTATGGTATAGAAGCTAATATTTCAGGAAAGGATCCTAAAGAAATTTTTGAAATATGCTTTAATGCTCCTTCAACCTCTCTATCAATCACTCCTCTTAGACACAGGGACAAACCAACGTCTCCATGGTAGAAGTAGAGACCTAAGGCAAACCATAGCCACTGAAACAGGATATAAGGATGCAAATGCATGGTTAGAATGGATTAAATATTCTATTCGCTCCTTAAATAAATGCGACTGTTGAACTTGTGTTTACGGTAGGCCAGAGGACCAAGCTGTCCCCTTTCCACTTGGATGGTCCCCAAATCAAACAGACATGGAATGCGTAGTAGCTTTCTCAGGATTCAAACACCTGGAATAACAAATTGTGCCAAGTTCTTTCGCTGCTACTTCCTGAGGTTCAACACTCTGCAAGTCAGCCCCTGAGGTCCACAGAGCCTCCATCTCCCAAGGTGAAGTTTGCCTGGTGTCTTTCATGACAAGGGGAGAACTTAGTTTTCCTTGAAATCTTAACAAGATGCAGTGAAGACAGACACTTCTGAGAGCTAGCTCATCCGTTTGTCCTCACTCATCCCTGTGCGGGTGTATGGCGGTATTGTGGAGGACCTTTACTGGATGCTCTGCCAAATAATTGGATAGGCGCTTGCACTCTAGTCCAATTGTATCCCTTTTAAAGTGGCATTTCATAAACCAGAGAAAGGAAAATTATGACATCAGCAAATAAGAGAAGCTCCTTACAGGTCTTTTGATTCTCATTTGTACTTAGATGCATTTGGGGTCCTAAGTGGAGTTCCAAATGAATTTAAAGGCTGAGATCAGATAGCTGCAAGATTTAAGTCAATGTTGTTCTGGTAGGTAACAATTAATTTAAAAAATGTAGATTAAACTCTATTTATTACAACCAACAGCGGTTTGTTACCTATACTAAAGATGCTGTCCAAAGAACAGATTAACAATTAGGATCCACTAGCCAAATGGCCTAAGAAAATAGAATAGCCCTAGATATGATATTAGCAGAGAAAAGTGGTGTTTGTGCTATAACTACAACTCAGTATTGTACCTTTATTCCCAACAACACTACTCCCAATGGGAGCATAACAAAAGCCCTCCAAAGACCTACTACTTTATCAAATGAGCTAGCTAAAAATTCTGGCATCAATACTTCTATTTCAAATTGGCTCAAAAGGTGGTTCGGCCAATGGAAAGAAACCATAACCTCAATTCTTACCCATAGAAACTGTGATAAATATACTTCTTGTCAGATGATATGTCATATTATTCATTCAAGGACTCATGCAGTGGCTAGTAGACACAAGTTTTACTAAAATATTCCCAAATCCTCCTCTACCCTATACAGATAGATTACTTCTTTTGGAAGAACAAACAGAACAATGGAGTCAAGACATGTTAAATGAGTTTGAAGAAGAATTATAAATAGAAAAAGGGAGGAATTGTAGGAAATAAGAATAAATAAAAGGTTCCTCTTCAAAGCTTTCCTCTTAGTTCATTATAAATAAATAATAGATTCCTCAAAAGTTAACTTACTTTAAAGATTTTGCTAATAATCTTAAAGTAGCTGTTTTTCATAATAAAGAAATAAGTGCATCCGTGTTCTTAGTTCTTACACTTTAACCTAGATATTTTCCCTGACGTGCCTGGACAAGTCCAAGCAAATCTTAGGGCAACGCTTATTCCCCTTCCTTATTTGAAAATGTTATTGCTTCTCTAAACATTGCTTGAGTTACTTTCTCTTTCCCTTTGTTCTCCTCTGCCTTTACTTCTTTAGAAAATTTCTAAGTTTTTAGCCAAGGGATCAATCATAGAATGTGAGGTGCCATTACGGCCAGTTGAAACTGGACACAGAAGTGGGGCAATTGAGTCAGGTTATGAAAGTTATAAATGTCCCTGTCTCCTTTGTTCAGGTGTGCTCTCATGGCAAGATTGCTGGCAAATTGTATCCTTCCTGCAAGAAGTAAAACTAGCCTTGCTGAGACAAATATATATATATATATATATATATACACACACACACATACACACACGTACATATATATGTATATATACGTATATATATATACACACATATATATAAATTATATATAATTTAATATAGAATTTATTAAGAAAGCTGTATACATAGAAACCAAAGGGGGAAAATATTGGAATAAAAGAAATGTCAACATAACTTAACATTACTTTAGAGACTCAAAGTTAACCTATACTACCCCTTTTCTGTGTTTAGCTACACAGACACCTTTGTGTTATAGTTGCCTACAGTATTCAATACAGTAACATGCCATACAGGTTTGTAGAATAGGGGCAATGGCATTTATTGCAATAGCTAGATATAGATAAAGATATGGTTATGAATGCTGCTGCAGATGGTTATATATAGATCTACTATATATAGATTATTGTATATAGCCATATAAAAATCGTATATATATATATATATATAGGCATGGCTATTAATATAGATATAGGTGATTATATATTTATAGATATATTTAAAATCATTGTTTTGGTCAAGTTCACAAGGCAAATTAAATTAACCCTAGTTTTTGAAATAATGGTAATGAATTTAGAATAGCCTCTACTGAATAAATGTTACACATAAATTTCTCTTAATGATGTAATGCGGAATGACAGTATGGGATAGAGAAATGTAATCAAGTCAGAAAAAATGAGTCTGAATCCCTGCTCCATACTAGTTTTGTAGGGATCTATCTTAGCATTTCTTACCCATGATGTAAACATTTATAAAGCAAGAGAACAAGAGTATAGTCAAGAGTTGTTCTGTGTTCTCTGAGAATCTGAGTCTTCTCAAAGCACTGTGATGACTTCTCACCTCTCTTAGAGTAAAAGACAAAACAAAACAACTGGTTTTTAGACTGTCCCACAGGTCCCCTGGGACAGATCTGTCCCTAGGGACAGATCTATGCCTGTAGTACCTCCTTAACTCCACCACCTGTCCACCTCTCTCCCTCATCTCCTCAGGGCACACCTCCTCCCATGCTCCAGAGCCATTCCAAGCATTTTTCCAATACCTGAGATGCCCTCTTGCCAGCTGTCTGAATGGAGAAATCCCTCACTGGTTGGAGATCTCTATTCTAACACAACCTCTTCGGTAGGTCTTGCCTGGGTATTCTACTAAAATGTAATTCTCCACTTCTGACACCAGTACCCACAGGCACACTCACACAACCACACCTGCACCCACAAATATGCACTTCCTACATCATTTATTGTTCTATTGAATTTCCTCAGGATTTATTTCCATCTCACATGATTTATGATTCAATTTCCATATTTCCAATATACACAATATAAGTTGTGTGTAATTTTTTTTAAACAGAGTTTCTCTCTGGAGTGTAATGGCATGATCTTTACTCACTGCAACCTCCACCTCCCAGTTCAAGCTGTTCTCCTGCCTCAGTGTTCCAAGTAGCTGGGATTACAGGCTTGCACCACCAGGCCCGGCTAACTTTGTATTTTTAGTTGAGACAGGGTTTTACCATGTTGTTCAGGCTGGTCTCAAACTCCTCACCTCAGGTGATCCACCCACCTTGGCCTCCCAAGGTGTTGGGATTACAGGTGTGAGTCAAAGTGCCCAGCCAATTGTGTATGATTTAAGATAGTATATATTACGGGAGCTATGTATGTAGAAAATCATCTTGAGAAAAAGAAATGGTAACATAATCTAACATTACTTTAGAAACTAAAATTTGTATACTTAAAATTGGAAATTTTAAGTGGTGCTTACTTAATTTTAATTCAATGGTGCTAAGCCCATTTGCAGTGTTGTGCAGTTATCACCATCATCTACCTCTAGAACTTCATAACTTCCAAACAGAAACTGTAAGTAACCCCATCATTCCCTCCCTGTAACCCCCAATAACATCTATATCCTATCTCTATGAGTTCGCCTATTTTAGATACCTCATAAACGTGGAATTATGCAGTATTTATTCTTTCATGTCTGCCCCATTTAACTTAGCATAATGTTTCTAAGATTGTTCCTGTTGTAGCAAGTCTCAGATTTTCAGACCTTTTTCAGGCTGAATGATAGTCCATCATATGCATATACCTTATTTTGCTTTCCTTTTATCTGTTGATAGACAGTAGGATTGTTTCATCTTTTGGCTACTGTGAATAAAGTTGCAATTGGCGGAAAAGTATCTCTTTGAGTCTGAGGGGATATTTTTAATCTTTTTTTTTCCTGCTATGTCTATAGGACTTGAAATAATGTCTGGGATGTAGTCGATAGGTAGCTGTATTTCTGTTCTCTTTTCTGTCCCCCCCTTTGTTTTCTGTTCTCTTGTGTGTGTGGAAGGCTGACATCTCTGGATTTCATTGTATTCCTTTGCTTTCAGCTGGCGACGGTAATTAAGGCCCTGGCAGAAGATCATAAAGCAGGAGGAGAGAGGTCTTGTCAATAGTTCCCAACCCTCTGGCTTTGCTGTGCATCCTCCAACTCTACAAGTTTTATAATGGACCTACCTCCTGGACCTACCTCCACAGCTCACACTGTCATTTGTGCTTTCACAAACCTTGTCTTCCCCTTGTCCCTTCAGACATAGGGGTAGCAAAAGTTTTTCCCTGTTGTGGTCCTTAAAAACTCAGAATTTCTCACAGTTTGAGTTGTTTTCTTAACGCTGTTGACACCTGTTAAATAATCACTTCACTGATTTATTTTTCAGTTAAATAATCTCAAATGTACCATCTGTTTTCTGCTAGAACACTCACAGATTTGCAGGTGCTCAAAGCATGTTTTTGGTTGAATTAACAAATGACACCTTAAAAATTTCCTCATCTGTTTGAAGGATTCCACACACTTTTTATATCAAATTTCATATGTCTTATTATTTGCAATGTTGATGATGTATAATAAATTGCACATTCCAAGTTTTATAGACCAAAATTAAATGTGTTGGAAACAACTTGTAATAGCTGCTGGGATTGTGGTGGTGGTTGTTATTTGTTTCTTTGTTTTCATGTAGATTTTACCTCAAAATAAAACTTCACTGTCATCTCTGTTTTGTTGAAATTCACCTGAGACTATACAGGAACTGTGAAAACATGGTTATAACATGCAATAACCTCTTTGTGTGAGTTAGGATTTTCTCATGACTATGTATCTACAACAAAATACAATAAAAGATAATGAAGCGAATATAACATTACAAAACCATTCATAAGCTAATAGAACAATGCCAAAGCCATCCACAAACTGTAATATCAAATTTTTTTGTGTGCATCAAAACACTTTTCTTGGCATTAATTTATTTGAAAATATCTGTTAATAAAATGGGTCTTTGTTTTTTACATTGTGACTCTGAGTTGTATTTTGTTGGAAAGCATGTACGTTCTTTTTATATTTATAACTTTCATGAACAATTTTTAAACAACCAGCCCGTCCCTCTCTCTGTAAATTATTATTTTTCTCTGGTATCTGACCAGAGAAAAACTAGGGGTTATTTTGATTTATCTATAATCTTGCTCCACTATTTTAATTTGCTGGGGCTTCCATAACAAAGTACCACAGATTGGGTGGCTTAAACAGCAGACATTTATTTTCTCATCCTTCTAGTGGCTACAAGTCTAACATCAAGCTGCTGGCAGGCTTGCTTTCTCCTGAGGACTTTCTCCTTAGCTTGCATATGGTTGTCTTCTCACTGCATTTTCACAATGTCTTTTTTCTGTGCTCCTACATTCACAGTGTCTTTTCCACTTCTTAGAGGACAACCGTCTTTCTTGCTGTGTTCACACAAGAACCTTTTTGATTCTGTGTTTGCGTGCCTGTGTACCAGTCTGCTACTTAAATAAGGACACTAGTCATATTAAATTGGGGATTAGGGACCATGATCTCATTTTACATTAACTGCCTCTTTGTTTTTGTTGTTTCATTTTTTTTTTTGAGGCAGAGTCTTGCTCTGTTGCCCAGGCTGGAGTGCGGTGGTGCAATCTCAGCTCACTGCAACTTCCACTTCCCAGTTCAAATGATTCTCATGCCTCAGCTTCCCAAGCAGGTGGGACTACAGGCGTGTGCCATCATGACCAGCTAATGTTATTTTTTTATTTTTAGTAGAGACAAGGTTTCACCATGTTGGCCAAGCTTGTCTCGAACTTGTCAGCTCAGACAACCTCAGTTTCCCAAAGTGCTAAAATTATTGGAGTGAGCCACTGTTCCCACAGGTTATAGGAGCGAGCCACTGTCCCCACCTTAACTGCCTCTTTAAAGGCCCTATCTCCAATCATGGTCTTATTTTGAGGAACTACAGGGTTAGGACTCCATTGAGTGACTTTCAGGTAGACACAGTTTAGCCCATGACATCCATCATGTCAAAACAATCATTGAATTTTTCAATTTTGTTTTCTAAATCTTTCTCTCAAATCGCCACACTCATCCCTCCACACAAATCCAGGTAAGTGTCATCCCTGTCTTTCATTTCCACCTCCCACTAACCACAACCTAGCCTACCTGGATTAGTTTAAACAACACTTCCCAGGGAAATCTCTGAGACACTGTTGGTTCCTTCTGTTATTGGGTCTCATCAATCCTTGCATTTCTGCCATTATCACCCTTATCATATATCACAGATTTTAAGGTGACAGTATAGTGTGTTTTCTGGTTGCTACACACCGAGTGACAAAGGTGAAAGACACTAACAAGATTATGAAAGAAAAAAAACTTAGGGAATGTATTAACTTCTGTGCCTCAGTTTCCTAATCTGTAAAAGGTAATAGTAATTTCCTCACATGTATGTATTAATAAATAAGTTAAACAAAGCATATTCGTTGCTTAGAATGTCACTAAGTTGTGTTTGCTGTTTTGAATCATTTAATCTTCGATTTGTGTGCATAGATTGTTACCTTTAAGAAGTCAGGAAGCTTTACTGTGCTTAGTACCGTATCTCTACTCGCAAGGGTTACATATTAAGATGCATTCAATACATGTATTTGGAATAAACAATGTCACAGACATGGAAAAATTTAGTCTTTTGTGGTTGAAATGGGGATAGTAATTGAGACTGACCTTATAAACAACACAAGAAAGAGCTTAGGGGCACAGTTTAGAAGTAGACATCCTTTTACCAGAGAGGGTTCCTCCTGAGAAGATGCTCTGATGAGACACAGTCACCAAGTTTAAAAGAACATTTCATTATCTGCAACTTGCAGAGAGCGTGAAAGACAGAAATCTCAGCTCCAGCAGGCACACTGACAAGAACAGCAGAGACTGAAGGATAAAAATGATCTGAGCTGATAAGGGCTTTGCAGTTAAAACAACAGACTTACATGTCAACACTCTATGCCCCAGAAGAATGTGGCTCCAGGAAGGGAATGAGGGCCAGTGCTGAGCCAGCAACCAGTGTCTAACTGACTTGCAAATCCCATTTCAGCTGGTAGTTTTCTCGCAGAACTTGTCCAGCCAGGTTCCCCCAAGTCTGTCTATATGGTGTTTGAAGTATGGAATTTTCTTTTTCTTGGTGCTTTAATTTAGGAAAAAGCACAGTTGTTTTTTGTTTTTTAATTGTTTTGGTTTGTTTTGCTTTTGCAACAACAAAGGATTGTTTTCTAGAAGACACGATTATCCCTCTCCTGCTTTGTTCCTTTCTAACTTCAAAGACATTTTTGAATAATGAAGACATTTTTTTAGAATTTTTCAAAAAAAGACTTTTTGGTTGTCTTCTAAGGATTCAGAAATTCGAAGAAAATTTACTTGAAACTAGACATTTGTCTTAGAATGTACAGCAACATTTTGGTATTGTTTTTTAATGTTATTGTATTAAGGATACTAATTTGGAATTGTCACTGAGATAGAAGAAAGAGAGAGGCAGAGAGAGAGAGCATGACAAGAAGGATATCTGTGATCTCTCAACTTGCAGATTTCTCTGTCTGAGCTTACCATCTACATACCTTTGAAAAATTATGAAGTAAACAATGCATTTAAAGATGAAAACTGCCAGACCTATTCTTTCATGGATCCCACGTTGAAATGTGTGTCTACCAATGTACATGATATACAAAAATCAGTGCTTGTATATTCTTTCTTATTAACTGTTGGTCATCTTTATTTATGTAGTTGCTAAAAAAAAATCAGAGATTCCACTTAGCAAAATCTACCAAATAGGAGAAATATTTGTTTTTGGCCATCTGGCTTATGGTTTGGTGATTATTACATTTCAGTTACATTTTTGAAAATACCAAATATGGGCTGGGCATCCAGCACTTTGGGAGGCTGAGGTGGGTGGATCACCTGAGGTCAAGAGTTCAAGACCAGACTGGCCAACGTGGTGAAACCCCATCACTACTAAAAATACAAAAAATTAGCTGAGTGTAGTGGCATATGCCAACAACCCTGGCTACTTGGGAGGCTGAGGCAGAAGAATTGCTTGAACCTGGGAGGCAGAGGTTGCAGTGAGCTGAAATCACACCACTCCAGCCTGGGCAACAGAGTAAGACTCTATCTTAAAAAAAAAAAAAAAAAAGAAATACCAAATATTTTTTCAAGGATTATGTCATTGACCCTTAGTGATTGTATTTGAAATGCAAAATATGACCAATTACTTTAGCTAATATTTACATCAACTTCACACCTAAGGTACTGGCAACATAATTAAAATAAATTCAGAATATGGAATATTAAAAGTGCATTTTTGTTTTTCACTAATGGAATCTATTTATTCATAGTAAACAAAAAAGTGTTTTAAGAAAATTATCTTTCTTATAAGAGCCTAAGTTGTAAGCAGATTTGTCTTCTAGCTTTTTTCTAGTACTTTGATGTCCCATAGTCAAGAATAAAAGATTCCTATTCTGATTAATTAACAATTAAAGTTGGGTTAGGTAAGTCATTAAAAAAAACTTTCTTGGCCATCAGTCTAAAATGCTCATATACTAGAATAATAGTTATTTTTTAAGTAAGGTAATTCCTATACAATTATAGTTTATGTAATAGTCAAACTTTTCCTTTTTAGTTTTTTCTGTTCTGTAAAAAGGGAGGGAATTAGCAAAGTAGAGCTAATGTCTTACTTTGAGACATATAATTTAATTTTCTCTTCCTAAGTATTACTTGTATCTTCACTCAAAGTTTCAGAACACCTGGCTAATATATAGCCATTTCATACGAAGAGAGGCTCAGTAGGGAGACACATCCAATGATAAGTTTTTGTTGTTGTTGTTGTTTTAGGAGAAACTACCTAGATATATATCAGTCTAGTTTTCTTTCCCCAAGAGTATAGGGAAACCATATTTGCTAGTCTCCTGTGCTGGTAGGGTGGGACCATGTTCCTACTATGGGCAAAACAATGAGAACAGAAGTGATAGAAAATTTTTCTAACCCTGAAATTTATAATCATTTTGCACATTCCATGTCTATCCAAATCCTGAGAGTAAAGGGGTCCAAGATGGAGAAGTTGCTAATCAGAAGAACCTGGATGCTTGGGTCACCCTTTGGAGGAAGTCTTTCTTAGAGGGCAATCGTATGCACACCTCCTTTCTGGGTGAGCAAGAGATACATATTAAATACATTAAGCTGTGAGATTTGGGGATTTATTTTTCCATAGCTGGTGAGAATTCCTCTAGCTAGTGAAGCACCTGCTTTTTGCCAACCACTTTTCTAGCAGCTTTGCTAACAAACATGGCAAAAGCTGTCTGATAATAATCAGGTGTATGGGAAAAACAGTGTAATATGCCAGTCTGAATTTTACTGTGTCCCTTGCTGAAAAAATGCAGCCATTATAATAACCAAAACATTTGTAATAGAGAAATATGTTTCTGTCACGAATAGTTGTTTTTCATTTTAGAGTGTAAAGCATGAAGTGATTATTTGGGGTGGAGAGTTATTAACCAATGTTGAATTGGGGTGGATTATTTGGGATGGACAATTATTAACTAATACAGAGTTCTTGCTCTGATAATAAAGAATTTCAAATACACATTAGCACCACAGAGATTACCATAATTAAGGAAACACATCTTCCATGAAATGCATCCCTAAAATTTTAAATGTGTAAACTTAACTTCCTTAAACATATTTGCTATAATTTTGACCTAAGTTTATTTTCTATTAAGGTATGATGCTATTCAGTGACATGTTAGTAAACTGTCAAACATGGCTACATAGTTAGCCAAATGTATGAAAAATAAACACTACTGACAAGTACAATTCTAGGAAATTGATAAATTAAATATTTTTAAATTTTATTTTAAGCAGTTATTATTAAAAATATTTATTCCTCATAATGGTCTTAGTCATATGATTTTTCACTCAACACATTACATTCACATGCATGCTTTTAGTTGTTATCCAAAAGTTTTATTTTGAATTTATACTTATGGGGGAATTTTACACTGAAATTTGGAGCAGGCATCGCAAAGATTATTTATAGCATGCTCTGAAATTTTTCCCCAACACTGAGAACCTGATGTGGTTAGAATCCTTCTATTGATTTTTTAAATTAAGATTCTCATGAAAGGAAGGTCGCTTAGGCTTAAATCAGATACATTACAATCAGTGTTTCTTCCCTGTTCTTGGAGATCCAGTTCTTTAGTTCTAAAATAGAGGTGATCACAAATGTTTCTAATATGCAAGTGATACTTTAACTTCTTCATTTTAGTAAATTGTAGTATTTTTAAACATTTTATTTCATTCTGGGAAATACTGAGTCATGATTCACCATACTGAATCATTTAGGAGGTAAACTTCTGGCATGTTTTCAGTGGTGGGATGCCCACAGTATTCCCATTTATTGAAAAAGGAATTATGCATCTTCCCCAGCTGAGACGCTTTAATTCTCAGCCAACATATTAGTCTTTAGTCTTTTTGTCTTTTTATTTGTCTATAAAAAACTGTGCTTTTAGCTTTTATCTTTAAAACATTTCATATTCAATACATGCATTTTTTTGTCTCCCTGCCCCACAACTAAAACAACAAACCACTTCACACTTCTGTCTCTGGCAGATTGATTGCATTCTCAAGCCAAGAGTCTGATTTCAGAATTTAGCTGTGATACATGAAGCATGACAATAAAGTAATAAAAATGGTTTGCTTATGTAACTCTTTATCAAAGTATTTCAACAAAAGGTATTTCCAAAATGTTATTAACAATGACAGCCTCATGGGTTAGCTATAAAATAATAAGGTCAATGAGAACGTTTTTATGAATATTTGTTGGCAAGACAATAATAGAAATAAGAATATAAGTAAAAATGTCAGTAATCAAAATACTAATTGCATAGGGAAACATTGAAGAAGAAAACAGAAGCTAGCACAAGTGCAGAGAGAAGTTGAGAACACGTGGAGACAGCAGATGCAGGGGAGGAGTGAGATGGTGTGAAGAGTGAGCTTTATGAAGAGAATTTTCGGTAAAAGATAATTATCTAAAGAACGTTTTCTGAAAATTTTACTACGTGTTTTGTGATTCCTTCATTTTTTACCCCAACGGTCTTTGGTTAAGACATACATTATTATTGATTGTTGCCTGAAATTGCATTGTCTTATTTTTATTTGCTGTTGTTATTGGATTTTTGTTGTTTTCAATTGTTTAGAAGCATCTGTGATGTATTTGTCTATAAGTGGGAAGCGCCTCACTCAAGATTACCCATATATATGCATTTAACTTATTTGAATCAAGGAGAGTAGAAGTTATATTATATTAGACATTCTATCAAATAAACTGTACCTAAAACTCTCCTGGAAATATTTTGAAATAAAGAATATCTTGCTGATATGCAATACCAGCTCAATAACATAATAGTCACGTGCTAGAGTTTATGTAAATCTATCATGTCTATATGTTGCCCCCCAAAAAGTGAACATAGCCTAAGGCAAGTTCAGAATTCTGAACCCTGAAGCCCTATAATATTTACATTTTAGAAAATCAGAAATGAATCAGCAAAAGTGAATCATAAGGAATCACTAGTGAAACAGAGAAAGGCCAAGTGAAAGTTGTAATTTGGAAGCAAGAAAAGGTTTAGAAAGAAGAATTAAGCAACTATTATTTTTTTCAGGAAGATAAAAATTTAAAATTTACCATGGATTTGGCCTAAGAAGATTGAGTCATAATTTTGCTAGGAGTGAAAGAAAATATAAATCATGTTAATAGGTGAAATATAATTTTTTCATGTGAGGTTATACTCAAAGTTTTTCAAAAGCAAATCCCAGATGGTAGGCTGTGCCCGCCTGGAGGAAATTCAGAAGGAAACCAGCAGTCATCACTGGAAAAAGAGTACTGAGATCAAAGCACCTCTTCAGCCCACTTCCTGCCCTCCGTCTTGCTATAGAGAACCAGAATCGTCTTTCACTTTAAAATGTGCAAGAAATTAAGAATATAAAAAATCCAGTAATAGGTCTGAGGGTCATTTCTGTAGCAGAGAAGAGATAGGGCAATATCACCTATTGAGAAGGGATAGGTCTCTAGGATAAGAAGGTTATAGAATCTATGGAATGAAAGAAAATGAGGAGTGTTTTTGTTGGTTCAGGAAGGTACCATAAATTACTATGCACCCAGTAGCTTAAACAACAAAAATTCATTTCTTACAGTTCTGTAGTCGGCAATGTTTAAGATCAAGGTGCTAGCCAATTTGGTTCCTGGAAAGGATACACTTTCTGGTTTTCAGATTACTGTCTTCTTGATAAATTCGCACATGATGGAGAAAGAGCAAGGTCCTGTTTCTTTTATTTTCTTCTGGGGACGCTAATGCCATCATGAGGCTTCACTGTCAGGAACTCATCTTAACCTAATTAACCCACAAAGGCCCTACCTCCTATTACAATCATATTAGTGGTTAGTTTATCAACATAGGCATTTTGTGGGAACACAAATATTCAGTCTGTTATGAGGAGTATTAGAGAGAATCAGAGTCAAGAAATCCTCCATGGGTTATACCATCGACACAAATGTAAACATGACGACTTCATGTACATTCTTATTGACCTCCATCTGATGCCTGTGTTGGTTCAAGAAAGAAAAAATGTGATGCTGCTGAGTAAAGTGGTTGCATCCTATTAAAATTACGGCTAAATGTAATTACTCTTTTGTGGATTCCTTAGGGAAAGATTAGAAGTGGATGTCCCAGGCCTGGAAGACTGAGTAAAATTCTTAAATTCTCCCCATCTCCTCCCAGTACTTACTACAGTGGTTACTGCGGCTTTTGTCATGAAAAGTAATGGCAAAACCACATGACGTTTGCACCAACCTAATGGTATTGTGCCTTTCTTACAAGAGAAAATGATGTGTCTGCTTCAAATATTACTATAGAGTTACTTTCTGTGAATGGACAGAATATGAAGGCTGCAGTGAGGATATCCAGTATTGTCAACCTGGCTACTCAATTCCTCCAGAAATTTCAGAATGTACACTTCGTTCTGGCAAGTCGGATGGGGAGAGTCTTCATTTCCCAACTTTTCTGCATAACAATTAAACTGTTCATTTTCAATGGAGTTATGAAAATAAAAAAGGATAGGAATATATTTTAAAGGTTGCTATTAACAGCAGATTAACCACTTTCAATCTAACCTTTCCCATTTACTTCTTTTCTAATAGTCTATGAAATTAATGATTGCATAAAACTTAGCAGTGAAAGTAGCAAAAAAATAAAATATACAATCATCACAACATGATGAAAGAACGTGAATAAAGTAATGTCTGTAGTTCAGCGAAGTCTGCATATGGAAATGGGACTAACTAGAGGGAATAGGCTGCAGATTGGAATAACTGTATTTGGCAGGTAAATGATCAGTTTTTCCAGAAAAATCCATGTGGATGGGTTTATAAAAGTAAGCAAAAGAAAACAACGTGTACCTTTACCACTATCAAATATTTCCTGAAGACAAAACCTTTTGCCCATGCCTAGATTTTACTAGAACTATGTTTTCACTGGCAAGGTGTGTGTGTGTGTGTGTGTGTGTGTGTGTGTGTGTGTGTGTGTGTGTACACGTACGTGTGTGTCTGTGTTTTTAAATGATTAGTTCTTTGGCATGGTACTATTGAAGAGTGTTAGATTTCTCTTCAACTTTGTCATTTAATCTAACATGTTTTATATTTAAATTTATAGTCATAAAGTTTAAGCATAAATATGTATCTCTAGGGTCATCGGTTCATAATTCTTCCCAGTAGGCTTGAAAATTAAAAGTACATAAATATATTAAAATGATGCACATCAAAGAAAGCAGAGTAATCTGATTTGACCTCATTCTATATAATTTTTTTGCATAGAATGATACACACATGTATTTTTCTGGAAAAATTCACCATTTACCAGCCAAATACAGCTAAACAAAGCATGGCAGGAAAAATGAAATAAGACCAATTTCTCTTCAATTATTTCCAAGAAGTAACTTCAATCAAAAGCTGAAGGTAGAAAATATGCTTCTTCTTAATGAGGTTTTATTAAAATTACTTGTTTACTTGTGCCAGTCAAATATGACCTTTGCAATACAGTATTTGTTTAGATCTAGTGGAGATAAATTGAGTACACTGATTCTAAATTGAAGATCTATTAAGTAATAAGTAGGATGTAGTTTTATAATCACCTTTGGGTTATAAACAGTATTTACCACAAGATCAAAATTCATTGATTTAGAAGAAGTGAATGCAAGTTAAAAATGGAAGATATTTTAGAAATGCAATGAAAAGTGAACAGAATTATAATATATGATGCTATTAAATATTTTCAAATGTTACTAACTTCTCTTCATTAAAAGGCAATTATGCTCTGGAATATGTATCGAACAACCATTTTACAGCACTTAATGAAAACACTGAAGTATTTTTTGTTTAATAGGTAGCAATATTGAAAGGACAATTGCATTAACTTTTTTTTTAAAGAATAACTGATGCAACACCTTTTTTTCCTGATGGTTTTAAATTTTAATTTGTTATTGTAAATGAAGGAAAATAAACACACCTCTGATTTCTAGCATAAGCCCACAGGAGGTGTCTGGGGGGAGGGTATGTTAATAGCATTCCTGCTAATTCCACTGTAATTCTGCTTCATTATCTTATGCAAATAATTCCCAGAAAGAATCATCTTCTTAGGAAGAATTAGAAAAAATAAATGTCATTAGCAAAAGATGATATATCAGCAAGTTTAACAAGTGCATTAAATTAAAAATAGAGTCAGAGAAAACTTTTACAAGTTGATTTTTTAAAGAGTAACTTTTTAAAGAAAAAAGTGTTGCAGCACTAAAGAAGTTATATGATAGTATTCAGGTTTCTGTTTAACAGGTAACTTTTAAAAATAGGAAGTGCTCACATCAAAATTATAAGTGTGTTTATAACTATTACTTTTAAATAGCTTTCTAGTACTGCAAATTGTGAAGATAAGCAATAATTATTGGCAGATTATTTTAAACACTGTAATCTCACTTTTTAAAGCATGTGTTAGTAAATATACTAAGCGTATCTGTCATATTGTTACAATATTATGATTTTAATTACTTTCAGTTACCTAAACTAACTCAATGTTGACTTTAGAATGTAGTCCAAACAATTTCACGGGTCATTCAAGGCTACTTTGTATCTCTTCTGACTTACTATCTACAATTTGCAAGTAGTACAGTCATAATGATTAAGACATAGTTCAAAAATACACAACTAACAATGGAAAGCTCTTTCATGCTTCTCTGTCTTTAAACATGTTCTACTCCTTCCATAATGTCCCTTCTCCCTATTCTTAGTTGCTCAGTGGCGGATCATGCCAAATGAGCCATCCTCCAACACCTAGAGCAAATGTCCATACAATCCCAGGAAGAACTCATTATTTTTTCCTTCGTGTCCCTTGAACACAATACACACCACAGGCTCATAAGTGCACTCTTTGGAAATTGTGTTGTGTTCATAGTTTTCCCATTTTACCTACTAACAGGTAATTTGTATTTATTACTTGAACAAATCAATCCGTACATGAGCAGAAGAGGGATTTAAAACAGTCCCTACGACTACTTTACACAATTATACTTAATATATTGGGATCACCATTTCTCAGTTCAAGGTTGGCAGATGATTAGGTCATCCTCCTATGTCCTGAAGCATCAATAAATGTGACTTTCCGCCTCTATTTTTGTAGACTTCAGGAAAAATCCATGAAATAATTAAATAGTGGGTTGTATTGTTGGATCAATCAAATTATGAAGAAGAACTTACCTTTGCTAAAATTAATTCTCTTTTGCCTCTACTTCTTCCCTCAGAACAAAATTTTGGGTAAAAATTTGCTTGCTGACTCCTGCAATATGTAGATGTCTTCTTTATATACATCTAGATACTTATCAAACATCTGTGTATCTGTGATATTTTTTCTTATCTGCTGACTTTCCACTCAAGAAGTGAATTTATGATCCCATCATCAGTGCATTCAAATTGTTTTTAAGCTGTATTGGCAGTATAAGTATCTGTATATGTATCCTTACCTGTCTTATTTGAGTCTGTGCTCTTTAAAGGCTCCAGAGAAATTAATGAAGGAGTAGAAAATCTGAGAGAAAGTATTACAACAGTTATAGGGAGCAGAAGGACATGTATTCCCTTTTCTGGGGCTAATTATTTTAATAAAAACTCTCTATATTTCTAGGTTAACTTACAGGAAGCCAAAGTGTGCCATTAAATGCACATTAATTCTTTCATTAAACATACATTTAACAATTATCATGGTGCCAGGCACTGAACTTGGTGCTGGAGATAAAGGCTGGCAGGAAGCTCATGTGACATAAGGAAATGGAGTTATTTATTGTAATTACACATGTGACAAATGTCTAGTGAGATTTACTTCATTAGTATAACATAACAACGGTATCTATAGTAATATATTAAAATTATATTAAGCAATATATTTTATCTAGAAAGTACTTAAAATGTAAATATAAGTAAATCTGTATGTTATCACTATAGGCATAATTATGACAATGAAGGTTCATCAGTCTTCAACTATGTTATTGCACATAAAATCAATGGTATTCTAAATTGTCATACTGAGGTCATTCAGTTCACTGTTTGATAGGTAACAAAGACTTCCTACTTTGAATTGGTTTCTATTTCCTCTGTATAACAGAAATTCGCCAGAGGGAGAAGAATGGAAAAAGAGCCATTAATGGTGCAGTATGCTTAATTCTAGGATGTAGATATGCATTAATTCTGACAGAGTGATAGATTAAAAAATAGTATTCCTTGTAATGTGGAAGATGATGATCATGAGAATTAAATCAGCACTTCCAAAAGCAAGAATAGTGAGAGCCAAAATATGTAAATCTCCTAATGTTTGCCAGGCTTCATTCGAAGGCACTTACATGAATCACATCACTTAATAGGAACACAGGAACACTTCAAGGTGTATTATATTATTATTTCCGCTTTACAGATATATAAACTGGGGCAGAGTGGGATTCAAGTATTTTAACTGTTCTCAAAAGTTAAAGTTGATGAAGCCACTGTATATTCAACTCAACATTATATTGGCTGCCTTAATCAAAGCAAAATAGAGAAAGGGAGTCTGTGTTACTAAACTATATTCTACATTTAAGAAATTTCACTGGAAAAATTTAAATTACCAATGCAATACACAGTTCTTTCTGAGCAGGGCCTATGTTTATTCTGACTATTTCAAATTAGAAACAATAGTCTGAATGGTATTAATGAGTCTTAAATTGTTCTTGAAAATGATTAGATCAGCTCTAGCCAATTAGAAGCCAAAAGAACTGTCAAAGTATGAGAGCATACTTCATTCCATACTTTAGCAACACTGGTTTATCTTGGATTTCAACATTTAATTTTCAAATGATTAGCATTTTATCAGCTATATTGTTTATACTCCTGAATTCCCATTCATATAACAAATTTAGATTTTCATACATAATATGACAGATATCTTACATTATTGCTGGGTGTCACTGGCCATTAAACAACTAGATAGTTGATATACCCCAAAAGTTTAACAGGAACATTTGTCCATCCCATGAACTAAAATCTGAAAATGCTTTCTCACCACCATCACCACCGCATAATGCAGTCTAAAGAGTAAAGTCAATTGGAAATTTGTAATGTTTTATCTGTGCAAAGCACGCAGTGTATGCAAGAAAGCAGAATCATTTATTTGCTGAATTTTGTGTGATTCTCCTGGGTGTTTCTATAATACTTTCAAAAGGCAGTCATTTGGAAAAAAAAAAAAAAGAAAGAAAAATCAACCACAACTTGATTTAATTTGTAAATTATTTTGAAATCCTTCTAAAGAATTTCTAAATCATTGAGGCTCCAGGAAGGATTAAATAAAATGAAATTAGCTCATAAGGGCAATCATATTTGTTCTCTCGTTTAAATGTATAGATTTATGACTTCAGCTGCTTTTTCATTAAATCCTTTTTTTGTTGTTGAAAACTGTGTGAGCCCACACTGTTTGTTACTATTTGTATTTGTACAGTGGATATTTACTGCTCTTGTAGGAAACAGCAAAACTTTCCTGCTCAAAGGAAAAGATGAAAATGGGGGAGTGAAACAGGTGCAAGACACAACCAGATGGAAATTATTACCAGTTAGCTTGCAATCAGCAGCATAGAAGAAAATACTTTAAAAAACATGAAAAGCTAAAGTTTTCTCTTCCTGTTACATGAGGCTAATATTTCACTCCTGCACTTAAATACACATGTCAGCAGGTCTCTAGCTATGGGAGGAAAATTCTGATGATCATACGAAAAACAGAACCATTGAAAAGTTCATGCTGAAAAGGAAGGCTGAATTTCTCCCTTTCTTCTACTAGTAAGCTGCTGCAAAATTTTCTGAAAAATGAAAGTAGCATAAAACTCAAAATAAGACAACAAAAACGAGGCTTAAAAGTGTTTTGTTAAGGTCACTACTATCATAGCATAAACTGTACATTTTATAAACTCTAAATGCACACTGAATGTAGGGTTCATAGTCTTATAAATTCACTGTCAGCAGAAAGCTTAGAACAGCACTGTTTACCCCCTACCCTCTCTCAATGAAGTATGTAGAGAAATAAATTTTATCAGAAAGAAAAGCAAAAGTAAAAAGGGTTATATAATTTCTTGCATTCTTCTCCATATTATGTAAGAATCTCAAAGCAATTCCGGCCCACAAGTTCCTAGTTTTATAGCTTCAGGGAACACTATCCACAGATATGTGGCTTCGTCACCAGCAAATATCACACCTACACTCTGCTGGTTTAAACTGTGTTATTAGATCTAGGCCTTTGAAAATTAAGACATTGCCTTTCTTTAGTCTGCCCTGCTGTTTCTCTGTGTATTTTTGTAAAGAATTTGAAGGATAATATGTGAATGCTATTTATGGAATAATAATCTACAAAATGTTATGTTTTATTGAACACCATCAGGTGTTTTAAAAAAGAAAACAGATATTATTGCCTAAATATAAGGAAACTATTAATTCCTAAAAATCAAAAGAAATTTTGAGTACCAGAAATGTGTTAATTTGATACCTATAGTTCCTTGATGTGACCAATAATATTAAATTAATATTTTCTAAGTAATGAATTATATAAATGCCTCAACTTACTGTAAGATTTACTCAATTAATTCCCATAACAAATTTGTCTTTAATATATTCCTACTGGTTTAGATGATTCTACTGATTATTTCAAATGAGAATACATATGAAGTGTATGTCGAGTACAAATGTTGGATTATTTAAAAGCAGATTATGCCTTCTGAAAATATCAAGACGTTTTTCAAATTTGAGATGAATACAAGGGGTGTGTGTGTGTGTGTGTGTGTATACACACATAACATGTAGGGAAATATATATATACGTATATATATATACGTATATACGTATATATATATACGTATATACGTATATATGTATATATATACGTATATATATATATACGTATATATATACATATATATATATACACGTCTGAGATAAATTTATTTTTGTACCATAAGGTATTTAGTGGAAATTATTGTATATACTGCTCTTTCATCATTACACAATATTTTATATTCTTCTTCAACATTTTATCATTATTGAGGGAATGTGTTATCTTCCTGGGTCCACAAGGGGGTGTAGTTTCTAGGGCAGGAACTTCCCAGCTACATGACCTACCTGCCTTCCCCAAAGTCTGCATCCAGGAGACTTAAGGGTCTCTGTTTAACTTTGGCGCATGCAGGAAAAAGTCAATCACTCCAGCAGAATTTAAAGGAACCCTTTTCATTGGCCGGGGGGCTTAGAGGAGGTGTGAATTCCTCCCGGGTTAAAAGTCCCTGTCCCCACATCCAGCCAGATTCCATATTTGAGTCCTCTTCCACAATCCTCATGGAAGCTTTCTGTCTCATCTTTTTCTCTCTCTTTTTTCTCTTTATCTGCCTAAAAAAAAAAATCACTTTCTGCAAAACTCCTTGAGGTCTTATATTTACTTGTGAGCGCATTGCTTCAGGTCCCCTCTCCCATTCGTGGGATAGTGAGAGACCAAGGGCCTGGAGCCCACCAGGGAGTGAGCTAACCCCCCCCCCGCCGCCTACTGAAACCTGGCAACATTATGAGCTATTCAAATGTAATCTTCCCTACATTTAAAACTATCTATATATGCTATTATATATTTAAATACATGTTTCATATGTATATTCAAATATCATATATATATAATTAAGTTTTGTATGTTTATTCATTTTTTATATGTTATATAACTTGGCATCATTTATTTGCCAAATATGTGGGGACTCCAACCTACTGTAGTGTCATAAAATTGGTAAATATCAGGAACAAATATGGTCTGGAAAAGAATGGAAGAAGATGCCTCACAGATCCTGTATCAGTCCAAACTATGCGCCTCTCAGATTGTCTACTGTGGGGATGTTAGAGAAATTTGAGCCGAGAAGAACAGAGAGACCAAGAGACACAAGAGAATTTCTTTATTGGGGCTCTGGCTGATCGTGGTCTTGCTGCCCGTAATGGCCGCCAGCCCCCACAAAGGAAAATACCTTGCTTACATAATTTTGGGTGTGGAAAGATAAGGCAGGAAAAAAAAACCTGGTTTAAACAAAGACATTTTGTCATTGACTTGTGGCAAATTTTACAACCTTGGGAGTACATACACCCTCTATGGGGTTATCTCATTCCCATGACTGGCAACTGGGGAAGAAAACAGGTTTTTTCTTTACGGAAATATGCTTGTGGGCTGAGGGTCCAAAGATATGCTTGGGTGCCTTATCTTGGAAGGAGGAGGCTATGCTGTGTCTGCTTTAGCTAACTGCAGACGATTTTAGGCTGGGAGTGTTGGTTTATTTGCTTCTCTGTTTTTAATAATTATTTTTGTGGCCTAGTCTTAAAGCTTAATATTTATTCTAAATTAATTTCTATTTTAAATTTTATTTTTCCTCCTCAGGGAATTTAACTGACCCATAGCCCCAGGTACTGTGCTCTGAAATGCATCCCATGAGAATGCAGGAGGCTGTTTCCCATGGTCTGCTGCCAGGCAAGGCTTCAGGCAGGCCTCTACTTGAGGGGCAATATGGCCCCAACAACCTTACAAATGTACAGTCTGAGACCTACTTTCCCTCTCTCCTTCAGCAATCTTAGACCTATTTCACAGGCTGATAACTCTCCCACATTCCTCTCCTTTAAGCTCCCATTATTTACCCAGTTCCATGCAAGTTAGTGTGCTACTATAGATTGCATGGAATGTTCCATTAAGGAATTTACAGACCAAGAGTGAAAATGAATACCATATCTACGTCAGTCATGTATTTGTGATGACGAATAGGAGAAACAGACATGGGCATACAATGAAAAATATCCAGACAAATATATATGTGTAAATTTTTATATGAGGATATAAATCATAGTTAATATAGCTCTTCTGATGGGGGAAATCGAAGTGTGGCTAGAAAGAAACCTCCAGGGAACCATCAGTGTTGCTGAAGTGAGGAGGAGGTTTTTGGGAAAGGGTAGGCAAGAAGAACTCAGTGACTATAGAGAACAAACATTTTTATTTCGGAGGAGAGAGCATCAGGATATTTCTATTTTTCTTGCCTGTCCCATAGGAAATATGTTAGTTGGAGTATTTTAATTACATAAAAGTAGATCAATATCTTCCAGATGTCTGTTTGTGTTCTGAAGAGAAAGAATTGTGCTACAAACAAGCACAGCAGGCCTTTCCATCTGAGGAAGTCAGATTTAAATAGGAAAACAGGGGACCTAACTCAGTTACATCTAATACAAGCTGTGCAATCACCTTGAGTACCAATCTCCTTACTGAGAAGTACAATTGCTGTAAGGATTAAAATAAATCATATTCAGAAAACTTCTTAAATCCCTGACCTCTTTTAATGGCCAGACAAACCCATACATTTTACTTTTTGTTAAGCTATGTTCCCATCCTCCTCCAACACTAAAAAGAAAGATATTGAAAGCAGGTTCATTTGGTAACAGAAAAATGGAAATTACAGCTGTGTTTTCCTCCAAGTATGCTGGAATGTAAGACCCGTTAAAGCAGGGATTTGTGTTGCTTTTGTTTACTGGTGCATTCCAAGGATCTAGAATATCCTCTGCCACATAGATAGTGCTCAGTAAATGTTTTGCATTAAGAGGAAAACAAGGAGCTCTTCTTAAAGAAGAAGAGGTTAGCTGATGACTAAATCCTATATAGCAATATCTGATATATGACTTAAAGAAGTATTAGATTGTCTTGAAATACTTGATAAGGAATTATATTTGTAATGGTCCTGGATAAATGTCAGATGCTCATTGTTCATACGCATGAGGATTGCAGGAATTTTCCGTATAAAATCTGGTGTGAGCAGCTGAATTGACAGAGAGGAGGATGATTTGTCATCTGAATTTTTAAAAGTTCGCAGGGATTCAGTGTGACCAAGTATGAAACTAAAAGTTACACATAAAATAAATAAACAAGAATACTCCCTACAATACATCTGCATACAACACAGTTTGTATTTAGCCAGACAATTTTTTATACAGGCTTAAGGAGGGAAATCTGGAGTTCAGAACATACTCTGAAAGTAAGTGCAACTAAGAGTGAATTATTGGCTCAATAATAAAACTTTGTGTGTGTGTGTGTGTGTGTGTGTGTGTG